>OZ025886.1:2510700-2978200 GCA_964019415.1 Ianthella basta
CTCCCCAAGAGCCAGAGTTCATCCACCACTCCTACACATACACCTCTCTGGTTCTCAAATTGAGCAGGTCTCCAGTTTCAAGCTTCTCGGTGTGCTCATAAATGACACTCTTACCTGGACCAGCCACATCAACCATGTTGTCTCCAAAGTGTCTTGCAGTGTAAACCTCCTCAGGCGCCTGTCCTGGTTTCTTCCGCAATCTCTCCTGGTCCTTTACCTCAAATCGTACATCCTGCCTCTAGTTGACTACTGCGATGTAGTATGGGACAACTGTTCCCAGCATGACGCTTCTCGACTACAAAATCTTTTTAACTATGCTTGTCGTCTTGCCCTACATCGCCCTCGTCTCTCTTCCTCCTCTGCCCTATGGCATGAACTTGGTCTCTCTTCTCTTTGTTGTCGCCGAAAACTACATCTTGCTGAGCTGACATACAAATGTCATAATTCACTTGCTCCTTCCTACCTTTCATCCTTCTTCTGTCTCCCCACCCACCACCATAACACGCGGACAAAAAGCCTTGTCAACCTTCCCGTCGTCAAGACAATGTTTGGGCAGCATGCATTTGCATACTCGGGTGCATCTCTGTGGCGTTCCCTGCCAGCTTCACTGCGTGAATCTGGAACCCTAGAGGGATTCTCAAGAGCAGCATTTCACTATTTTGTCTCACTTAACTGACCAATCTGTATGTCTTGATTCCCTGAACATTATATTCTTTGACACTTGAATGACTATTACTGTATGCATGCTAAATTTTTGAATTCTCACCTGCCTTGTACCTTTTCTGTCTTGTCTTCTTTTTTGTCTTCTTGTACTGTGTTCTTTCAGGGTGCCTAGAATAGTAGCCGCTGGCTAAAGGCTTCCCCTGTATAAATAAGCTTACCAAACCAAACCAAACCAAACCAAACCAAACCGTATTGCTAGGCCAAGCGGGACCGACGCCATTTTCAAATTACGTAATTAAACCGGATGAAACCGGAGTGACTGGTGCCGTTGTTAGCGGAGCAGTTAGCTTGCGCGCCGTTTGAAGGACTTTCGCGGCCGTGCATTTCCCCGCCACGGTTGGCTTCCGGTCGCCGTTTCTCGCTGGGCTATTAGCGTGGAACCTAGGTGCTAGCCCACATCTTGAGCTCCAGGGTTACAGAAATGAGGTAATGCCTGCATCAATGCCCTATGGTTGAGACTAAGTCTGTTGCTTCAGCTTAGCTGCCCACTATAAAAAGTACAGAAACTAGAAATAATAAAAAAATCTACAAAAATTGTAAGGATGTAGGGATGGCATAAAAAGGACAGAAACAAGTAAAGGCTGTTATACAGTGGACCAGAGCATTAACCATGGTCCCTACATTCAAGGATGTAGGACTATAAGGTGCAACATTTTTGCATGTAGGGACCATGGTTAATGCTTTACCGTGTAACAGCCTTTACTTGTTTCTGTCTTTTCATGCCATCCCCTACATTCTTACAATTTTCGTAGAAAATGTTTATTATTTCTAGTTAAATTATATTATTAATAAATACAGTTCCGATGAAATACAGGCAAAGTGTGAGCTGTGGATTTGGTACTCTTGGCCACAATACCCTCGCAGACATGAGCACACCATGGTTTATAGATTGTTATTATGCTTTCTAGACAATCGACAATGCTCCCTTCGCAGCTACTGGTTGGACTACACAGACTATTCAAGGTGTTTGTGAGCATACCACTAGCCGCTAGACCCTACTTTGTCATCGCGCGTGGGGGCGGAAGAAAGTAGGGTCTAGCAGAATGTGTAAAGTCCACACCTCGCGCTGACCAATGAGATCGCTGCTGTTTCAGATCACAGCAGTGATTATGGAGACACCGGCGCTTATTGACGAAAGTAGAGACAGGGCGGCAATACGTTCGCTGCAGGCTGTGAAGCCCACGATCGTCGATGAAAGCCTACGCGACGACATTTCCCACCCTCTGGTCGTCGTTTGCTCTCGATACTGAGTATTATTCGTCGACGTTGTTCGTAATCGACGTTCTTGATAAACGCCCGGTGGCGCGTTGGTTGAGAGGTGTGGAATTTACACATTCTGCTAGACCCTACTTTCTTCCGCCCCCGCGCGCGATGACAAAGTAGGGTCTAGCGGCTAGACTAACCACTAGCAGGATTTCCAGTAAATTGTGGGCGCAAGTGATCAACAAGTTTTAATAATTATTTGAATTACCGGGTAATATAAACTGACATATTATTGTGTTCATGGCTGCTCCAGTTATAAGGCTCACTTCACATAATGTACCTGGTACTTATATAATTATAGCATGACACCTGTCAAGCGCCTGAAGACAGCATCCCCTATTGTATTAAGTATGTGTACTGAGCCATTACAGACAACAGGTCTTACATGCAACTGGTCTATTGGAGGTTACTTAAAGAGACTACTCAAGAATAATATTATATACAGTATAGGAGCTACACATTCCAAAAGGAGGGCATGCTTAATGGAGTGTTCATGCATCAGAAAAAATTAATGGTGAGAAAAGACTGCTAGACACTTGACGTCAGAAGAGTGTTGCTTTTACCCATAATTATACATAAGTCCCTGTCTGATGTCATGTGATCAGCATTAAAAGATTAGACAACATTGGCAACATTGTGCTGTTCATGAAGTAACCAAAGACACTACACAAAATTCCAAAGCATGTTATGTTAGTGGCTGGTACCACCAGTGGGTGGTCCAACTTCTGCATACTTGGGTTCATCCTTTGAAGTGGCTGCTACTGGACCATATGCTGGGTTATGAGTCATTTCCACTTCACTGTGGCCATAGTTGTATGGGGTAGAATAATCGCCATCAGTACTTGGATGCATTTTCTGTTCTGAATGGCAGAGATCAAGGAAGATGAAAGGAAAGAATCATAAAGCATAGTATTGGATACTTCAGCCATTCAGACAAACACGGACTGCCACTCTTATCCATTCAATGTCATTGCAAAACGCAGAAAGAAGCGTACGTTACATAATACTGCAGCAGTGATCCTTGGGTAAGGGGAAAACACTACAGACAAAGTGAGTAATGTAAGCTCGCCTCCTGGTAGCTAAGTGAGATTGAATCTGGAGCATTCATTTCTGTTGGCTCTCCCAATGTTGGCACTTGGTCACCTTGTATAATAATTATTCTGGACAATGAAGTAAAGGCAGTGGTAGGCCTTCACAGTCATTGTTATATTCATGCAACTGTGAACAGTGTGGCATGGAAGAAGATAATCATGTGCCTTTTGGCCACTGCTGCACGGTCATTGCCTTTCTGTTAACAGTGAACACTGATACTACAATGGGAATTAGTGCAGTATAGCACTAAGGGTGGGAATTCTTTTTGTACACAAATTGAACAATTGGTAGGTTGAATACAGATACCAAAGTAACAACGCCGTTTCTGATCTACTCGGTATGTGTTACAGCTGTAACAAAGAATTGAAAAGAAGAAAATGTTCATATCATGACCAGTCACTAGGTCAGTAACTGATAATGACATCACTATAGGTCAGTAATTGATAACTGATAAGCGATTGCAACCATCTGGTTGGGACAACCGACCCAAAGAGTATTGTATAGCATACAGCTGTTGGAACTGCATGAATGAGAAGATAATCTGTCTCTACTGTATATATAATGTTTGTGTCACCTGCTGCTCCTTTAACTTCTGCTAGTCTCAGATGTTGTATTTCGTATCTGCTCACTGACATCCAATAACTTGTCTGCTTCACATCTAAGTGTTGATTTAGTCGGCCATATTTGCCCAATTTCAGTTTAATGCTCACTTAACAAGAGAACATAGCCATATTTAACAGTAAAATAGATGACATTAATCAAAAGAAGCACATTAACCTAATTAGTCAGCTCTTGTATGTAGCGAAACTGTGGTATTGACAAGCATAATTATTTAATTGGCACTGGAAAATCAGTTCTGCCTACACTTAATTAATACATATATTCTCAGCAGTACTCACTTTCAGTCTTTGTCTTTAGTTTAATGACAATAACAAGAACTGCTATGATGGTGATAATTACAGCCAAAGTTATGAGGCCACCAGCGACGCTGCCACCAACAATTGCTCCACTGTTAGCCACAGCAGCTACAGAAATATACAGTAATCATTGAACATTGAATAAATTATGAAGTTTCCATTATAAACACATGTTACATTATTGAGTGACTTGTGCCAGGTCACCGAGAAGAAGAATGTACATATTATCAATCTACATTAGAAACACACCCCCTTACAAAGCATTAAAAGGAGTTACCTGGACAGATAATTCAACAAACTACAAGCATCTGCTGTGACACACTCACAAGGCACTGCACCAGAGAATACCATTTCAGACCAAGGAGAAAAACCAAAGCTGTCTGGCTCCCTTCTCAGCTGGGTCACACCTCTGACACGGGCTGCCACGACCATCCGATAGTTTTGTTGATAGGGAACGTCAATTGAGAGACCAGTGCTGTTTACAGTCTGTACATTGGTGGGCTCCTGCACGGCACCACCGACTGAATAGTACTCCACCTCGTAGTAGGTGATGTCAGAGAGTACGTGTGGCTGGCGGTCACTGGGGATGGCTGACCAACTCACACGAACAATCTGGCCATCTGCCTGCACTGCACCGACATCCTCAGGAGGCACTGTTGCAGCTGTGAAGGGGAACAGGAGAGGTGTAAGTACTAGTACAGAGTAACAAACGATAAATACTGCTCATGTAACTACAGAACAGTCCAGAATATACAATGGAAAGTGAACACCAAGCCACTGGTAACCAGGTATAGACTGCAAGTGCACCACAATATCTGCTATCACTCCATACTACTTGACACAGTGGCACAGTGAGTCTCAGGTCAACCAGTGGTGTTGTATAATGCACTCCAGAGACATGGCTGAGAAAGTGGTCATACACTTTCCTGATGATGCCACATGAGTGAATAAGTTATACCTGCTAGATAACGCTTTCTTCTTACTGTAAATTTTCTAAAAATTAGAAAATCTAATTTACTAGCCTAGTGAACAAATGAATGGTTAACAAATAGCTATGTGTGTTTGTTACATCTATATAGTTGTGAGACTTATGTTGTGTTCACCACTACACATGTATCTCAACACAACTCACTGTTTCCATATGTGATCCCGTAGGACTCCTCGGCAGCCACCTCACCCCTACCATTGGCCGAGATGGCCATCACATAGGCCACAACGAAGTTCTGTTGGGATGCAGCAGTAATCAACACCGACCTATCATTCCACGCTTGCATAGTGATTGTTGGAGTCAGACCACTTATATCAAATGTTCGACTCTGGCCGAATGTTCGAATCTCATAGTACACATCATATCGGAGCAGCTCAATGTCATCGTTGGCTTCTGCTGGAGGGTTCCAAGTGATGCGTACACTATCCTTGGTGAAGGGCTCCACTGCAGCATTCACTGGACCTGGTCTGCCAGCTGTGAGTGGTGAAGGGGGGAGGGGGGGGCAGAGGTCACATACAGGACTGAGCAGCACTTGGCACTGGTGACACCATCAACACCACACATGAATGCTGAGATACACAATAACACTCCCTACTATGAAACCATTCAAACTAACACTACAGGTCCTGAACAATGGGCCCAACTTTCATTCACAAGTAAAATTAATGCAGTCATACAATCATACGTAGTGATAGAGAATGGACCACCAGACCAAGTTACATGATCTACTCACTATTACTGCCACAATACAGAGTAACATAACACAACCAACACTAACATAAAGTACATACATATGCACATACATGTACCTATCCTCATCAAAGAGCTGCATGTAAAAGTGTATAATTTCGACCCAAATCTCTATCCCCATGCAAATCCTTACATACGTTGTCCACAGAGGAAGGTCTCCCTCACAGTGCTGCCCCTCTTGTTGAATGGGAGGCACTGGTAGCTAGTCAGCTCGGCTGGCTGCACATTGTTGATGGTTAAGGTGTTACTGGTGCTGCTGGTATTGGAGTAAACATACTTTGAACTGGGTCTAAGCACTACCCCATCCTGGTACCACACCACTCCGGGGAGGGATTACCGTTGAACTGGCAGCTCAAAGTAACATCAGTGCCAAGGGTGACCACCTGGCTGCCAGTGATGGATGTGACGGTCGGGACAGCTACAAGGAAAGACATGTATTGCTATGGTATGTGTGTACGTACATGTAGGCACATCAGATCTTATGAGGTTTTACCACACATTGTTGCCAAACTGAAATACATGCAACTGTACACAACGGGCACATCACACTGACCTTGGACATCCACATTGACAGATTTGGGACTGTTGGCATTCAAGGGTTGATTATTATCACCAAATCCTGGCAGACGAACTTGCACTTCAAACTCTCCCGAATTGGCAACCTGTACATCTGGGAGTACTAAGTTGCCAAACATTTCCGGATAATCCAAAACAATTGCAGCTGCATACACAAAGGCATGAAGACACAGTAAACAACTATACAAAGTTACATATGCACAAACAAACATGTGCATACATGCATATCACAAAAGTGTACATTCTACTCACCCTGACTTGATGTCCCAGTAGGATACGTCCAACTGTACTCCACATTAGGGGTGAAGGTTTCTGCAACACACTCAACAGTCAAGGTAGTGCCTGCAAGGACTTCAATGTTACTAGTGTCGCGTTCAGGTGCAGCCAGGTAGCCAGGGTTTGGTGGCATTCCTATGTGTATGTGAATGACACAACAACGTACGTACACCTATCATACTCACAACACACTACCATAGTGCATTTCTTGACTGTACACACACACACACACACACACACACACACACACACACACACACACACACACACCTCCAGGAGTGGCCATCACAGTCAGCGTCCCAGCCCCAGTGCTGGGGACAGTCCTTTCTATGTAGCTCAAGGTACAAGAGTAGTCCCCTGCATCACTTTGTGTTACCCTGGAGATGAACAGTCGGGCAGTTCGAGGGGAAACACTGTACTTGGTGGTGTTGGAGACGTCTAGTGGTGCTTCATTGTAGCTCCACTGCACGGTGGGGTGAGGGACAGTGTCCAGGCTGGGGAAACAGTCAAAGAAGGCTAGACCAAACTCGTAAACTGTAAGATTTGCTGGGGGTCTCTGGATGACTGGCGCTCCTGAGAGACAAGGAACCAGCAAACAATGTACATACGTACGTACGATAACTGCACGCTAAATACAACTCCACCCCAACTTACACACACACATGTACAGTACGTATATCTAGCGTGGTGTCACATACACCTTATGGGATACTACTATACACACACAGGCTCACTGCTCAGTTGTGAATTTCTGTACATGTTCCACTACACACCCATGTATGTACATGTATGGTACGTAACTCACTTGCAGGCAGCACAGTAACACTCTTGGACACCAGGTCCCCAAGGAGCCCCATCAATTGGCACTGGTATGAGCCCTCATGGCGTTCTCTGTCAAACTGGGTGAATGTCAGCATGCTGGAGGTTGGAGAGTCATCAATTCGATTACCATCTCCCAGAATAGGCCGCACATCCACGCCATCCCGAAGCCACGTAGTGCCCTTCAAACTGGCAGAAGCAGTGTATTCACAGGTCAGAGTGACCCCACCATCTGGGCCAACATAGCGAGTGTCATCACCAGTAATGCTAGGCATAGGCAGAGCTGAGCAAGGACAGACAAAGGCAGGAGCAAGGAGAGAATACAGCAGTAGATTAGAGTGTTAGGTGTTGTGACACTCTGAGTCCTATGCACTAAGTTATGATTCACATGTGCAATTATGTACTCCATCGAAAATATACTATTACACCAGTCAGCAAGCCTTAACCCACATCTGCCCACACACAACCACACACCTGTGGTGTCCAATCCACACACACTAGGTGCTGCGACATTACAGTCCACTGGCATGAGATCAATGCTAGAAGCAGGAGTCACGCCAATTGCAATACACATGTCAGCGTTCGCCGTCGCTCCAGTCAAAGGGAGGGATGTGTTCAAGATGCCAGACAGTTCAGCCCCCATGGCAACACTATCAAACGCATTTCCCTGGCTGTCGTATCGCAGGCCAGTGAGGTAGGGGCTGGGAGGCTGGAGAGCTTCAACTAGCAACCTCACTCGCTCAAATTCACAGCTGGAGCGAAACTCCAAAAGCCTCCCTGTTCCTCCATACGTTGTCCCCTGACCAGCACAAGCTGAATTTGACTCAGTAAAATCTTGACGAAATGTTGAATCTACTGGTAAGAAGTTGTAGCATTTAGTTGTGGGGCATGTGCCACAGTAAAAAGTGTGGAACCCGTCAGGACAGGCAATAGACAGGCGGAAATACACTAGAGGGCAGAGAAAGGAACGATGACAGGGCACATATAATTATACTGTTTCATAATGTGAGTTTGCAGTGTGAGTGGAGCTAGATTGTTATGGCTTGAGTAATGGACAATTTGCACAAGGGATGCTGTTGGACTGACCACTACCATGTAAAAGTATGAATATATAGTTAAAAGTAGCTGACCGTGCATGCAATTAGCTCCTGTACGGTAAGTATACAACATTCAACACCCTTACAGCGCACAGAGGGGGAGTAACTCCCTGTATCCTCTCACCTGATAATGAACAAACTACTAACAAAAAAGAGGAGGCTGGTTTTAGGGTCATTGTGGACACTTGCCTGACGGGAAGAAGAGGAGGTGGTGAGATTGAATTACTGAGTCTACACCTGTGCATTAGCATAACTACAACATAACAAACATTTCACATACCAGTCAAGCATGATTACTGCCATACACATGTACCAACTCAAAACAAAGTCACATTAAATGGTACAGTACAGTGTGTGACTCAGGAATGCAGCAGGTGTGAGGGAGGGAACACAGTGGGTTGCAGCATGCCCCGTTGAACCCGCAACATTGCTCCATACCTCTAATTATGGAGCACAATCAGCACACTCATGACTGGTAGGTAGCTAGATGCATTTTCTGTCAATACTCTGGCTAATATTTGATGGAATATGTGTTCAGGCGAACACAGACTAGTGGTTTTTGGCCTGAACACAGCTATTAAGGTGAGACCAGTGGCGGATCTCGGGATTGCACGGGAGGAGTTAGCTAGCTATAACTGCACTCCTTTAACATCCCACTAGGTCATTCTAATTCCTTGCCAGTCATGTTAGTTAGAAAACAATACGGTATAGATTTACGTATGGCCTACAACATTTATAGCTCACTTTCAATTGATACTCCGTCTCTTGTGATTAAAGTCAAAATAGCATCTCGCGAGCTTTCCTATATAGCCATTTTATCGTAAGAGTGACGTCACAGCCCGTCCTCCCTAAGCCCCTCCTCTGCAGCGCAGCGCTATATTATATGAACTGTCCCACGCGGGGACACATAGCTGTCTGTCAGCTGCATGCTAGCTAGTTGTAGTGACTCGTATCAGGATCGCTGTCATTTACTACAGTGTCCCCAGGAGAACATGCATGTTCCTCACACAGTATAATATCATAGATACAAAACAGACGTGCTTATACGAATGTCTAGGTTCGTAGCTCATTGGTCGCATTATCTAAGTAGCTGGCTAATTTGGAGCCACTCCGCATGCAGGGACATGTACGTACATGTCATTAACACCATTATAGGACGTCAACAGCGAAATATATCATGCATCACTCCATGGTATAATATTATAGTAGTTTACAACTAAACTATACACCAACATTGAGAAAATCAGGAATGCAACCTATGCACAAGTGTATTGTGTGTACATAAAATGAATTTATCCAGTACTTAAAAGCATGCTGCAGGTGGTTTGGGGGTAGTCAGAGCTCAGTAACTGGAGGAAAGGTATATTGTTACTCATGCCATCTATATACAGTTAATGCTGCACAAAGCTACACGACTTACGTGATTACCCTGTTCCTTTTTTGTGCTCTTGTTTCTTTTAAAATACAAGATGATACAACAAAGCTGTCAGTGACAACAGTTTTACTCATTGCTGCTGCTGCTTACATTCCTCTGGTGGTGATTATAGCCATAGCATTGCACAAGTGTGAGCTGCAACATATTATATCATGTGCAATTAATTAAGTTTACATGTAGGCCATTGCATTTTTTCACTGTTCATTGCATGTCCATTGGCCCCGCCCTCCAGCCTCACTGCCTGGTTCCTCTTCTCTCCAGTGAAGACGAAATTCAGAGGTGCACAATCACACTCAAAGCAGGTGGAACAGCAAGCAGCTGGCATTACCATTGATGTTATCCCTGCACACATGATGGCAAGAGGTGAGGGTAGATGTACTATTTCATTATATTGATTGTGAAACAGACTGCTTATTCCACTACATAATGTTATAATAGGATCTACTAACACAGACAAAATGCCCTGCAAATGTTGTTATTCTACAGAGGTTGCAGGAAATGACATTGCATACGATTACCCTAGTATGCCATGGCCAGATGCACAGCAGGATGGGACCACACCAATGACAGAGGATCCTACCTATGACTACCCTAGTACTTCATTGCCCTATGCACAACGGGAAGGAACCATACAAATGACAGAGAACCCTGCATATGGCTCATATCATTGGTGATATTATGGCACCATACTAGAAGACATTGTAGCAAATGCACTAGTACTCTTAGACTACCTGTTCTTTTGTGTGGTGTTCATGCTGATAACTTACAATTAGTAGTATTCATTAATTAATCCAACCCATCACAATATATCAGAGATGTGAGAATGCATAACAGCTAGACCTAATTAAGTGGCACCATTCACTGTAGATGCATTTTTGCAATAAACAAACAGTACTTCTGACTCATGAAGTCGTCAAACTGTTTATAGAGCACTACATCCAGTTGTACATAGTGAGTGGCAATTTCGAAAGCTTGTAACAGTATAATCAACATACCATTCTATGATTATTTTGACTTGCACTTCCCTGTCTATGTATCTCCTACTAAGGGCACAAACACGGCTGTGTTCACTTGTACACATAGCTACGTAGTATTATTACCAAATTGGGTAGACAAGAATCGAGGAATGCTAGGCACACTTGCACGTGGCAGCCATTGTAGTGGACGTGAGCCTGCTCAGCCATAGACTAATTAGAGACACTAGCTAGCTGTATTAAACTCTGAGTTGTAAAAACTGGATGGCTACCTAACATGAGAGCAACTGGCCTGTTTGGACTGAAATTCACAGAAGCTTGACGGATTCCACCACAAATTTGTAGCCGGATCTTGAGTTGTAGCTACACCAAAAGTACGTGAGTGAAATATTTCACATTCATGGACAGCAGGAGTACGTAGGTGCAGATGATGCCAGTAGATGCCAGCAAGCCAATTTTTCAAAGTATGTTTACGTAATTCTAAAAGTGACATCATGGATAATTGCTGTCTGGTTGACACAGACTGGCAGTAAACTAGGTAACATCATCGATTCAGCAGCAGCACGAGCTTACCTCTACGTACTATAGTCTATAGTCAACATTATATATAGCCTTTGATCTTGCATGCAGTTACACTAGAATATAATCATGCAGTTGTTAGCTGGACTGTAAGATTTGAGCTGGCTTGTAGGAAACTGGAGCACTCACCATCGCCCTTGGCAATGAGGCTGAATGCCGGCCACCACATAGACACTGTATTGCAAATGAGTACATATTGCTCTGTAAGACTTTTATTTAACACAGCTATATATTTAATTTAAATTACCAGCTTCTCCCTTTGCAGTGACTTCAATGTGCACAGCAAGAAGGTGGTTGGGCACTTTTTACTTGCTTCAGTGATCTGCCTGCATGTCAATGGTTGCCTAGCACTCCTGGTTTGGGATGCAGCTAGGTAGGTATATCAGGTGCATGCATTTGTAATGTTTGCAATTATTGTATCTATACATATATCCAGCATATTAACTGTATAGAGGTAAATGTGCATGTATACAGTTTTACCCAATTTTACCATTTTTTTGTGATTCAGATTCTGAAACAGAGTTTCAAAGTATTGAAGGGAGCAGGCACATGCACAGAGAGCTATGACCGTTGACTCTGAACCAATAGCATGCACACTTTAGAACCTTGCAAATACAGAACATTAATCTATAGTATTCGTGCTGACAGATGTTAGAGGGATTGGAGGTTTGTAGGCTAGTATACGCAACATGCTTTTCTCATTAAATTTTACAGAAATATCACAGTATGTCCCACTTTCCTCGCTCAGCAATACCTGATGACAACCTCAGTTGCACTTGCATACTTTATAGTAATATACTGTACAGGTAGATACTTATACTGTCAAATAGTTTGCATGCATGTATGCACACAAACATAATTATACATGTGCACAAATATTTAACCAATGTATAATTTTGTGCATTGCCAAGCTTGTTGACAGTATTTATGTATCTTGTAATGCTATAATGTACGATTGTTTCATAATCACTTCAGTGAAGCTTGCAGTGTATAATTATTACATCACAACCACATGCACTGCACCTTGAGAGATCGTGTGTCCAACACCTTCGAAAACCAACAGTCTTGCAAATGTCCTTCAGCTTCGGTTCAGTCACTTAGCTGCACATTAGTCTGCACAGCCATGTATATATATGGTTTGCAGACCATCAATATTGTATACAGTATACATTAATATGGAGACACAACAGAGATAATTGTAGTCGAAGTGTACTCTGCTGTTTTCATAACACAGCTGTGGTGTGATGGCTTCGTTCTGCTTATAGAAAATGCTGACACTTCGAAGCTCAGAAATAGCAACACACCACATGCATGTGCACGTGGGGTGAGATGCATGTGTATGGAATTGAATGACAGCTTGGTCACTGGAGCAAGTGGTCTGGAAATATTTATGTAGTAGAATGCACTATGCACTGTGTACAGAAATATCAAGTGCCTAATCATGAAATTGCATTATATATAATACTATTAAAAGGACAGAGCATTGTTCATTGACAATTAACATTATATAGATCCCGTTGCCATGGTAACGTGCGTCTAAACGATGTGTCTAAACGTCGTAGACACCCCGGGTGTTGTTTCGCGCCGTGGTCTATTTCGTCTAGCCGTGTTCTAATTCGACGCGCGGCGTTCGCGCCTATGCTCTAAATGCCGATTTAGAGCATGGGCGTGGCACGCGCGTCGTTCGCGCCTATGCTCTAAATGCCGATTTAGAGCATGGGCGTGGCACGCGCGGCGTTCGCGCTATGCTCTAAATACCGATTTAGAGCATGGGCGTGGCTTAGGCCCGTGGTCTATAGCAGAGAAACTGCAGCTGCGACAACAATAGTAGCTAACTCCACAACATACGATGCAAAGGTCACTCGGCTTACTTGTTTCGTCGACAAACAGGGTAAAGCAACAATCCGGCAGCGGCCTACGAACCAGAGCTGAGTAAGGAGCGAACTGGTTACGAGCTGGGAACAGGCTTAGGACACCGCTCTGGGAAACGCTGTGGCTAACGGGGCTGACAGTGAGTAACCTTACGCTTAGCTTACGCGCCGCATCCACTGCCGACCTTTAGGAACGTCTGCTGCGATGACAAACCAATAACCAAACGACGTTTTCTCGGCCATTGTCAGAAATTGCTAACTACTTCCGGTAGACGCGTGATGACGCAAGTACGAGTTGGTAAACTGATTCGCTGCCGCTCCTTGCCCAATCGTTGGGATCTATAACACTTAAATGCTGACCAATCGGTGTCTCTGAAGATTTAGACCACTCAGCACTCGGGCGCTTCGCGCCCTCGTGCCTCGTGCTCTAAATCTCAGAGACACCTCTTGGTCAGCATTTAACTATTACATATTATGCTGTTTATCAGGCACTTACACACCCATGCAATAGAAACATAGTTCTAGCACATCATAGTGTATTTGCAGGTGTCCACAGTCTCCCCTTGCTCTAGTCTTCCAATCGCAAATGTTAGATCTGAATTAAGTGAGGGCTTCAAGATACGACAGATCTGGCTGATCTTATCCTATATCCTATCAAACTGTGCCTGATTCTCCTTGTTATCTATCATAGCTTGTCCGATAGAGAGTATATATACTAGCAGCTCTTGCTTATACACAGGCAGTGTACAGTAGATGATGAGACTGAAGGTGTGTATGTAAGTACATGTGATGAGTACTTCATTGACATTTGAATAAGCATAGTATATTGCTAGCAAATGAGTTTCCACTCCATTAACTCCAATAGAATGGTTTTGTATACACAGGAAATGAGGGGGCCGGAACCCAATCAACACCTAAAGACTGCAGTGTGTGTGTGCAGTGAATAGTATACGTACTGTAGCTACAGTACCACTTCCTCCGGGTAGTGAGTGGTACACTGAGGCAGAGTAGCTGCTGTGCTATCTCCAAATGTGGTTACTAGTTACAGTGACTACAATGTGTACAGCAGAAAGGTGGTGGGGCAGCTTGGTGCTCCCTACAATAATCTGTCTGATTGTTGCCTTGTTTCTCCTGTTTATTGTTACAGGTGAGTAGTGTGTGTGTGTGTGTGTGTGTGTGTGTGTGTGTGTGTGTGTGTGTGTGTGTGTGTGTGTGTGTGTGTGTGTGTGTGTGTGTGTGTGTGTGTGTGTGTGTGTGCTTGTTTTATTGTCTACAAGATGAGTATAACTGTACTGTATGAGAATTACATGAAGGCAGCAAGCATTCATGATCCTACCTATTTTTGCAGTCAAGTAAACACATGATTTTTCTGCTTTCTTGCCAACTATAAAGATGAAGTGACCAAATTGTCAGTGACTACAGTCCTAATTATTGCCGCTGGTTCTAGCCTTGCTCTAGCTGTGGCTGCTTTTGTAGCATGGAAAAAGTGTGAGCTCCAACTGTTGGCAGTATGTACTCACACACACCTCACTCAATAGACAACACATGAATGATCCTAGGACAGGTTGCCCCTTATAACATCACAGACTGCTAATCCTCACCTTCCCTTCCCACCTCCTGGCTACCACCCTTTAGTAAGGAAAAGGAAACCAGTGGCAAATTGGGCAAGAGTTACCTTGGCTACTAACCCCACCTCCATAGCAAAGGGAGAGGAGCAAGCTGAGAAGCAAGTGACAATAGTTGCCATGAATATTGTCCCTGCCTCCATAGAAGCAGCTGAGGAGCATGCTGATGAACAAGCAGCAAGAGTTGCCATTGGTACTAGCCCCGCATCCACAGCAGCAGGTGAGGCACATGCTGGTGAGAAAGCAGAGAGTGTTGCCATGGATACCAGCCCTGCCTCTATAGCAATGGGTGAGAAGCATGCTGATAGTGAAATGGCAGGAGTTGCCATGGAAACTAACACCACCTACTTAGCACTTTGTGAGGAACAGGTTGATAAGCAAGCAGCAGGAATTATCATGGAAACTAACCCTGCCTACATAGCACTAGGTGAGGAGAGACTGCTTCAAGAAGAATGTACATGATTATAATCATGTACATGTATAATGTAAATGCAATTAAATCAATTCTCCATTCTACATCTGCTATCACATTCTACAGATACTCAATGTGTAGTGGGTGTCCGTGATGATCACTCAGCTCTAGACAAACAGCAGCAGGAGGGAGACGTACACATGACAGATAACCCAGCCTGTGTAGAGACGAGCGAAGATTACTGCTACATATATATATAAGTACATATGTAGAATGTACTGTGACTTTACCATTTGTAGAACTGATAAGCTTCTTTACAATCAATGCCACTTAAATCATATTCACAAAAATATTTCTACAAAAACTACTAAAGATGTAAGGCTGGCAGAAACAGTACAGAAACAAGAATAGACTATTACATAGTGGAGCATTCACCATTGTCCCTACATGCAAGAGTGTAGTACTATATGGTGCAACACTCTTCAATGTAGGGACAATGGTGAATGCCCCACTGTGTAGTAGCCTTTTCTGTACTGTTTATGCCAGCCCTATAGTAGTTTTGTAGAAAATTTTGATTCTTTCTTGTTTCTGCACCTTTTATGGAGCGTAAGCTCAGATATGATACATTGCCACAACCACAGGACAGCACTGCAAGTATATGGCCTTCATGTTTTTATTCTGGAATGGAACTGAAGTGACAGCTACAACCTAGGCTCCGCACTAAGTCAGGAATGTCCACCAGAAGCTACCTCGCAGTAAATAAAAGGATGGCCCACTGACACAACCACCGTGGATGTCCTTCTAAACAGTGTGCTGGCTAACGGCGGCCGAAGCTTGTCCCGTATGCACTTGCGAACACTCATCTGACCGCATTGTGGGGCAATTAGTCCAAAACTTTAAAAAGGACTATTCACTAAGCAACAATTGCTGTATGGAATAGGAAAGGGAAGTTGATCACTGAACCATGTCCACATTACATTAGCACTTACTAAAACATGTTTATGGTTTCATGACTCTTTTCCTAATATAGGTCATCACATTTCCACACAGCTATTGTATGCGTACAGAGAGTATTATTGAATTATCACACAGCTGGTTCACACAGTACTGAGTAGTACATATAATCTAGCTTACATGCAGACCAGCCATTAGTGTGGGAGTGGGTGTGCTGGTGTTGGCATGTATGTAGCTTTGCGGGCATACAGTATGTTAGATCTAGTGTATGTGTGAGAGTGCAAGTGTTTGGGTGTCAATGATTGGGTTATACATTGGGGACAGACTGAGTGACTTTCTAATTACTTGTTTTCACGACATTTATAATAGCTATAGCTATTCTGCATATGTATCATATTTATCTACTTGTCTGCTTAAGTCATGTATTTTTATGCAGTTCAAATTCCCATGCATGTATTGTGCTGATGAGTGAAATGTATTGTGCCTGGAAAACATAGAGTGTAGACACAGATCAGGGGTCCACATATTTCAGGGTTAGTCGAAAGATTTCAGTCCAGTTCTGAAATATTAGTTCCAGGGGTCCAAATATTTCGAAATATTTGGACTGGGGGGAACCTTTTCAGGGTGGTCCAAATTTTTCGTGACAGACCAACCGCGCGTACAATGTCATGTGATTACGTCATTGTAAAATGGCGTATTGCGCCTAGAAACGTTTCGCGAAGGATGGGAAACCTCCACTTGTGGACTGGCCATCTAACCTACAAAAGGCACTTACCTGCCAAAATCTTCATAGAACTGTGGGTAATTTATTCTCCTACTCCCTGTCGTTTGGGAGTTACAGCTGACGGAGAAGAAGAAGAAGACGACCACGGAAAAAGGCGTCGACGCTTTTTCATGACGGCGCCCTGGCGCTTGAAGTAATGTTAGCTCTGTAAACTGTACAGCCTCCTCACCTCGCTGGAGGTTCTTTTTGTCGGTTCTTGCTTCTGCTCAGGAGCAGCGCTACTTTTCGTTTGTATTACAGCATACAAACAACCATGGCCGAGTAACACATTAACAAACAAGTTAGTGTGTACACAGCATCAAATTACTACTACTAACACATAAAAGTGCATTACTGTACTGCATTTAAATTCTACACTAAAAAGTTAATGTGTCACACACACGCTTACCGGTATGTATTGACTAGCTGCCATATATGACATATGCCTAAACATACTACTCATTTTCCATGTCCACATTAGCATAGGAAGGATTCATCTCCATGGTAACAAGGTGATATGCTGGTTCCACTGTGGCATATAAATTATCCCTGCATCAGTTGAAGGACAAGTCAAACAGTGACTAGCTGTGTAAGCTTAGCTATAATGTACAGTGAATAACAAAATTCAAAATTTATAATAAGAAACCACCACCATCCCTACATAGACAGCACTACCGTGCTGTCTGATGAGCTCATGTGTAGTTAAACACAACATGATTCCTATAGCTACTTAGTCCATCACACATGTACACCTGAACCGTAGGGAGCCATCAGAGATTATGTACGTACTGTATACAGTGTAATGAACTTTCGTCATGCTCAAAGGTCACTCACACTCCACCTCCACTGTAGTCTTTGTCAACTGCATTTTGCTTTTTCCTGTACATGACTATTCTACCAGCAATGCCCACCACAAGCAGTGTGCTCAAACAACCGACAACTATTCCACCAAAGAATATTCCAACTGTGGTTCCATCACTGGGACCTGATATGCAGGCAAGTGAACAGTGAAGTAGATCTGAACTTATAATTATTCAGCACATTCATACTATACCAGTTGCTTCTTCTTCTTGTGCACACTTGCATGCACTCTAACAGAAATGTTCCAGCCACACACACAAACCTTCACTGCATATACTCCCACTCCATCCCATAGTACATGTGCAGGTATCTGGTTGGGAGCAAGTACGACCATTCTGGCAAGGAGGAGTACATATGGCTGAAGAACAGAATGAAAGTGGGCATGAGAATTTCTGACACAATTGCAAAGTAACATTGTGAGTAAGAGTAGACATAAACAGTTGTGATTGCAACTGCACTAGTGAGGACTGGAGTATGTAATCACAACTATTAATGGCTGGCAGTGCACAGTTGTTTAAAAGCTTGCTTACTCAATCTCCTTCTAGCTGACTGAGTGTCTAATGAAGTCTGCTTTTTCTGACAGTTGTTCTTCCCCCACCAACTGCACACTGCTGCACATGCACCTTCTAGATTTCGGACAACAGTGTGAACTACCCTGGAATTCATACACTTTGGCTCCCTTCCTAGAACTATAGCGTGTACTGCTAGAAAGCACAGTACAGAGGACTATGTACCACTGTCCACCCGGTAACACAAGGGCAATTATCTGGATATTAGGAGGCAAGGTATAATAGTGTCTGCAGTAAAAGGTGTTATATAAATACAGGATACTGTTTTGTGACAGGGAACTGGTGGAAAGTGATGGTTGCAGCACAGAGCAGGTATGGGGTGACCACTTTCTCATCAGGTCACTCTTGTCTGCTCTGCCATATCTCGATCTACCGTGAGGCTATTCTGCCGACTACGACAATGCAATTGTGGGCCGATGATTGAAGGCCCGGGATCGCTGTGAGGGAGCATGCACGCAACGGTCACGGGTACACTGGGCAACTTCACTGAGCACTAAGGCAATCACAAACTGTGCACAGACACTTATATAGGGTACAAGACAACATAACAAAGAAGGACTAGGTGGTGTTCATGGCCTGCGCTACTGAAAATACATTCATAGTAATGCACTAATAAATTACATGACATAGAATCAACCGGTACAAAGACAAGTGCAGTCTCATGACAAGAAGCCACACTCAGCACTGTTACACTGTACAGTGTCATTATTAATTTACACCTGAATCATTATTAGTAACTAATGGCCCATTTGAAGGTTGCTTGGCCCCAAAACCCAATTGCAGTTGCAATGCACAGGGTACCCAGCTTACTTTAGGTCTTGTCACAGTGAGGTGCTGAATAGCAGTTTAAACCAGCTGCAAATCCTAGTAGAGAATCAGGTAAAAGGCTCTGGTTGCAATTTCGCACAGGGAACACGGTGTGGGTAATATGGCTGTCTGTGAGTAACAGATGTTTACAACATACAGCAATATTATATCATTCTCGGGGTTAATTACAGGTGTGCCTTCATGTGGATAATTGACCACATGTGCATGTGTATGCATGCATGTGGTGCCACAGAATTGATGCTGAGCTTGATCGATGCGATATAGACAGCTGTCCCTTTACTGTATACCACTTTCATATAGAGCACTTACCATGGGTCTGACTTGTGTTAGCTAGTGGGTCCATGTGAAAGGGTATAAAGTATGGTGGGGGAAGTGTCATTTGTTTGTTATTTGCATAATTTTTATATTTCTAGTATAAAAATGCTAAGCAGTCGACCTGCCAGTCTGGATCAACTGGATGGATCAGAATTTCCTTTGGAACTAGGACAATGTAAATCTGCAGTGTGTGTAATTAACTATATTCTCATTGACAATTTTTGTCTTTATTTCCATTATACCCAGCTATAATAATAATGTAAATGGTATATTTACTGCATGACAGTAATTTTTGCTGTTCACTCATCATGTCATATTATCTATGAAGTACAAAGGAACTGAATTAAAGTGCACATAAACACTGCATGACTTTATAGCTACAAGCAGTGTTGGTAGCTAGCTAGACACAAAGCTCAAGATTGAGCAAATTTTGATCTGTGTGGTCCATGCATATATATGTGTATCCCTCAGATGTAGGCAGGAAAATCCTTGGTGCCATCACTGGTCTCGGACGCTGCTGTATCTTCTTCTTGTGTGATATCATCTACCCACTTTTCAATGTCCACATCCTCACAAACTGTTGGGTTGTCACATTCAGCCACTGATGCCAACTCAAGATAGTAGTCCTGCAAAAGGGATGCAAGCAATAGAGGGAGCTGTGCAGCAATGTACAGAAAAATAGATAGATCTTTTGACTTACAGGATCAACGCTGATGGTCAGATCAGCCACACGTTTGCTGTCAGTAAGAAAAGGATGAGCATAGTTAAGACACAGGCACTGATTGAGCAGGCATGTCACAATAACAGTCAAAAAGAACAAGTACTACTAATGTGTGTGTGTAGATAGGTAAATAGTTATATTTTCCTGCCCATGTTTTCCTGCTGTACCACTCCCTCATTGTTTGTATGTAAATGTCATCATGCCATGTACTTTGGCCTACCACAGATGTAGACCCTAGAATGTACCAGAATGTTTAGTAATTTTCTGACAACCAACATCTGTGGAAATCTTCTATACTGACAGGTGTCCAAGCCATCCCTTGCAGTAACGTAGCTAGGAGGGCAGGAAGTACCAGAATATGATTGCTACAAGTTCTGGTGGGTTCACTAAAATGTGTGTATAAGAGTTGTACCACTTTATGTATGCTCTCTTGGAGTGAAGTTCACACTTAGATATTGGTGTGCTCACGGTAGTGGTGCCTACATAGGGTGATGATATACTCACATACAACATTTATTACAGAATGTTGTACGTTTGCTTCAGTGATACTAGCTATAGCACGGTGTTGTGGTAGGAGTGATATGTGATATGATGTCAGACCACAAAATATAGCGGTAGGATGAAGAATGGCCACAAGCACCACTTTGGGACATGGTCTTGAGCACATGATGATCTACCATATTTGGGAAGGGATAATTATACTGCACAGGTTTCAAGAGACCTATATGTGAACACAAAATACCCTACTTTATTCCTAGCTGTTTCAATACATGTACTGTAGCATTAACTTGTGCTGGAGGTAGGCAGTCATGTAGATAGAGAGTGCAAACAAGATGCATAGCTACTGGGACCAAGTAATGGAGAGACAAGCCACAATCAATGTACATAAATGACTGTACAAGTCCCAGACCTGGACATGAGTCATCATTGAATCGAAGAGAGTAAGAAATGAAACAGGCCACAAATGTTCAGTACAAGCAGGAAAATATGCACTATAGTGCACAGTGCATGCATGCAATGGTATCAGTACTGCATGCAAACACAATTCACAGAATATTGGCTAGGGTGTAGTTACTTTGGCTATAAGGTGCATTAATTGGCTCTTCTTATAGCAGCTAAAAGAAAGCACTTACGTACCTTCTGCACTTAAAGCACAAGCATAGTCCAATGACAAGAGCTATGCAACTCAGTAGGAGCAGACTTCCAGCCAAAGGTAAATAAAAAGCAAGATGAACTGCAAGAGAGGAGGAAAATACATCACATAATTATGGCACTGAGCTCACCAACCATGCACGTGTGTGTGTGTGTGTGTGTGTGTGTGTGTGTGTGTGTGTGTGTGTGTGTGTGTGTGTGTGTGTGTGTGTGTGTGTGTGTGTGTGTGTGTGTGTGTGTGTGTGTGTGAATGTAAGTGCATGTGCATGTGTGTGTGTGCACTGTACATGTGCCTTGGGCATAGCCTCCTGAAATGTGAGTTGTCTTGTACTGAAACACATGCAGGGCAAAAAATGGCAACCTTGAGGCCAACAAGTACACTACCAATACTATAGCTAGTTTGGATACTCTCAGCAGTCAACAATTGTAGAGTTGAAAATCAAGAAAACTAATCATGATGTGTTGTGACTTCATGTTTGCACAATCTGTCATGGCTAATTTGGGATTTCTCACTTATGTACGTAACTGTCACAACCACTTGACAAAATGTAGGACAACCTGGAGTAATTGTTTCTCCAGTGCCCAGTGGTGTGCAGGTCATTTGCCTATTTCTCCTTCCCACAATCCATACTTCAAATCGCTTATATTTTAACCCAACACGTTTTCTCTTAGTAAACTCTTTGTGGAAATATATATGTGAACACCACAGACAGTGTTTATCTACATATATTGGCACATGCATCCTGTGCATGTGTGCATACATATCCACCAGACAGGAATGTACAGTATGTTATGACATACAAACCTTCACTGCATATAATCCCACTCCATCCAATAGCACATGTGCAGGTATTTGGTTGGGAGCAAGTACCTCCATTCTGGCAGGGAATAGTGCAAATAGCTGAACAACAGAATGAAAGTGGGCATGAGAAATTCTGACACACTTGCAAATTAACAATAATATGACTAAGAGTAGACATGAGCAGTTTTTACTGGGACTGCACTAGCGAGGACTGGAGTATTTAATCACATGCAACTAATAATGTCTTCATAGCTGTCTAAATGTTTTCTTAATGAATCTTCAGTCTTCTAACAGTCTACTAATGTCAGTTCTTTTTCTGACAGTTGTTCTTACCCCTGCACACTGCTGCACACCTTCTAGATCTCAGACAATTACACAGGCATTCATACACTTTGGCTCCGTTCCTAGAACTATGGTGTGTACTGCTAGAAAGCACAGTACAGAGGACTATGTACCAACAGGCATAGTTTGTTCTCATACCTTCACTGCACTGACTTCCATTCCACCCGGTAACACAAGGGCAATTATCTGGATATTAGGAGTCAAGGTACAATAGTGTCTGCAGTAAAAGGTGTTCATTAACAGTTGCATACAAATACATGGTACTGTTTTGTGACAGGGAATTGGAAGAGAACACCACAAAATAGTTATGATGGAAAGTGATGATTGTATAGCATGGCAGGTACAGGGTGACCACATTCTCATCAGTTCACTCTTGTATGGGGGGGAGTGAAAGTGAACACAGCTGTGCATTGTTCTGAATACGTACCTTCTAACTTGATTGCTGTACTGTTCTTTGATGTCCCTGTTGTTGGCATACTGTACATGACAAATACAGTGGTGCTGGCATTGCTACCACTGGTAATGTCAGTGGTGTCAATTTTAATTGTCTCATTGAGCTGAGCTGATTCAATAAACATTTTGTCATTGGCAAATACAGTTACTGTTATATTGCTGTTGTTGTTGGCATCCAATTCCATGCATTTGCTTATTTTGTCAGTGACAAGAACCTAGATGTAGTGGAAGAGCACATCACACTATTGAATAGTAAAGTAGGCAAGTGCGAATAATATCATGCAGTGTTGTAGATTGAGTTAGAAATGAAAGAAATGTATCGGATGGTAAATATACCTACCTTAATGGTGAAATTCGATTTCCCGTTCAATGTGAAGCAATTGACGGTTGGTGCCATGAGCTCTGAGTGTATACATATAAAATAGCATGTACACAGCTAGATTGTTGAGTACGTCCAACAAGAGTAAATGAGGCATATTAATTAGTTACTTCTAGTTTCCTATCATTAGTCCAATGAATGCCCACAATGGTATACAATACTATAGGAACAGGTTATTTGCTTAGTGGTGAACAGGTTTGATCACATGTACAGAGTCAATGAACTTGTGTTGGTATGCAGGTGTGCAGGTGGGCACTGACCACCTGCATCCAAAATGTCCAGTATGCAGATGATCTGACCCTCGTTGCAGAGACCAGAAGGGAACTGCAGTATATGCTAGATGTACGTATACTGGACAGAACCTGCACTTAATGGAGAATGAAGATCAGTGGAGAAAGGACCAAGGTGCTCAACATTGGAGAGCTGACAGGGGACCATCCAGCCATCACACTGAATGGCCATGCACTTGAGGAAGTAGACTTCTTCTCCTACCTGGGAAGTGAGGTGGAACAGACTGCCAGGGTGCATGGAGAGAGATGTTGGAATCAGACTGGAGAAGGCAGCAACTGTTTATCGATTGAATGTGGAGATGGAAGGTGTTCAGGAGTCAAAACCTCAGTAAGACAACCAATGTGCAGGCAGAAGAGGCTCCAGTGGTTCAGACACCTACAGAGAATACCAGACCATCGTCCACAGAAGCAGCTCCTAAGATGTAAACTGAGAGGAAAGAACAGGAGGCCATGCGGGACATCTTTGCAATGGGTAGATCTGATCAGCAGAGATCTAACCAGAATTGCAAACTGGCAAGAAGTGGTGATGGAAAGAAGTGAATGGAGAGCTGCAATACACCAACCCAACTCAACAGCCCAATCCCCATCTGTGACAAAGTAGAGCAAATGAATCCTACCTGACACCCATGATGGACAAGGAGTAAGAAAAAGATGAAGAAGGTGTGCAGGTGTGTGGGTGAGTAGGTGTGTGTGGTGCTTGTGTAGGTGTGGCCCTAGTGTCTGTGTGTCCTTATACACGTTGCAATGTGCTTGTGATGTGGGGTATCTGTGTGTCTGTGAGCCTGACTGAAATTCTCATTATTTTGTGGGGGAAGAAGAGAAGTGATAGTGTAAAATTTTAAACCAAGGCAAATCAAACCTCGCTGCAGCCTTAACAATGTCACTCACCAGCTCCTAATGATTTTGCACACAATTATACCAATTCAACACATAAATGCAGAGCAAACTGCAAAATCTTTCCTTGGTATACGTGACCAACAACCATGACTGGTATCAGTGCAGTTTACAGGCTGTTCGCATTGAATGTCATCACACAGACAAATCATGCAGCTCTTCTCCTATGTATGTTCTGTGTTCAACCACTCAGCTGGAGACGTGATGACCTTGCACACATACAGCTCTTGATGGTGTACTCTGCTTCAATGCCATAGGAATTACATGATATGGTGACGTGTATAAATTGGTGCATTGTTCTGAATACTGCCTACATATATGCCCAAAACCATTCCCCACCATACATTTTCACCCATACAGTATACTGAAAGAGTACACTGCCCCACACTCCTTGTTTCTGAATTTTGCCGCCAGCATAGAGTTAAGTAGTTAGAGATAAGTCATAGTAAGAGAACAGTGTAAAGATTGTATAATAATTATGGTTTGTTGGCTGTTTGACAACCACCTCTGTCAGTCACTAGCAATAATCCAAGTGGAAGACCTCTTTCGAGCAAGTGGGTGAGTGACCAAACTAGTGCATGTCTTCACTGCTGACCATTTTTAGACAAATGAATGAATGAAGAAAATTCTTTGTTCACAGAGATATATTGAGTCATGCAGAATGTGCCAATTAAAATGTTGATTTGGATTCGCTAAACACTCACTTTGCACATTACAGCTGGGAACCCACTGGCAACGCAGAAGAGTGTCACAACAAAAATTATAAGCACATGCATCCTGTGCATGTGTGCATACATATTCACCAGACAAGAAGGTGCATTCTGTCATACTAACCTTCACTGCATGAAGTCCCGCACCATCCCATAGTACATGTGCAGGTATCTGGTTGGGAGCAAGTACCACCATTCTGGCAAGGAGGAGTGCAAATAGCTGAAAAAGAGAATGAAAGTGGACATGAGAAATTCTGACACACTTGCAAAGTAAAACTGCGACTAAAAGTAGACATGAGCAGTTGTGACTGCGACTGCACTAGTGAGGACTGGCGTATTTTACCACAGCTAATGACAGCTGCATAGCTGTCTAAATGTTTGCTTAATGAATCTTCTAGCTGTCTAGTAAAGTCTAGCTTTTTTGGCAGTTTTCCCCAGTTGCCCCCTTTTAGATCTCAGACAACAGTGTGAACTACACAGTCATTTATTCATACACTTTGGCTCCCTTCCTAGAACTATGGTGCCATACCTTCACTGCATTGACTTCCTCTCCACCCAGTAACACAAGGGCAATTATCTGGATATTAGGAGTCAAGGTATAATAGTGTCTGCAGTAAAAAGGGTTCATTAAGAGTCGCATACAAATGCAGGACACTGTTTTGTGACAGGGAATTGGAAAAGAACACCACAAAATAGTTATGATGGAAAGTGATGACTGTATAGCATAGCAGGTACAGAGAGACTGCTTTCTCATCAGTTCACTCTTGTATGGGGGGGGGGGGGGGGGGGGGGTGAAAAGCAAACACAACTGTGCCTTGTACTGCATACCTGCTAAATTGATTGCTGTACTGTTCTTTGATGTCCCTGTTGTTGGCATACTGTACATGACAAATACAGTCGTGTTGGCATTGCTACCACTGGTAATGTCAGTGGTGTCAATTTTAAGAATCTCGTAGAGCTGAATTGGGTAAGTGAACACCCTCTCATTGGCAAATACAGTTACTGTCATATTGCTGTTGTTGTTGGCATCCAATTTCATACACTTCCTTATTCTGTCAGTGCCAGTTTGAGGAACCTGGATGTAGAGGAAGAGCACATCACACTATTGAATAGAATAATAGGCAAAAATACCTATATAATAGAAATATATCTACGTACCTCAATGGTGATGCTCGATTTCCCTTTCAATGTGGAACAACTGATGGTTGGTGCCATGAGCTCTGAGTGTACATATACAAAATAACATGTATACACCTAGATTGATGAGTACAGGAATAAATGATATATATTAATTAGTTACTACTAGTTTTCTATCATTAGCCCAATGAATGTCCATAATGGTATCAATCCATGTGGAAGACCTCTTCTGAGCAAGTTGGGGAGTGAGCAAACTAATGCACGTCTTCACTGCTGACCATTTTTAGATGAATGAATGAACAAAGGAAATTCTTTGCTTACTGAATTACATATACTGAGTCAAGCAGAATGTGCCAATTATATTAGTTGATTTGGATTGGCTAAACACTCACTTTGCACATTACAGCTGGGAACCCACTGGCAACATTAATGAATAGCTGACATTCGTGAGTGTGATGTAACTCAGAAGAGTGTCCCAACAAAATTTCATTGACTTGGAAACTTGCCAATCCACTGCTCAGTATGGCTGTATACAGTATACTGTGAACCTTTGCACATCCACCCAGTAGTAATAACTAATGCACTCACTGGTTGAATGTGGTGTGAACTTTCCACTCCGTGAGTATACGTGGTGTCCATTGCTTTTCCGATTCACAGATATGCTAACCTGACAATCCAACAGACAGTCAGCTGCTTGGAATGTTGTGCTAGCAGTTATCACCTGGTCATCATTGCCATAGTTGCTACTCTACAGTGCAGGCAGGAAACTAGCACAACTAACACTCACTGTACTCACACTATCTGATGCTATGCAAAATTCCTTGTGATCATAATTTTGTACTACTTGTATATATCCTCAAAGGAGCAATCCACAACATTAAGTACAATCAAATGCAACAGTGCTGTATGTATGTTATATAACACTGTCCAACAAGTGGAGAGTCGACGTCACTGTATACACGTGCACACATATACACACAATCCTGACAAAATATATTAGACAATAGCTAAAGTACACTAGTCAAAGGCTAACTGCAAGCTAAATCTGACACTAGCATATCTCTAGATCTGTATGTTGCAGTGCACTAACGGTTTCAATTAGGTTTCCTTCTGGACATGTCACACTGAAGTCTGGAGTAAGTCTGCTTGGTCTGTCATCTGTAGGTTGCTGCCACGTGAATGTGCACATAAACATGTCCTCGCTCTGGAGCTCTCCACAGTTGCTGGACACCACATCATCACTAGATACTGGGAAAAGAAATTTAACCATTTAAGCTGCAAGTACTGTACTATTACTGCTGTGATCTCTCATGCCCCTCCAAGTGTGGAATAACAGTGTGCAAATACACGACAATCATTATACCTCACTACTAGCATTCATGACACATGGTATGTGGCCTAGGTGCAAGATACATGTCAGGCAAATTTTTATATAATTGCTTGTTGACACTACTTTCCTGCAGGCTTTCATGCTACAAATAAAAACAACAACAGTTGCACCACTCACAAGTAAAAAAAGGATTGAGTTGATAAGGCACTTGTGAACAAGAATGAATGCTCCCATCTGCAAGGAGGAATTGAGCAAAGGTAATCTCACACCAGTCAGAAGGTTTGGGAAATAAATTTAAGAATACGCTGTTACTATAATTCATGGAATTGGATGTGCAAGGCAATATGCATAGAATCAAGGAACTGATTCTGTGTCAAAACAGAATGAGTAGTGATACTGAAATATCAGCAATGGTATAGAAGAAATCAATCATTGTGACACTTGTACAATCTTCATCAAAATGACATTGTGTCATCCATACTAGACTCATAAGACTCACTGCAGTGGTGGAGGGTGCTGTTGCTTTCTGCTGTGAAGTACTGCTCTAATGAATTTCCTGCTGTTGCAATTAGTGTAATGCAGTACTCAGCATCCAGACGAAGGGTTTGTAGCTTTGAGCTGGTTGAAGGTGACGTTGCATAGACTAACATCTCATTTGTAAAATTTTGCCTACTAATCACCACCAGCTGTCGAACATTCTTTCTATATGGCTGTTCTATGCCATTCGCATACCACTGAACATTCCAGGATAACTGTAGGTTTTGTGCATTGATCTCAGGGTACTCCCCAACACAAGTGCTGTGAATTGAGCCTTGTGGATTGAGCTTGTCTGAATGTTAATATATAGAAGGAATGAATCAGGGTCAGCAGGGTGAGAAGGAACTATGTAAGATGCTATAAAATAGCTTTTGACTCACTTTTTAGCATGACTCTGAACTGAACACGAGCTTCCCAGTTGTCAGTGGAGGCAGCACATACATATGTACCTGCAATGATGCTGACGTTGGAGTTGGCTGGGAAGTGAATACTGGTTCTTAACAGGTTAACTTTCTCTTTCCCATTGTGAAACCATGTGATGTTGACAGCTTCTCCTGGTACTGTGATATTGCAGTGTAGAGTGATATCTTCTGTTGTAATCCCATCGCCAGTGTGGCTGACAAAGATGTCATTACCACTTGGGTTACCGTCAATGAACACAGTGGTGTTTTCTGTGTAGGAATATACAGTGATTTTCAATGAGTAAAATTAGTATATAATACACAACTGGACACTACAATAAGTGTCTTGGTTTACCATGTTTGAATCACAGTAAACTAGAGCTTGTGGAGACGGTCTGTGTACCATGGTTATGCAAAATAGAGCTTCTGATCCGATAATATTGACAAATAGCAGATCAAGGAACACCACACTATACTTGCCTACTGGGCTTTCTTACCCCTCTTCCCATCCTTCTAGTGTATATAACTTCTGTATAATTATACAGTACCTTTGCTTGACTGCATTGGCAGGTACCACTGCCTGATGACACCACCAGCTTTGCATGTGTACAATCCAAAGGGATCTCTCGTTTCATTTGTGATAGTTATAATCCTTTGACCATCAAGTGGTATGCCATCTTTAGTCCAGCTGTAAGTTCTTCCACCTTGACCACACTCCATGTGAAAGTTACCATTCTTTGGAGGTACTGCACATTCATTCATGCATCCTGCACATATTGTAGATATAATTATAGATTATGTTCTATTTGGAGTGCATCTGGTTTGTCACCCAAGCATGAGAGTGCAAAAGTATACAATGTAATATTTTATCTTATTTTTATAGTGCTATGTTTTTACAATACTACAAGATTACTTTATTACATAATAACAGCGTACAGACAAACAAACAAACAAATAGTGCTATGTTAAAGGATCATTATACCACAGGTCAGGCCAATATCACAAAACTGAATGTAAACTGCACTGCACACTAATTATATAATTATATGATGCATGTATGTAGTACAGGAAAGTCATCCATGCCCACCTTCCTTCACGGTTGCAAGTCTGGAGGCAAGAATGAAGCTCCCATCATCCACTACACATTGGTACGTCCCTGGAAATAGAGTATGGAGTGTTGTCATATTCCAGTAGTTTGTGTCCACAGTGACATTCTCAGGCCAAGTGGAGTTGACAGTGCTTCCGTTGTGACGCCAGTAGATGTGTGGCCACCATCCACTGATAATGGCATCCATTCCCATCACTTCACATGTGAGGTTTAGTGACTCTTCAAACTTGATAATGCCATCCAGTGGTTGAGTCAACAATATTGCTGGACTTGGTCGAAAGTAGTATGGTCTCTCTGGCTCCATGGCACCTATATAGAGGAGTTGCAGAATTTGAAACATCAATAATAGTTGGCAGGACTAGTATGAACAGATTCAGTAATGTTTATCATAAATATATTGAGTTGACGGTATCTAATATAGTATCTTATATTGACATACTTTTGTACTTGTCTTAAACAGTATTGTGTACTAAGTTGACAATGATGTGAATGAGTTTACTCCCTCTGTCGAACACCACAAAATATCATCCTGAAGCAACATTGCACAGGTTGCACAGACTTGTAAATGCCTTGTTAAAGCTGTATTTGATGGCTGTAGCATCTCTCCGTGTGCAGGCTGCACTCATGATGTCTCTGACTTGCATTGGAGGCACTCTCTGAGCTAATTATCAAGTATTACAACTTGCTAATGTGATCACAATCGTAATAATACATAGTTCGCTATTTCAACAGTGTGCATGTAGAATATGGTGCACTTGGTCATCAGCTATATTAAGTAAGTTAATATAATAATTATTACTTAAAATTGTTGCAAACAAATCTATGTTGCTTTTTTGCGTATATTGTATATACGTTTTGTCTGGCTACTTGCAATCAGTTGTATAGCATGCCCAGCGGAACAGCCCAGGCTGCCCAGGCCATGGGCTGACCAGATATTTAGGCCTGGCCATTCTTTTGTATAGCTAAGATACTTGCTGGCCTGTGCATGTGGCCATCTAGGTAATATTGTCTTGACATGGCCTGACCACCTTTGAAGTACTTCCTCCGGTTTTACATAGGTAATTATAATTGCCAAGCCAAAGGCGAGGCAAGCAATTGCGATGCGTAGTCGTCCCCCGTTTATACAGTGCAAGTTGCAAAATACAATGGTGATGAAGCCATAAAATAATGTAATATAATTATAATGTATGTGTAGGGGACTTTTCGGCACCCTGTGCACAGACCATTGGTAAAATGTCAAATAAAGGGAAATTTAACAATTTTAAATATGCCAGAATTTTAATTAGGCCTTTGTGTACGTGCAAGGTGGTGCCAAATTGCAGATATAAAATGCCATAGCCCCATATCATTGCTATAGCACATTTATACTGAATATGAAAATCCAGCAAATGCTCACGAAACTTTGTAGGGAAGTGCAAGTGGTCAATGAAGCTGTGCACTCAGCAGGGATTAGTAATTAAAGACTGTTTGATTAGAAGGCTGACAATTTAATGTGACATCATGGAATGGTGACTTAGCTGTGACATCACGCTGACGTCACACCCTAGACAATGCAAAATATAGGGCTCGTTTTGTGATGTCACCTTTCGCACTCAAAGACCCCCTTGAAGTGGATGGCAGGAAGGAAGGGCCACCACACACACTTCTCTTTGGCACCCATTGCCAGGAACTGTGGACAAGCGCCATGGGCACCTCGGAATTTGGTGATTATGCAAGCGTGAGAGGGTTTCCAGATGATTCTGAGTGCCTACTGCACGAACCCAGCATATCCACGGGTACTGGGAAGACACACGGTCTCTGTGGAGGCTGAGCCATGAGACAGTGTTCCAAGAAATGAATCAATATTGCTAGAAAATTATAATTGCTAGTAATATTCTATGCAACCCCACCACAGGCTATGCCATCCCCATGGCACCACTTCCATGACACCACTACCACCACCATGCACCATCACACTGTGCAAGTTGCAATCTGCACATACAGTATATGTGCCTGTGCTTCTATTAACAAGGCCACCAGATAGATACATAGATAGAATTTTTATTTGCAGCAGGATTGCTGTATCTACAATACACAGTAGATTTTCATACGGGTCCTGGATCAAAGTAAAACAAAAATTTGATCCTGGACAGTAAAACAATTAAGCACATCACAAGCAAGTAGGAAAACTTTATGTTCAATTGGAAAAGGATAACTCTAGTTACAAATTAGAACTGCTACTGAGCCTAAGCACGGCATCTCTAAATAGCTTCTTCTACTTCAAATCTCGTGTATTCTGAGGTAGCTTGTTAAAGATCTTGGCCCCTTGAAACTCAAAACGTGTGTGATAAAATTTAGTCTTAGGATCGGGTAGATGCAGCTTGGTTGAACCGCGGGTCTCTGCATAGTGTAGACTTGAGTTTGATGTAAACTTGGAGCAGAGGTAAGACGGTGCTTGGTTAGTGACACAACGATGAACCTGGCAAAGTAACGCATTTCGTCTTCTCACCTCCAGGGTAGTCCAGCCCAGTGTCTGCCTAAGCAAGTCACTGCTTGTGAGTGGCGGCTTCCGCAAGATCAACCTTAGGGCATAGTTTTGCATGCACCCTCTCAATGCGCTTGCCCAGTGTTACCATCAGTGCAAGTTACCGAGGGTAACCACCCCGAGTGCAAGCAGAGTGTTTGCGCTAGTTGATGGAAGGAAAACACTACCAGCGCAAGTTACTGAAGGTCAGGGGGACCGGGCACCAGCATCGATCGGCATGCAGTGGGGGACCACTATGAATGCATTGCAAGTAGCTATATGTAGCTAGTCTTGGTGTTAGTCGAACGACACAAGTTAGAGCAGGGTGCAGCAACAGCTTGCAACTTGCATAACTGGTCGATCTACGATTGTAAGGAACGTTTGCTCAACCCTTAGGATAAAAGTAGAGACGTGGACGGCGATAGCCCCTCTACCCTAGTCTTAGTCGCGTACCCAGAACACTTCCGGCCGCCATTTTGAAATGGGCCGAAGTGGCGGCCGAAAGTGGTCTGGGTACGAGACTAGGCTTACGCGAGACTAGTCTGGTACCCCAGACCCACTTCCGGCCTCCTTTTTATTGCGGGCGGGGAAGGTGCTTCCCCACCTTCCCCGCCAGCAATATAATGGCGGCCGGAAGTGGGTCTGGGTACGAGACCATAGACGAGACTAACGCGCGAGACTACCTCTACCCGACTACCGCATTTGTTCCTGCTGCGCCAGCCTGCCCGTTCGATCGCCATTTCACTTACGCTAATGATGTTCATCTGCTCACAAATGCCTAATTGGTCCGTGTCAGACGAGGACCCGTGCAGCGGTTTGGGGTACAAACTTTTTTCCAGATCCTGGGAGCGCAAGCGGCGAAAAAATGGCAGCCGGCGGAAGGGTCTGGGTACGAGACTAAGGGAGATGGCGACCTGCTTTCAGCCTTGGGCATCCAGGCCTACTCTATATACGGTATAAACTAGGTCTGCATGGATGTGCGAGGCAAACTTACTTAGAACTCTTGCCCAGATCAACAGCACAAGCAGTGACTTTACCAACTGCACGTGACATCGATGCCCTTCACCTCTCATAGCCACTAGTTCTTTATGGTCCCAGCTATCCCAAAATACAGTGTCACATAGGAAGTATACAAACCTAGATCACCCAAGCTCTTTTATACACCTCAGTGACATTTGCTGGAATGACCTAATAGACTCTGTGGCTGCATGACCTAATTTGCTAATCAAATAATAATAATTATGGAAGCCCTGAATCTAGTCCAGCTAGCTGGATCCTCCTAAACGTCTAATTCGTAAGTGCCCACAGGGCAGCGCTTACGAAATAAATGCTTAGTAGGGTCCAGCTGACTGGACTACCCTGAATCCAGCCTCATTTATGAGAAAGTGCATGCTGCTGTGTGGTTGCTGGTGATGGGGGGGGGGGGGGGGGGCTGCAACAACACAGGATGCCGTGGAAACAGGAAAGCTTAAGGATGCAGTTGTTGCAAGTTACAGCACATCTGGTTCTCACTGAATATTTGTGACCAAATTGTGAAAACAGAAAACAGAGTATGGAGTATTGTCATAATTATAATAATATTCCAGTAGTTTGACTCTACAGTGACGTTCTCTGGCCAAGTGGAGTTGACAATGATTCCGTTATGTGCCAGTAGATGTGTGGCCACTACCCGCTGATAGAATCCACTCCCATCACCTCGCATGCATCACCATCCCTACATAGACAGCACTACAGTGCTGTCTGATTATGCCATCAAATGGTTGAGTCAACGATATTCATGGACTTGGTCGAATGTAATATGGTCTCTCTACCTAGAAAAGTAGCAGTATTTAAAGGACCTTAATCATAATTCCTCTCAATGCCCTTAGTGTACCCAGATGTGAATGTAATGCTTTATATTAAAGTTGTCATAATATCTAAAAAGTTATTATCTTCTATATATTCTGTATTTCTCCTATGCAGTAGAGTATACATTCATAATTAAAGCTGTGTATGAGCAGACCACCTCTGTTAAATGCTATTATTATATATACAGTCATGCATGCATCCTGTGGCCCACTGTTCAGGCTGCAGTGTCTGTACTGAATGCATATAGGTAGGTCATGCATGGTCAGGCTACACTATTTGGTGTCGGTATAATTACAAAAGGAAATGTATTCCACCAGTGCATCCAAAGTCTATGTAGGTACACCAAGGGGTGGTGCAAACTGTGCATGCAGTGAGCCATGCACAGCCACAAAATTAAATGCTACACTATAAATAACTCATGATATGTAGGTCCGCACATGCCTTGAGTTGCATCTGCATGGCTTCGTTCCAGGCTGCACTTGTGACGACTTGACTATATCTTTGTTGGTTGATAGTGCTATGATTGTCATACATGGCGATACATGTACACCTCAATTGACACTGTGGGAAGGACAAACTGGGAGCAGTCAGGGAATTGTCATAAAAGACCCATTTAGGCTGGCTGTGAAAAACTAAAAATTATTAATTTAGCAGTTGACAAAAACTGAATTATTAATTTAGAGGCGCAAGAAATGTAATGGCTAATTAGGTGCATGCTAAGTGCCCAGCCTGCCCCCGCTTGGTCCTGTACCACATTCCAAACCAACAACAGTACTATCCATTGTACAATAGAGTTCATGATAGATCTGCATGGGAGCACCCAGGGATAGCTGCCAGAATAAATACATATATCCAGGAGGTAGTTAACTGTGCATGCAGTGAGCCATGCACAGCCACAAAATTAAATGCTACACTTTAAATAACTCATGATATGTAGGTCCGCACATGCCTTGAGTTGCATCTGCATGGCTTCGTTCCAGGTGCACTTGTAACAACTTGACTATATCTGTGTTGGTTGATAGTGTAATGGTTGCCATATATGGCGATACATGTACACCTCAATTGACACTGTGGGATTGCCCTCATTGACTGTGGCTGATTTATCTATACCAAATTATTGTAGCGAGCCCTGAATTCTTTCCTAACTGATAAAGAAGTTCAGCTGCTTGGCTGCTCATAAGCCAACGCAGGGGATTCGGATTTCTGAGAATCGGATATACAGGAAGTACAGTACGCTTTGGGTCGGTTGTCCCGACCGGATATTTGCAATCGGTAATATATAATTGGTGAACATAGTGACTCCGGAATGCCTAAACGAAGCCCTAGCGCGCACGCCGTGTGACTCTCGCCGTGACCTCATTGCGGGACTTGCGGCAGCCGCTAAAAATGGCTAGCTCCAATGGATAAGGCGTTTACGTTTTGATGCTACCATTCCTTGTTGTCATTTCTTTCCTGCCCACACTTATTCACTCGACCTCGGAAGGTGATGGAGGCTATACGTGCTATCCGATTGACGGACGTTGCTCACCTGGATTTGTCATGTCTGATGACGGCTACTGCGTCTGCGGATCTGTAGGCGGTTCCCTGCCCATTGACAGATGCGACAAACACAGCTGCAGGGCATACCTACGGAACGGCTATTGGGCGGGCTACTTGATTGAGCCGAGCTCATCCAATGGCGGTGATACCAACGGTAGTACAATCGAATTGTACACAGGAAAGTGTCCCAGGGGCTTCTGTAAAAGTGGAGCAGATGGTGCTCCTCTCCTTCTACCTGGACCCAGCAACAGTTCAAACCTTACAGAGGAGCTTAACGAAGTCGTGTGTGGGAATACGAGGAAAGGAATTCTGTGTGGGGAGTGTAGTCCTGGTTTCGGTCCAGGGGTAAACCTCATTCTAGCGCCTTGTGTACACTGTGTTACCGACTCACTGAGTCAAGTGGGATGGCTTCTCTGGCTACTACTGGAAGCTCTACCTCTGCTGCTTATGCTGGCTGCCTTTCTCATCTTTGATGTCAACCTCTTGGCAGGGCCGCTACATTCGTACTTGCTGTATGCACAGTTTGTTTCTGCAAGTTGGCCAGTCAGTACAGCTGGACCCATCAAACTTAATAACAGTGCAAGCAGTGTGTTCGTGCGCTTTTGCTTTGTTATTTTCTTCGGAGTGTTTAATTTGCAATTCTTTACATTTCTGTTTCCTCCATTCTGCATCTCCCCTAGTGCAGCCAACCTGGATCAGTTGGACATGATTCTTGTTACTGCCTTGACTCGAGTTCTGCCTTTTATCATCATTCTGGCCATCATTGCCCTACAGTGGTGCAATCACTATGGTTACTGAAGAGTGCCCAGGTGCTGGCATCTTTTTTCTCAGCGTTTTAAGGTTATTCATTGGTTGGTTGGCCGCTTGTCAGGCCAATCTGCTGCACATGGCTTGGCAGCATTTTTCATTCTAGTATATACCAGTTTCCTGAGTTTTGGAGCAACACTTTGTAATCATAATGTCATTGAACCCAGCAAACCCTCAAATGCATCTGCTATTGCAGTTCTCGAATTTCAAGGGAATCTTGGCTTCTTTGAAACAGCCAAACATATTGTATTTACTGTTGTCATATTATTGTTAAGTGTATTCATTATCTTGCTGCCTACATGTCTGCTTTTGGTGTACCCAGCACTACCACAAGTTCAAGCAAAATTGCAACATTCCAAGTACAAGGCTTTACAATGTTTTTCTGAATTGAAGTGCCTGAACCTCTTTTCAAGCCCAAGAATTCAACAATTTGGTGACCTCTTCCAAAGCAGCTACAAGGACAACTGCCGCTTCTTTGCTGGTGTGCTCCTCCTTGTCCGGATTGTAGTAGTGGTTGCATGGAACATTAGCCGTTCACGGGTGGAAGGCTACATACTCATGACTGCTCTTAGCATTGCTGTCCTTGCATTTCACTCACTTATTCACCCCCACCAAAGGGGCTGGGTAAATGTAGTGGATTCGCTCATGTATGCACATCTTGCAGCAATAAACCTTTTGGCTGTCGGCATCTATTCAAACCCTGCCAGCCACCAATCCTTGGAGGAATCTTGGTCCACTCTGTATCAGTTTGCCCTCTTTGCTCCGGGTGCCTACTTGGTGCTCTATTTGGCCAGTGTGCTGTACAGGAGAATGAGAAGGCTATACAGAAAACAACCATCTACAGCACCACCTGTTCAAACGGCTGGTGATAATACATACATGAATATTGAAAATGTGGTGGAGGTAGACCCACAGGCTGATCAGGATCCAGTGGAGGAGGAGCAAGAGATGGAGAAGTCATATGGGAGTGCAGCCAAGAGAAACGCTAGGCATCAGGAACTGTGGTTCAGTGATGACAATTGACTATTAGTTATAAATACCTGTGAACTTTACAAGTCTTCCATTCATTTCTTTGTGAAGCTTGCTATTCTCTCATTGTGCATGTATGCAATTTGATTCATGCAGACTAGAATCAATTAGTATACAGCAAATCGTTGGATATTATATCATAGACAAATTAGCATTGGATAATAAAAGAATCATATTAAGTTACATTATACCAATACAATCTAAAGTAAATAACAATATAATCTAATATAATGTCCTGGGGATTGGGAGGCCCTCATGTGCATGCACTAGGTGTGCCTAGGAAGTATGGATAATGTTAGCATCTACACCACAAATTATTAGAGATAATATATATAACGAGTAATATATGTAATAATAAAAATATGTAAATGAATAATATATAACCTTACTACCGTATATCTCAAAATTTTCGCGACCTAAAAATTTCGCGAATCGCTGCCAAAACGGGTGTCAGAAATGTTCGCGAATAAAAATTTCGCGAAGGAGACTCTACAAGGTGGACACTAAAGCCTATTTAGTGTAAATAGCAGGAGCAATCGCTTTTGAAATCCAGCAAACGGAAGAGCTACACGCTGTTTGTTGATCCGCCATTTTATTGTGACACCACGCGCATACACAAGTTACTATTATACCATAGGTATTATATGCATATGTAAAATTCGCGACAGAAATTTTCGCGGATTTGCTTCATTCGCGAAATTCGCGAAAATTATTGGTCGCGAACATTTTGCGATATACGGTATAATGCACCGAATATCAGATTTTTATGTTTGTTACCTCATTGAATCTGTGCCTTGCAGGGAATCAGCTTGAGACGCTCTGTGCCAGTTGAGGGACTCGGGGGTCAGGTTCTTAGAGGGGGGGCGTTCGCCTAGCTGCCTTGCGGCCGAAAAACGAGATGTCCTTCGTCTGGTCTCCGCAGGCCAACATGCCATTTTTACAATTAGCACCCAGCCCATCCACTACCAGTCATTGGTGGACTTGATGAACGCCATGCCAGTTAGAGGAGTAGGGGTACGCGAGCTTAGAGGGCCAATGTTGACATTAGTTTTGATCTTTGACCGTTCTGTTTTAGCATTTGCATGCATGCTAATTTAGGGTGTAATGTATTTTTAGTGCTATTTAGTGTAAACATGTTACGCGCATATATGCACTGTGTGTCAGTATCTGTGGTGTTATTATAATAATTGTGGTTAATATCATTATTGCATAATTATTGTAATGTAAAACACTTGCACCCATTGGTCAACTCATGTTTGCACTTGCTAATATAATAATCTATGAAAAATTGTTCTATTATAAGTTATTTAGTATAAACTGTTTAAAGTCAGACCACTCAATTGTGACTACATTGTGCATGTGCGCACGCACAGTGCTGTCCTAGTACTGCATCTTCAATTTCATAGGATACACTTCTACTGAATTGAATTGAAATTAAATTCAGTAGAACATACAAAGACAGTATAATATAGGTACATACGTACACATTATATATAGTGACAGTTTGATTTGTATCACTAAGTTACTTAGTGATGCAAATCAAACCTTTAACTTGAACATTGAAAGCTTTGCAGTCTATGCAGTGAAGCACGCAGTGGTGGATGACTGATAAAACATACTAGATCTGACAGATAAGAATTTGCAAGTGTACATAAATACGTACGTACACATTGCAGAAAACAAAGATAAGAGAGAGCAGTAAACAGTCAGAGTGTGATGTACTTTGAGTCTGCTGCTGGTAGCGGGGGGATTTTGGCTGGAGGAGGACCCTTCTTAATCGGCAGACTTGGAGGACTTTCTCTCAACTGAAAGATAGGAGGAATTTGCAACACTCACATCATACACACAATATTGCTCAGCAGTACCATGTGATACACAACCCAGTACATTATGTTGGGAGGTGACTTGCAATTAGCAGACGTAATGCTCGTGATGTCTATTTAGGAATGCGCCCGAAAAATGGCTACTTCCATCTTAATGTATTACAGTGCTTCGGCGAATGTAGCGTGACGAGAACAATTGAAGGCCATGGATAGGCTTCTCCAGCACACAAAGGCTGGGGCAGATATTATATCTTACACTTCAGTGTATCGTTACAGTAATTCAGCAGACACACTGGAGGGCAGCAGATACACATTGAAATCATAAAAGCACCATCATCTGACATTAGTTCAATAAGAAAGCAGAGAAAACAGCACACTATGCAACACATTAGACTAAACTACCCATGTATGCAAAAGATCAATGCTGGAGGTTGTAGGCCACTGTACAACTTACTCTCTTCATTTCCATCAAGAAGTGCTGTCCATCTTTCCGCACCTTCCTCCTCTTCCTCTGGTAGACTGACTCCAGCTCCTCTAACTCCACTTCCAATTTCTTCTGGTGCTGTGTCAGTGTCTCAACCTGTTCAGACAGTGAGCTAACTTTACTCTCATCCACACCTAAAGTGAGAGGAAACAGAAGAGCCTATAATGGAATCCAAATGTTTCAAGGAGAACTCGGAGACTGACACACACACACACACGCACACACACACATGCGCACGCACACACACACACATACACACACACGCACACACACACACACACCAGTAACACTGCACCAATACACGATAGAGTAACATACTTGGCTTTATTACTGGGATAACAACGTCATTGAAGATCTCAGCCATCAGTCTGTGGTTCCTCTGGTAGCGGGCTGCAGCTACCTGCTGCATGGTGGTGAACTCACACTCCTCGTCCTCCACAGGGGCAACTGACATGCCCGTCATCTGTGTGTGTGTGTGTGTGTGTGTGTGTGTGTGTGTGTGTGTGTGTGTGTGTGTGTGTGTGTGTGTGTGTGTGTGTGTGTGTGTGTGTGTGTGTGTGTGTGTGTGTGTGTGTGTGTGTGTGTGTGTGTGTGTGTGTGTGTGTGTGTGAAAAATGAGAGAAATGGAAACTTGCTGCATGTACCATGCGTGACCCTAAAATAAGTATGTACGTATGCGGTAAAGTGCTCAACTACTGTAACATGCACAATGCGTGGTTATACTGAATAACAGTACTTTGTGCGCACAAGCTGGCAAGGAGTAGAGCTCGAACACCATTGAACAAGGGCTCACCTGTGGTGTTGGGATGACCTGCGGTGGGGGAGGTGTGTACGTCCTCTGCTGCTCCATCATGGCAGCACGCTTGGCCTGCACTTCAGCTTGATGCTTGGCCTCCAGCCATGCCTTGTAGGCTGGGGAGTTGTGGTACACCTTGATCTGGTCATTGTATGTAACCTTCTCTGCTTCCCATTCATCTAAGTAGCGCTATAGTGACGTGGAAACAACAGGGACAGAAGTGCCAATGTTAACAACTATATACCATTTCAAAAATGTATGTATGGAAGCATAGACAAACTACTGCTTACTAAGCACTAAAAGAACCTAAAACAGAACACAGTACTTGTACACAAGTACCGCATACATGCACATATACTGGAGTTGGCCTGCCTGGCATTTGGTGGACTTCCTCCCCTTGATTGTCAACCATTACAAGTCAATATCTGGGGAAGCCTGAGTGAGCCCTAAAATAGCACGCAGCACAAAACAGTCTAGCATGTAGTGTGACCCGGATAGTCTGACTACGAAGGCATGTGTGTGCGTTGGCTGGACAGACATCATACATTAGCTGAAGTTCCTTCAGCAGCTCTAGTTTTGTCCTTACTCAATCGTCATGCATTCTGCATCCCATTCAATGTACCAAATGGCCACCACCTGCAATGGCCACAGCTCAGAGGCACGCTAAGGTACTTTTAAATTGAGCAGCTTTGTGAGTGAAGAACAGCAGCTCATCTGCAGCATCCGGGTGAGCTGTTCACACAACTGTGCATAATTTTACTACCAGTACACACTCAGTTCTTTCAGAGTTGCTTACCTGCTTATCCTTGTCATTGAGTGCCTTCCAGCGAGCACCGAGAATCCTACTAATGTCCTGCAGCTTTAAATCCTGGTTCTCTGCTTTCACCTTCTCGAAGTTCTCCTTGCTGTACCTCATGTACGGCTGAAGGGGTCTCTCAGGTGCCTTGGGCGGGGGAGGGATGTTGGGCTGCACACACAGACAGAGAGAACATGGATGTGAGAACACATTTGGTAGCAAGGTACCCATTTGAAAGCAAACGTTTATGGTCATGTGTTTGGATAGTCTCAATCTTTCCTAGCTACACATGAAATGGCTCAGTACTGTACACCGCATACATATGTCGATGTGGAAAGTTCAAGAAGATCTGTCAAATGATGGAAGGGGAACCCAAGAAAGAAGGCTGCTTCATTTACTGGGACAAGTGGCTGAACAACACAATGTACATAAGCTCAACCACTTACACACCCTTGCAGAAGAATCACATGTAGGCTAAGGTGTCAACAGTCTCCCCTTCCTCTACCAATCATACATGACTGTCCTACCTAACAGGGCCCTCAATTCTTCTCTTTGTTACTTGCAGTAGCTTATGTTAACAGATAGTACAGACAATCTACGTATACCTATACTGTATGTACATATGTATGTACCTGGGTGTGGTTGTTGATAGGAATGAAAGAGTGTATGTGTGCTCGTGTGACAGGCACTTCATAATAAGCATAGTAAACATCAGGAATAGCTTTCAGTTTCATTGCATTCAATGACATAGTGTGGGTGTGTACACAGGAAAGGAGAGGAAACCAAATCTGCGCTTAAAAGTGCAGTGTGTGTGCAGTGAACAGTATAGCTACAATACCACTTCCTCTGGGTAGTGAGTGGTACACTGAGACAGAGTAGCTGCTGTGCTACGTATCTCCTTAATGTGGTTGCTAGTACAGTGGCTACAATGTGTACAGCAGAAAGGTGGTGGGCCACGTTGGTGCTACCTGCAATCATCTGCTTGATTGTCCCCCTGGTGCTAGTGTTTACTGATATAAGTGAGTATAGTGCGTGGTGCACGTGTGCATGTGTGTGTGTGTGCGTGCATGCGTGCATGAGTGCGTGCGTGTGTGTGTGTGCATGTGTGTGTTTGTCCATTCCACTGTCTAAAAGATGAAGTAAACATACGTAACAATGTGAGTTTCAGGCAACACTGGATAGGGGCTCTTCCTTTAATACTGTTATTAGCTTTCGTTCCCAAGCGCACACATCAATCATTCTCTTTCTCTGCTTCTTTTTATTGTATACCCACAAGATGAAGTGGCCAAAGTGTCAGTGAGCACGGTCCTAATTACTGCAGCAGGCTTGAACTTTGCTCTGCTTGTGGCTGCCTTCACAGTATGGAAAAAGTGTGAGCCCCAACTGTTGGCAGTATGTACCTAACACACACACCTCACTCAATAGACAACACATGAATGATCCTCACCTTCCCTTCCCACCTCTCTTTAGTAAGGAAAAGGAAACCAGTAGCAAATTGGGCAAGAGTTGCTATGGCTACTAACCCCACCTCCTTAGCAATGGGTGAGGAACAGGCTGATGAGGATGTGGCAAGAGCAATCATTGAAACTAACCCTTCCTACATAGCATTTGGTGAGGAGAGACTGCTTCATGAAGTGATTAATCGTATTGCAGTGAATGCCATTAAAGCATTTCTCCATCTTACATCTGCTATCACATTCTACAGCTACTCAATGCGCAGTGAGTGTCAATGATGACCTCTCAGCTCAAGACAAGCACCAACAGGAGGGAGACATACACATGACTGATAACCCAGCCTATGTAGAGATGAGCGAATATTATTATTACATATAAGTACATATACAGTACGTAGGGCACAGTGGTATCACTTAGAGCTAAAACATCCATTTTACCCTCCAGATATTCGTTTGGCACACTATGCGGATATTGTTGTAGCTTCCCAGATAACATTATAGCTCATTCCTCAGTACACCACTTGCATGGTTCAGCTGCACTTTCAGGTCTACTGAACACCATACAACAATAGCTACTGATCTGTATTGCCGGCACACAGTTTGTGGCAGCTATCAATATCGTTGAGGAGTACCTCTGGGCAATCACAGAAGGGTTTCCTAAAGAGGTCAAAGAGCAACTTAGTAAGGTCAAAGACCTTACCACTAGGGTGGAATCAATTCTCCTTGCTAAACACAATCCAAACTGCGCCATCCATGCAGGTGATTAAGCTGTAGGTAGCTATGTATGTTGGTCACTCCTATGGTGCACCTGTACCATTTACAACGCCATATAGGGCGTGTACGTAGTTGTACCATCTTCCAAGCCTGTCTTGTGACTAGTACTTCATTGACATTTGAATAAACAATGAGACTTGGAAAAGTAAGGGAATGGGTTTCAGCTCCATTGATACAATAACACAGTTGTGTACACAGGAAAGAAGAGGAAACCAAATCTACGCTAACAAGGAGTGCAGTGTGAGTGCAGTAAACAGTATAACTACAATACCAGTCAATCCACATAGACAGCGGTTACACTGAGGCAGAGTACCTATTGTGCCACTGTCTCTCTAGATACAGTTACTAGTTACAGTGACTGTAATGTGTACAGCAGAAAGGTGGTGGGCCAGCTTGGTGCTCCCTACAATAATCTGCCAGATTGTTGCCTTGTTGCTCCTGTTTATCATTACAGGTGAGTAGTGTGTGTGTGTGTGTGTGTGTGTGTGTGTGTGTGTTCTTGTTCTGTCTACAAAATGTAGTGTGCACACATTGTGAGAATTACAGGCAATAAGGGAAGGACACTCTTATTCACATTAGTTGCAGCCAAATGCACACATGATCTCTTTGTCTGCTTATGTACCCTCCAGATGAAGTGATCATATTGTCAGTGAGCGCAGTTCTACTCACTGTTGCTGGTACCAACCTAGCCCTAGTTCTGGTTGCCTTCATAGCATGGAAAAAGAGTGAGCCCCCACCAATGTTGGCAGTATGTACACAGCAAACACACCTCACTCAACAAACAACATGAAGTGAGGGCTTCTCAACTGGCTCAGGCATCAGAAAGGGTTGGTTCTCCAATACCAGCTTCACAACAGGGTTGAATCTTCGCCCTGATAAAGACCAGAGCATCTGGTCGAAACGTCGGCAAGGTTTTCAACCCTGTTGTGAAGCTGGTATTGGAGAACCAACCCTTTCTAACAAACAACATGAATGATCCTAGGACAAGTTGCCCCTTAACATCATGGACTGCTAATCCTCTCCTTCCCTTCCCACCTCCTGGCTACTTCTCTTTAGGAAGGAAAAGGAAACCAGTAGCAAATTGGGCAAGAGTTGCTATGGATACTAACCCCACCTCCTTAGCAATGGGCGAGGAACAGGCTGATGAGCAAACAGCACAAGTTGTCATAGATACCAACCCTACCTCCATAGCAACAGCTGAGGAGCAGTCAGATAATGAACCGTCAAGAATTACCATGGCCACTAACCCCGCCTATATAGCACTTGGTGGGAAGCAGGTTGAAATGCACGCAACAGGAGTTACCATGGAAAGTAACCCTGCCTATATAGTACTCAGTGAAGAGCAGGTTGATACGCAAGCAGCAGAAGTTGCCATGGAAACAAATCCTGCCTATATAGTACTCAGTGAAGAGCAGGTTGATACGCAAGCAGCAGGAGTTGCCATAGAAACTAACCCCGCCTATATAGCACTTGGTGGGGAGCAGGTTGAAACGCAAGCAGCAGGAGTTACCATGGAAACTAACCCCGCCTATATAGCACTTGGTGGGGAGCAGGTTGATACGCAAGCAGCAGGAGTTACCATGGAAACAAACCCCGCCTATATAGCACTTGGCGGGGAGCAGGTTGAAACGCAAGCAGCAGGAGTTACCATGGAAACTAACCCCGCCTATATAGCACTTGGTGGGGAGCAGGTTGATACGCAAGCAGCAGGAGTTGCCATAGAAACTAACCCCGCCTATATAGCACTTGGTGGGGAGCAGGTTGATACGCAAGCAGCAGGAGTTACCATGGAAAGTAACCCCGCCTATATAGCACTTGGTGAGGAGCAGGTTGATACGCAAACAGCAGGAGTTACCATGGAAAGTAACCCCGCCTATATAGCACTAGGTGAGGAGCAGGTTGATACGCAAGCAGCAGGAGTTACCATGGAAACTAACCCCGCCTACATAGCACTAGGTGAGGAGAGACTGCTCATGAAGTACATATGTAATGGATTAATTGTGCCACAGTGAATGCCGCAAGAGTATTTCTCCATCTTACATCTGCTATCACATTCTACAGATACTCAATGTGTAGTGGGTGTCAATGATGATCACTCAGCTCTAGACAAACAGCAGCAGGAGGGAGACATACACATGACTGATAACCCAGCCTGTGTAGAGATGAGCGAAGATTACTGCTACATATAAGTACAAAGAGGTACAAGAGCTGAAACAAATGCCTTTATCTGCCACATATTCATTTAGAATGCTACTACATATCTGATTATTACAATAGCTTCCTAGATACGTAATATTATAGTTGACTCCTAATTCCTCACTTTGCCATCTTCAATCCAGTATTTATTTCAGCACATACGTACTTTTACAAGTTATGTGTTCAAAATATTCTTTCTGAACATAATTTGTAAAGTATGTATTACTTTCTAGATTGAACTGTGTTAACTCAAAGCTACTAACTACACAGTTAATGGCTGCATGAAGAACAGTTACAGGAAGAAATTCGTAAGCATAAACATAGCTAGGCCGTTGGAAGAGGGCTACATCCGAAGATGACACCGGTTGTGTCTTGTCGACGCATTGCCAAGAGGTCTTCGGACTTAGCCTTCTTCCATCGTGCCTGTCTTCGGACGTGGCCCTCTTCCAACGGCCTAGCTGTGTTTATGCTTACAAATTTCTTCCTGTAACTCAAAGTTAATTTAGGGTTTGAACTTTAAAGGGCTGTTAGTTAGAATAGTCAACACACTAGGAAAACGGTGTCCTCATCTCATATGACATGCCACATTACTGTACCACACAAGTGTGGGGGTTGTCTTTGCATTTCCCTAATGTTGCTGACACACTAGTGACTGGTATACTGGGGCCAAACTGAGGAACGTGTCCCAGCAGCACTGGTGTGCCTTTCTGAGGTAACGTAAGATAGCACACACGATGCAAAGCTTACAGCTGATGTGAAAGCAAAGTGTTCATACTAGAGAGTGAACAGCAGCGACTAAATTAACTCCTTGACATGTACACTACATGCAAACGGTAGTAATGTGCATCGTGATATGAGAATTATGTTACCCACAAGCACACAGAGTGCTGGTGGTCGCTGTGGTCAATGTGTGTGTATTGAACTGTTTTCAATGTTCTGGAAGGCAAAGGAAGGCCAAAGCCAAGCCTGTGCAGTGCCTTTTGTATGTTTTCAGCCACAGTTGAAGATGTACTGAATGCCATACAACAATAGCTATTAATAGGCATTGCCTGCACACAGTTTGTGGCCGCTATCAAAACTTTTGAGCTGTACCTCTGGGTAATCATGTGGGTCAAAGCGCAACTGAGTAGGGCCACCTGGTGCTTCAATATTTGCTATGGAATCGACTTTGTATAATAAACAATCCAGGGTATACTATTTCCATACTATATCTATGCAAGTGACTAAACTGTAGGTAGCTAGCTACATGGATCACCTGTATCATTAGCAATGCCACACAGCATACATGTACACAGCTTCTTTCAAGCCTGTCTTGCGTGCTAACTGTGCACAGAAGTCTGAATGAATTTCTGTATAAATGACATTTGTTCATTCCTTCAAAGTACTGCTTCGGAGCCATGCAGGGACACTACCTCATGTTGTAGTTTGTTCCGACACATGTACACAACTACTGCATGCTACAACATATGCAAGGAATATAACAACCTCCACAATAATATACATACGTAGAGAGTATCATTTCCCCTTACTTAGTAGCTTCCTTCAATACCCTCCCAATTCCTTCCCTACACACAAAGCATCCAATAGTACTTACTGTCAACTCTAAATGCACATGTGCAGATCCTCCAGTGAGGGCAGGGGGTTAAGGCTTCCCACTGCACCTTCTCACCTGTTGCTTGCTTTGCTTGCTGCTCTTAGCGGGAGGAGTGTACGAGGATGCGGTGGGGGGTACCACAGAATAGGGCGCCACCCCCCCACCTGGGACGGCAGGGGTAGAGTAGCTGACCTGTCCATGGGGTACAGGGTGTGAGCCCCACTGGCCCACAGGCACCCCAGGGTACACCCCTGGAGCTTGCGGTGCACCCACAAGGGGGTTGGAGGCAGGATTCATAGACGCTCTTGGACCTGTGTGAGTATGAATACAAACAAAAGGGAGCAGAACTCATTGCACTTTGTGACAAGCCCTTTCCAGTTACTGCACACTAAATCACAGACCACATCAAATTGGTCGTTGACAGTTCTTTTGAGAGGTAAGCAGCATTGAATAGTGTGAAGGTAGGTAGTATGCATGCAATTGTTCACATGCAAGAAGACCGCTGTTCTTTCAAGGCGAAAAGTTGCCCGAGTGTTCGAAAAAAACCTTCCTTGCCTTACTCCTTAACAGTTATCAGGCATGTTTCTGGCCACCTCAATCTACATCATGCTTATTGAGTTGCCAACAACGGGACAAAGTGCTGTGTAACACACAAACGTGTACACTAACATGTTGGATTAGCCTGCAAAGGTCACTATATAGAATGAGTGGGTCAGGCACAGTAGGTTAGTGGAAGAAGAATGTCATTGCAGGTCAATAGAGGCAACTAAGTGGGCCCAGCACTGCTTACATCTTGTACTTTGACTGAAACAGGACAACTGATAGGGCAAAAGAACGCCACACAATCACGAAGAGACACAACCTTGTGTCTCTAGTCCAAGTGTCGAAGGCTACAGTCAGACTACCACGCAGAAACAAGTAGAGACTAGTCAAGTATGACTGTTGCGTAAGTAAAACGCACTCCACTAGCGCGTCCTTTGCCTCTCTCACCGTAATAAGCCCCGGGTCCTTGGTATCCGTATGGAGAGTTCGAGTACTGAGAGTGCATGTTCATTGAAAACCACGATTCTTTCTTTAATGACCAAAGTACGCCTTACTAACAGTATAAATTATTCAACAATTGAAAGGGGAATCCCTATTTGTGAGCCAAAATGGCGGTGGCGGAGTCTCGGACTTCTAACGGTAGCCACAATCCGGCACGTAAGGGAACACCTATCCATCGTTTACTCCATAAGCGAGAATACCGTCACTTTGGAGGAGGATCTTGCATGGAAGATCTGGAGTGGCCCTTCCATCGTTTTTACTCCCAATTTGGTTCAAGACAACCGAAACATTTTTATGTACAACCACCTTGGGACCTAGCGGACGCCATATTCAACTTGCGATTCAACGCTATGGGTATAGTAGTGGCTGTATGTGCGAGTGGTGGGTTTGTCGTGGCTGATCCGCGTGTGACTGGCAGCATTGTCCAACGGAGTGGCATTGCGCACACGGACTGTGCCAACGTACTCACATTTCTAGATGACACCCACCTTGTGACGGGTTCCGATGATTGCTTGATCAAGTTATGGGACATTCGGAATTTTTCAAAGTCTTTTCATACATTGGAAGGACATTCAAATTGGGTCAAGAATCTCGAGTATGACGGGACCCGGCAATGGCTGTACTCCTCAGCCTTTGACTGCACTGTAAGAATGTGGGATTTGCAAAGGCTAGAAGCTTCTCCTCGGACACTTGTTGTGCACCCCACACTGTTTCGCATGTGCATGCCCACCTCTGGGAATGCGCTTGTATTCAGCATCCGAGGAGATGAGTTGTTTTCACTCCTCCCGCAAGCCTGGTATGGCAAGCAGGAAGCAACACTGAAAGTCACAGATGGAGGCAACAAGGTGTGCCAGGATCTGATGAAATGGCACTCTACCAGCTTTTATATGCCTCCCCTTGAGGTGGATGGGGTTGACCCAGCTCGTATTCCTACTCATCTGGCTCGTAGCTCTTCCCCTGGAGGACACACTGGCCGCTGCCATCGTACAAAGCTGGATCTAGAATCACCTGTGAAGAATCTCTACTCTGTGTGCTTCAACTCAGCAGGAGAGAGGCTGGCCTTGCGTGGCACTGCAGAGGTTAAGCAGGACTCAAAGCTAACACAAAGGGACATTATTTTAACATACCACTTTTCGGGCTGTGAAGATTGTAGCCTGTCAGAGTGTCAGAATGCCGGCCATCGTGTCCTGGGTAGTGTTATGCTGCAGCAGTGTGAGCGAGGAATCATCAAGGAAGTCTCTTTTGACCGTTCTGGTCGGTACATTGTCTCACCTGCTCATAAAGATGTGCTCATATTTGACTCTGTAACATGTAAGGCTAATGTAATAGGCAAGTGCCTTGGTGACACACAGACTGATCATGTTCTTACATGCCACTTCTCTCCCAATGAACCTGTGATTGCCAGTGGAGACATTAGCGGTCACATTGGGTTCCACTATCCAAGATAGGGAAGAAAACTCTTTGTGTTTATGTAACATGCTGTACCTTACAACCATATGCCTTTAATATACACTACACCAAACATAATTATTGTATATATATGCATTGCCTGAGCATTAATGAGCTATGTATGTATGTGTTTATTTCAGAATGTGTAGGAGTGGCCATGGTATTATGTATAATACTATGTATTGATCACCACCACATAGCACATGTGCTCTCCACCAGTGCCACATACAACCACCTAGTGCAATTTCTCGTCACATGCATGTCAAGTATTATTTATAGTTGTGCTAGTTGGTGGTAGCTAGAAGAAAGTCAACACGAGCTACAGATCTAGAGGGTCAGGTCCAACACCAGTGAATATATATATATATATGCAATTATAATAATTATAATATTTGCAAGGTACATTTGGGCACCCCAGTGGCTACTTTGTGACCCTAGCCCTGTAACTTGTGCTAGTGGTCTCTTTCCATCACCAACTGGTACAAATACTCTACTTGCACATGTGCATGGTGTTCCCATTGGAATTTACGCTAGCGCTACATGTGTAGTGGCCTATAGACATTCAAATTTTTATCTGTAGCTGTTTCCAGATCTGTTGCCTGTTTTGCGGACACACACACATACATGCACACACACACACACACACACACACACACACACACACACACACACACACACACACACACACACACACACACACACACACACACCAATGAACTTCTCATCCAGACATTTTGAATGAGCAGCTCATCAGTAGTTTAGGGCTAACATGCAACACAGCACACACATGCACAACATGCACACCCACGGTGAGTCACCACACCCACACATTATACACCAAACATACCTGTCTGTTTGTATGTACTTGTTTACAGCACAAAAACGTATTCATCAGAGCAAGCATCCATGAACACTGTCATACACACGTGCACACAGGGTATACATAATTCACGACGTAACAAACATCTAGTAGCAGGTGCATGCTATGTACAGCTATAAGAGGGGGTCCATGCACACATTTGACAAACATCCACTGTACATGTGCACATGTACATGTACACATACATTCATGTTTGTACACTGAAGAAAAGACACACAATTGATGCAGATCCACACACACACAGTAGTGCAGTATACAATCATACGCATATACACTTGCACCCACAGCTACGTATAAACATGTATACACACAATATATAGGATGCTTGAATTTGAATGAATTCAGTAACAGTGTCTTATCTTATTGGTTTTGATGACTGCTTGACCTTCACCATTCCTTAATATGTACATTGTGTGCCAATCATCTGAAGAGTTGCAATCGCCAATGGCAAAGTCGTAAAGGTGGTCAAGCTAAGATCAGAAACGCTCAAAGAGTTTTAGTTTTGTTTCCAAAGGAGATTTCATGTGATAGGCTGCAGTTTATAGGCATGTGGCATATTCAGAGCTACCACATTCTCAAGACTTCTGGGCACCGTGAAGCTAAAGGAAGAGGTGAGCAAGTTTCCTGTGTCAAACAGAGAGAGAGAACTACCGCTTGCATGCATGTGACTGCATGACTTTGGGATATTGGGCATGTGAATATCCAGCTGTACGTGCGTGCAATATGCCCCAGCATCTCAGTTTTTATCTTACTACCAGTTATACATTATAATTAACAGATCCTTTATGAAAGCAGTTATGGCTTAAGTCATAATTAACATGAAAGTTAAATGGGGTGCATGATGAATATACGCATGCAGTATACGTACATACTAATGTTCTTCCTTCAGATAAAGTAAAATGCCTACAGTATACACCTACTATTGCCATTTCCTCTGATGAGTATCGGTAAAGTTTTGCATAACATAACCACCACTGGTCACAGGCGAGCCGTCACTGATTTCTGGCATTGTGGTATCTTCAATTTCATTTTGGGTATCACCTAAATCCTCTTGGGCAGAATCCTCAGACAATATTTCAATGTCCAGATCATCACACTCTGTTGGTGAATCACATTCAGCCTCTGATACCAAGTCAAGTCTTGAGTCCTATAAAAGTGATGCAGGAAATTGAGATAACGTACAGCAAAGCAAAGTAGATAGCTAGAGCCTGTACTTAAGTGGTGCACACAGTTTTCAGGCAATGCACTCAAATGGCGCCTTTGACTTACTGTAAGAAGATCAACAGAGAGAGTCCATACAGGTATATGTTTCCTGTCATTAAGAGAGAATAGTTCATAATTGTCTCCAAATAGTTTTAAGGAGCTCAACCGCTTACCTTCTGCACTTATAACATAAGCATAGTCCAACTACAAACATTATGCAGCTCAGTACTAGCACACTTCCAGTCACTGCTAAATATAAGGTGAGATCAGCTGCAAAAGAAGGTGAGAATGCATACTTGAAACATCATACAATTATGGAACTGAGTTGTGTTGAAACGCACACATTTGTTCAGGTGTACGTATATTTGTGCGTGTTCAGTTACCTTTCAATACACAGTTAAACCTGCAATATCAGTCATCTATTTGGTCATGATATACTAATTGAATCAACATGTAAATATGGAACAGGAGCACGCTGTGCAGTGCCAATGAGATAACTTTCAGATGTAACTAGCTATAGGGACAATGGTAGCTAGCTAGCCAGCTATAACAACTCGCTGTAAGTATCAAAATGGCCATTTGAAGATGGCTCACCCTAGCCAGCTTGTCTCATTAGCTAGCTGTTTTAATACCACTGTATCTCCCATGCAAACTCCTGCAAAAGGCTATTTTTTGGCTCACTTCGCAGAAAATTTCATGCTTTTGATCATGAGTGTATAGCATTGTATGCAATAATTATGCTGAAAGGACTCTGCGTGGTTAGGTCCTGACATTACAGTTGATAAGGAAACTTCAATAGCCAAAATCTTCTCTAGTCAAAAACTGAGGGAGATAATGGCCCACCTCAACACTCGTCATTCTTTCATGCCTTTATGTGCAAATAAGCCATCTTGCCGGGTTTTAGAAGATCATCTTTTCACTAATGAGGCCCCAGGATTGGGTTGAAACGTCTGTAATTTGCGACAATAACATCTGTCCAACAATATTGGCTAGTGAAGTTTCCTTATAGATTGTAATGATTATGCTAGCACTGCTTAACATGTCATACTCATGATCAATGCCTATTACAGGATATAACTACATTACCACATTCCAAGATTCTCTCATGCTTATAGTGGTAGATCTCATGCATGGTCAAGTATGTGCAATTATGCCGCTCAATTCCTTGTCATGCATGTGTCTGGACTAAGAACAGTGGGCCATATACTGTTCATTACCATAGCAATTTCTTAAAATATATACTAGCGAGCAAGTTGCATGAAATTGTGCATTTTTATTATTCAAACCCAACCCATTTCCTCTTGCTCCTCTTGTTGGGGCATTGAGTAATCAACCACAAAAGGTATTTATATACCTACGAATGTAGGCATATGCTTCTTTAGCTTTTACACACTTGCATGCACTCTAACAGAAATGTTCCTCCCGCACACACAAACCTTCACTGCATGTCCTCCCACTCCATCCTATAGCACACGTGCAGGTATCTGGTTGGGAGCAAGTACCTCCATTCTGGCAAGGAGGAGTGCATTTGGCTGAAGAACAGAATGAAAGTGGGCATGAGAAATTCTGACACAGTTGAGAAGTAACAATGTGACTAAAAGTAGACATGAGCAGTTGTGACTGCGACTGCACTAATGAGAGTGCACTACTGGAGTATGTAATCACAACTATTAATACCTTATGTAACCCCCCGTATTGCCGTGATATACCCTTCCAAGTTTGGCGAAGATTGGTGGAAAACTGAAGGAGGAGTTTCTGGAAAACGAAACACGATCTTTCCCCTATCTCTTAGATATGGCGAGGACTGTAAAAGTGGCAAGAACTCTGAGGGAACGACCTTAAACCAAATTTCGGCTCGGCGAAGTTACTCACAGTCCCCCTCTTCGTAATCCTACCAAGTGTCGTGGCGTTCTGTCCAGAATTGAAGAAGATTATATAATACGTACGTAGCTTGATTCTTGAGTACAAGAATAAATGTGGTATATTAATGAGTTACTGCTAGTTTCCCATCATTAGCCCAATGAATGCCCACAATGGTATCATTCCATGTGGTAACAGTGTGAACTGCACATGCAGACATTCATGCGCTTCTCCTCCCTAAATTCTTAGATCAGATATTTATATACCTACTGCAAGATAGAGTACCAGTACAGGGGAGTGTCTATCAGGAGGTAAAGCTGCTCATACCTTCACTGCACTGACGTCCTGTCCACCTGTCAATGCAAGTGCAGTTATCTGGATATGAGAGTATGATGGAGCAAGGTTATAGTACTAATACTGTCTGCAATAAATGGTTCTCACTAGCATCTGCATACACATAAGTTATAACACACATTTTCAGACACTGCTTTGTGAAAGCAAATTGGAGTAGTGCACTGCAAAATATAACGGAATGCAATGAATTAAGCAAGGCAGGTATAAGGTGAGCACTTTCTCATCAGTTTATTCTTGTATGTTGGGTGGAAAGTGAACACAGTTGTGCATTGTTCTGTACCTGCTAAATTGATTGCTGTACTGTTCTTTGATGTCCCTGTTGTTGGCATACTGTACATGACAAATACAGTGGAGTTGGCATTGCCTCCATCGGTGATTTCTGTGACCTGAATTTTGATTTTCTCAACGAGCTGAGCTGAGTAATTAAACATGACATTGTGCGCTTTTCCATTGGCAAAAACTGTTACTGAAAAATTACTGCTGTTGTTGTTAGCATCCAATTCCATGCATTTCCTTATCCTATTAGTGTCAGCTTTAGGAACCTGGACGAAGTGGAGAGCACATCACACTATTGAAGAGTGTAAGATACAAAGTGTGAATAATATCTTCCATAATGGGTAAAGTCAGATGAGAGAAATTGAATGGTTGGTAATAGTACTTACCTCCATTATAATGCTTGATTTTCCTTTGAATGTGGAACAACTGATAGTTGGTGCCATCAGGTCTGAGTGAGTGTTCACATACAAAGTAACATAAAAGGAAGCCACTTTGCTGAGTAAGTCAAGAGTAAAATGTAGTATTTATTAGTTACTACAGTTCCCTAACATTAGTCCTGTAAGTGTACCTACAATTGTATAGGCACAAGTTACTTTAAGTCACTCCAGGAGCACATCACCGTAGGCAGAAGAATTAACATTTTCTTGAACCCAAGACAAATGACATAGAAGCCGAAATTTTTTAACAAAATAAAGGGGTTAAAAATAATAAATTTCTAGGTTCTTTTCATTCCAGCGTCACTATCTTTAGGTCCGTTGGCCTAGGATTTGATTGACCCAGGCATTTTCCTGGATTTCCATCGACCCCCCATCCCTCATCGGGACTGTCTTTCAAGCCCTTCATAATAGGTGATTCAGGGGTTCAGCCCTAGACACCTCAGTTCAGGGGGGAAGTGGTCCTCGCAGGTCGGTGACCGACGACAGATCCCGAATGGGCTCAGGCCATCAGCTCAGACACTGAAAGGGGACCTCTCAGGATCCGCACAGCAGAACACAGCACAGAGCGCTACATCCCTTCGATCTGTGACTCAGTCTTCTCTGCGGTGGGGAGGCGGCCTAAGTCACTCACCAATTGGTGTTCGACCGTACCCAGTCCCCCAATTACCACTGGCACTGTGTCCAGTCAATAACCAGGGTACTGTCTCCTCAGGTTGGCGCGTAGATCATCATACTTGGACAGCTTCTCGGCTCTTCTCTCTGCCAGGAGTCCCAGGTAACTGCCATCTCAAGGAGATACAGCCGCCTGTTTCCCTTGTCCTAAAGAAAGATGTCTGGACGACGGGACACAATGTCTGTCCGTGGGGATGGGGACGTCCCAGAGAATCTTCGTGTGTTGGTTTTCACAGACGGGCAAGGGTTCGAGTTCCAACCATCGAGGCGTCACTTCAAAGCCATAGTGAATGCAGAGGTCATGGTAGATCGCTAGCAGAGCACGATTATGTGGTTCCAAATTGAGGTTGTACCCCTTTGGTTGGCATTGGCTGGGAATGTGCCTGACAGTTTCTATTCCCTCACTACATTGACGACAGTGCGTATCGCCTGCACCACCCATGCAATTCACTTGGAAAGGGCGTGTGTAGATGCAGTCATCCTGAGCAGCTAAAATCAGGGATTCAGTAGTGCTTCGGAGTTGGCCTTTCTAGCCAGCAGTTTGACAAGTCTTCATGGAGGGCAGCTTGACATCGCAATTCCCTCATGAACTTCCCCTGGTGCTGTTTTAAAGCAGCTTACTCCAGGAGCACATCACTTCCTATAAGTCTTCCTGGACCACAAAGATTGTTAGAAAGTGATGTCGGGATTTCAAACCAATACAGCAATACAATACAGTGAACCTCCAGTGCATCCATCTGGTAGGAATAACTAATGCACTCACTGGTTGAATGTGGTGTGATCTTTCCACTCCGTGAGTATACGTGGTCTCCGTTGCTGTTCTTCGCAGATATGCTAACCTGACAATCCAACAGACAGTCAGCTGCTTGGAATGTTACGCTAGCAGTTATCACCCGGTCATCATTGCCATAGCTGCTATTCTACAGTGCAGGCAGAAAAATAGTGCAACTAACACTCACTGTACTCACATTATCTGATGCTGTGCAAAAATTCCTTGTCATCATAATTTTGTACTGCTTGTATCCTCAAAGGAGCAATCCACAACATTTGTACAATCAAATGCAACAGTGCTGTACATGTATGTTATATAACACTGTCCAACAAGTGGAGTCAGAGAAAGTAACAATATTGGTTTACTCTACAGTGCAATAATCATGAAATACAATTTTATTATAGTACTACTTGTCATGCAATATATTACAATGGTAACATAATGTGGACAGGGGGAATTGTTGAGCAACTCGTAGCAGAGAAAAATAGATGGAAATCAATGTAATACGTTTCGACCACGAAGGTCTTCATCAGCTATATACAAAACTCCTGAAGACCTTCGTGGTCAAAATGTATTACATTGATTTCCATCTATTTTCTCTGCTACGTGTTGCTCAACAATTCCCCCTGTCCTTTCAATGCTGTAGCAATGAGCCTCTACCAAATCATTGATTGCGAAGAGTAACATAATGTGCCAATTAATTTCTAGTTTGATCATAATATAATTATTGAGCTGATATCATTCAAACAGTATATAATTCACATCTCTGGTATACATAATAATCTGTAACAGTACTGCCGGCATGTCAGCAATGTCTAACAAGTAGAGAGTCATGACACATACACGCATAATATTATATGCACACACAATCCTGACAAATTACATTAGTCAATACTGGTTAAATGTAAGCTAACCCTACTGCAAACACAACTCTGCTGCAGTGCACTGACCGTTGCACATTATCTGATGCTATATATGCAAAATTCCTTGTGATCATAATTTTGTACTGCTTGTATCCTCAAAGGAGCAATCCACTACATTTGTACAATCAACTGCAACAGTGCTGTACGTATGTTATATAACACTGTCCAACAAGTGGAGAGTCAATGCATACACGTGCACACGTATACACACAATCCTGACAAGATATATTAGACAATAGCTAAAGACTTAGTACTTTAGTCAAAGGCTAACTGCAAGCTAATGCTGACATTAGCATATCTCTAGATCTGTATGTTGCAGTGCACTAACGGTTTCGATTAGGTTTCCATCTGGACATGTCACACTGAAGTCTGGAGTAAGTCTGCTTGGTCTGTCATCTGTAGGTTGCTGCCACATGAATGTGCACATAAACATGTCCTCGCTCTGGAGCTCTTCACAGTTGCCGGACACCGCATCGTCACTAGATACTGGGAAAAGAAGTTTAACCATTTAAGCTGCAAGTACTGTACTATTATTGCTCTGATCTCTCATGCCTCTCCAAGTGTGGAATAACAGTGTGCAAATACATGACAATCATTATACCTCACTACTAGCATTCATGACACAAGGTGTGTGACACATGGTATGTGGCCAAGGTGCAAAATACATGTCAGGCAAATTTTTATATAATTGCTTGTTGACACTACCTTCCAGGATATTCATGGTACAAATAAAAACAACCACAGTTGCAACGCTCACAAGTGAAATCATTGGCTGGATATGGCACTTGTGAACAAGAATGCATGGTCCCATCTGCAAGGAGGAATTGAGCAAAGGTAATCTCACACCAGTCAGAAGGTTTGGGAAATAAATTTAAGAATATGCTGCTACTATTATTCATGGAATTTGATATGCAAGGCAATATGCATAGAATCAAGGAACTGATTCTGTGTCAAAACAGAATGAGTAGTGATACTGAAGTATTAGCAATGGTATAGAAGAAGTCAATCATTGTGACACTTGTACAATCTTCATCAAAATGACATTGTGTCATCCATACTAGTCCCATAAGACTCACTGCAGTGGTGGAGGGTGCTGTTGCCTTCTGCTGTGAAGTACTGCTCTAATGAATTTCCTGCTGTTGCAACTAGTGTAATGCAGTACTCAGAATCCAGACGAAGGGTTTGTAGCTTTGAGCTGGTTGAAGGGTGTAGCCGAGGAGTGCGTACTGGCATGCAAAACCAAGGAGGAAACACTTCTACCCGGCTACTACGGAGCACAACTTAGGTTAGACACTGAATCAATAACAAGATGGCTCTCTGAGCCACTACAAACAGCACATTATATACCAAAAGGGTGATACAGGAAACTGAGATAAAAAGGTGACAATTACACAAGAGATCGTGACCTATTACAACAAAACACTTGTAAACAGGGTGGTCATGAGGACTACAGACAGGTAAGCTAAGGTAAGGTCACATGCATGTCACAGTACGCTACAGGTGCTCCCCCCCAGTGAACGACTAGGGAGCGGTAAAACAGAGAATGTCTTTAATATGTCAAGCGGTCTGGCCAGTGGACTCGTCGTCCAGACCTTGTAGTGCGAACTTGCTGTGCTGGTTCAGTAGCTACCGAATCGGGTTGAACAGGTGCTGTTTGTGCTGGTGTGCAAGGGAAGGTGTTGTCAATGTGGGCTGGTTTGAGCCGGTCCAGTGAAACAGTCTGTGTCTGTCCCTTGATGTCTAAGGCGAAGAATTTGGCACTTCGTTCCAGTACAGGGAATGGGCCATCGTAAGGTGGCTGTAGTGCCTTGCGAACAGCATCCCGCCGTACAAAGACATGGGAGGTAGACTGAAGCTCTGGGCTGATGAAGCTTGATCTGTGTGAGTGTGGCTGCGATGGCATGGGCCGTAGCTTGCTCATGATGGCTTTGAGGCGGGATACATAGGAAGTAGGGTCCATGGTGGTAGTATCCACAGATGGAGAGAAGAAGGACCCTGGGAGACGAAGTGTTGTACCATAAACAAGGTCTGCGCTGGTACAGGTGATGTCTTCCTTGAAGGCAGTGTGTATCCCGAGAAGGACTACTGGGAGAGCATCCAGCCAGTTGAAAGTGGGTGAATGGGCCATCAGGGCTGCTTTGAGCTGTCGATGGAAGCGTTCAACTAGGCCGTTAGCCGAGGGGTGGTAGGCAGTGGTGCGGATCCTGTGGGAACCCAGCCACCGAGTGAGTTGACGGAAGAGGTCGGATTCAAACTGGCTTCCACGGTCCGTAGTGATAGTTGATGGCACCCCAAAACGGGCTACCCATCCTAGTAGAAAAGTGTGGGCTACGGTGTCAGCGGTGATATTTGGGAGGGGCAGTGCTTCTGCCCAGCGAGTGAACCTGTCGACACAAGTGAGCAGGTACGTGTAGCCTCTTTGTGGTGGCAGTGGTCCAACCAAATCAATGTGTACATGGTCAAAACGGCTGTCAGGGGTTTTGAAAGTGGACACTGGAGTGGTTGTATGTCGATGGATCTTGGATCGCTGACATTGTAGACATGAGCGTGCCCATTGTCGTACATCAGCATTCATGCCAGGCCACACAAAACGACTGGCAATGAGGCGTTGTGTTGCCCTGATGCCAGGATGAGAGAGGTTGTGGAGGCTGTCAAACACGCTTCGCCGGAACTGCTGTGGTACATAGGGTCGAGGTGTTCCCGTGGACACGTCACATTGCAGGGTGGCGTCTGTGGTGGGGGCAGGCAACTCCTGGAGCTGTAAGGAGTCATGGTGTGGGATACCTTGACGCTGGGCCTCGGCCATGGCCTTGAAGTCGATGCCAGGGATAGGCAGTGTGTGGACCGCATCAACCTCAATGCGTGAGAGGGCATCTGCAGCCAAGTTGGCTGACCCCTTTATGTAGCGGATGTCAGAGGTGAATTGTCCAATGAAGTCAAGGTGGCGGATCTGCCTTGGGGATTGGTGCCTGGGCTTGGTGGAGAAAGCAAAGATCAGGGGTTTGTGATCCGTGATGATGTGGAAAGGTCTACCTTCAACAAAGTGTCGGAAATGTTTGATTGCAAGGTAGATGGCAAGTAACTCACGGTCGAATGTACTATACCTGGTCTCTGCTGGGCGCAGCTTTCTGGAGAAATAGGCGATGGGACTCCAGATGGAGTCAATGCACTGCTGTAAGACTGCTCCGACAGCCACATCAGAGGCGTCTGTAATAATGCAGGTTGGTGCATCTGATTGAGGGTGGCACAGCATTGATGCATTGGACAAAGCCTCTTTAATGGCGTTGAAGGCTTCTGTGGCTGAACGGGTCCACTCCAGGGTGGCGTTCTTGGGTGCCTTGTCAGACAATAGGGCGTGCAGTGGGTGAAGAATGCGAGCACACCCTGGGATGAACCTGTGATAGAAATTGATAAGACCCAAAAACCGCCTTAACTCACGTTGAGTTGTGGGCTGTGGGTAGCCACGAACAGCCTGGACCTTGTCCTTCAGTGGATGAATACCATCTTTGTCAACCAGATGGCCGAGGAATTCCAAGGTAGGTTCACCGAGGACGCATTTGGCAGGGTTGATTTGAATGCCGTGATCCTGTAGCCGGGTGAACACTTGTCGTAGATGTGAATGGTGTTCCTCTGCATCTTTGCTGGCAATTAGGATGTCATCCAAGTAGGCATAGCTGAACGGCAACCCATGGAGGACCTGGTCCATGAAACGCTGGAAGGTTTGGGCTGCGTTGCGCAGCCCAAAAGGCATGCGAACAAACTCAAACAAACCAAAGGGGGTAACAACCGCAGTTTTTGGGATGTCTGAGGGTTCCACAGGGATGTGGTAGTACGCTTTCACCAGGTCAATCTTGCTGAAGATCATGGAGCCACGTAGGGAGGATGAAAAATCCTGAATGTGTGGCACAGGGTAATGGTCAGGGACCGTGGTGTGGTTGAGTGCCCGGTAGTCGCCACAGGGGCGCCACTGTCCCGGTGTCTTCTTGGGCACCATATGAAGGGGTGAAGCCCAGCTGCTAGCAGAGGGTCGAATGATGCCTGAGGCGAGCAACTGGTCAAACTCAGAACGGGCTACCTTAAGACGTTCTGGAGGCAACCTGCGAGGACGTGCAGCTACTGGAGGTCCTTCGGTGGTGATGTGGTGAGTCACCTGGTGCTTGACTGGTTGATCCGGGGGAGGTGGATGGACGAGTGTGGGAAACTCGTTGAGTAGGGCTGAGAAGGGGTTGCTAGAGGGTGGGCGCGGAACAGAGGGGCTAGGAGAGGTGGTGTGGGTAGTAATGCCGTTGATTCTCAGTTGAGTGAGGTTGTCGACCAAACGGCTACCTGTGATATCCACCATGAGGTTGAAGTGCCCCAAAAAATCTGCACCTAGGATGGGATGACGCACCTCAGCGACGATAAATGTCCAGTTGAAAGGGCGTCTGAGTCCTAGGTTCAAGACAAGGGTCCGCGTGCCGAAAGTCGCAATGGGGGACTGGTTGGCTGCTTGTAGAGCAGGTCCGGGAGTTGAAGGGGTGCAAACACGACGGGAGGGGGGTAAAACACTCACCTCTGCACCCGTATCAACTAGGAACTTTAGGCCTGTAGTGCGATCGGAGACAAAAAATAGGCGACTTGGTGTTTGGCCAGAGGTGCTTGTCGCCATTAGCACTTGGCCTGGGTGTTTCCCGTCCACGAACAGGGGGAAGTACACTTAGTGGCCCTTTCACCAAAGCGTTGGTGGTACCAGCACAAACCAGCTGCTGGAGAATTGTCCCGAGAGGGACTGTTGTGCCGAGATCGGGAACGAGATCTGGAACGTTGGGCAGTGGGTGGCTGGGACACCTGGAGGGAGTTGATGAGCCGGCGTAATTCCGCTACCTCCTCCCTAAGTTGGGCGACCTCGGGGTTGGGAGGGGGTGGAGGGGTGGCGACTGAAGACACAGTGGGCACTGCCACTTCCATAATCTTGTCGGCCATAGCTGCTAGGTTGTCGATGGATAAGTTTTCCCCTGTCGAAGCTAGTACCATCCGTACATTGCTAGGGAGGCGTTGCAGGAAGAGTTCCCTGAGCAAAGAATTGTCGGATGGGTTAGCCGGAGCAGAATCTCCCATCAGTTGCTGCATTCTGCGGAGCAATTGGGTTGGTTTGCGGTCTCCAAGCTGTTCAGAATGGAACAGGAGTTGCAGGCGTCGTTGGGCCGAAGCGGCAGTGCGTTGTATGAGCTGGGCCTTTAGGGTATCGTAGGGTGTAGCTTCCGGTGGGTTGAGGATAAGGTCGCGTACCTCCGTGGCAAATTCGGGTGAAAGCGAGGCGATAACGTGGTCGAACCGAGTCTTTTGGCTAGTGATGGACCTGGTAGTGAATTGAGCCTCAACCTGGGCGAACCAAAGGCGCGGGTCAGCCGGCCAGAACGGCGGTATCTTGAGAGCTACGGCTGACACCGTGGCAGGCGGTGAGACGGGTGGGGAGTGTTCTGGAGCGTCTTCCGACATCGCGAAGGGGTGCGGCTGTGAAAATTGACGTTCGGGTCACCAATGTAGCCGAGGAGTGCGTACTGGCATGCAAAACCAAGGAGGAAACACTTCTACCCGGCTACTACGGAGCACAACTTAGGTTAGACACTGAATCAATAACAAGATGGCTCTCTGAGCCACTACAAACAGCACATTATATACCAAAAGGGTGATACAGGAAACTGAGATAAAAAGGTGACAATTACACAAGAGATCGTGACCTATTACAACAAAACACTTGTAAACAGGGTGGTCATGAGGACTACAGACAGGTAAGCTAAGGTAAGGTCACATGCATGTCACAGTACGCTACAAGGGGACGTTGCATAAACTAATGTCTCATTTGTAAACTTTTGCCTACTAATCACCACCAGCTGTCGAATATTCTTTCTATATGGCTGTTCTATGCCATTCTCATACCACTGAACATTCCAGTTTAGCTGTAGGTTTTGTGCATTGATCTCAGGGTACTCCCCAACACAAGTGCTGTGAATTGAGCCTTGTGGATTGAGCTTGTCTGAAGATACAGTATGGAAAATGAGAAATGATCAGAAAGGCAAGAAGCAAGTTATGTAAATGTTATACAATTCATGCAAATACATTTAGACTCACTTTTTAGCATGATCCTGAACTGAACATGAGCTTCCCAGTTGTCAGTGGAGGCAGCACATACATATGTACCTGCAATGATGCTGACATTAGAGTTGGTTGGGAAGTGAATACTGGTTCCTGACAGGTTAACATTCTCTTCACCATTGTGAAACCATGTGATGTTGACAGCATCTCCTGGTACAGTGATATTGCAGTGTAGAGTGATGTCTTCTGTTGTCATCCCATCGCCAGTGTGGCTGACAAAGATGTCATTACCACTTGGGTTACCATCAATGAACACAGTGGTGTTTTCTGTGTATGTGGAAATACAGTGAAATAACCACTGGTCCCAATAGTAGTGGATAATAGCAAATTAAGGAACACTGTTACTATACTTGCTTACCTGTCTTTCCCTCCCTCCTTCCCGCCCCTAATGCAAGCATAAGCTTCTGTATAAACATTACCTTTGCTTGCCTGCATTGGCAGGTACCACTGCCTGATGACACCACCAGCTACGCATGTGTACAATCCAAAGGGATCTCCAGTTTCATTGGTGACAACTACTATCCTCTGACCATCAAATGGGATGCCATCTTTGGTCCAGCTGTAAGTTGTAGCACCTTGACCACACACCATGTGAAAGTTACTGCTCATTGGAAGTGATGGGCATTCTCTCACGCAACCTGCAAAATTGCAGACAGAGATTATGAGCTTCTGAACATAGTATACACCAAGCAGGGTTTCAATTTGTACACATGTCCAGCGCTACAGTAGGTGATCTATCTGTAGGGTGAATGGTGTGTGTGTGTGTGTGCGTATGCATGCATGTACACGTACACATGCGTGTAGGTTTGGCATGCCAATTTTGTGCTGGTAATGTTCTAGAATTGTTCTTTATGAGTTAGTTATATAACTGCTTGTGTGTGTGCCTGTTAATTAATTTGGTATGTGATGATATATTTGCCTGCATGGGTGCCAGTGTAATAATGTGAGTGTGCCTGTATTGTGTGTGCATTAATCTATAGTTAGCTAAAGCTACGTAAGGATGAGTATCACAGGGCAAAGAAGGAAACTAAGAGGGTAGTGAGAATGGCACAGATTGAATGAGGAATGGGTGGAGCTCGCGGTAGGTCTCTGCAAATGATTTCCAAAACAACTAACGCAGATTCTGGAGTAGAGTGAAGGCAACTAAGAGAGGCAGTGAGGAGGTTCAAAAGATCTGGGATGATAATGGTCAAGTGATTGATGATGAAGAAGGGGTCATGGAGAGATAGAAGGAATACTTTGCAGGGTCACTACAGGGAGCTCAGAAGGAAGAGGAGGTTCACATGAAAGATGCAAGATTTGGCCCAATACATGAAGAGGAGAACATTGGTATTGAAGATGTTGTAGAAGCTATAGCAAAGTTGAAGAGTGGAAAGGCCCCAGGTATATGCGGAATTGATGCAGAAATGGCTAAAGCAGGAGGCATGGTGGTAGCTGAGTGGTTGCACAGGATTATAAAGTTAGTATGGACAAAGGGAGAGCTGGACCACGTAAAGGAATGGAGGAAAGCTGCTATTGTACCATTATATAAGAAGGGTATATAGCAAGATGTTGTGCAGCAACTATAGAGGGATATGCTTGCTGAGCATACCCAGCAAAGTGTATGCACGAATCTTGGACAATTGAGTGAGAAACAAAACTGAAAGTGAGGTGATGGAGGTGCAGCGAGGAAGAGGTTGTGTAGATCAGATCTTTACAATTAGGCAGCTATATAAGTGTGAAAGAGTTGGAGGAGAACAAGTAGATGGCGATAGCATGCATAGATTTGGAGAAGGCATATGATAAGGTCAGTAGAGATAGGTTATGGCAGGTGCTGGAAAGTTATGGAATTCAGGGAGGCCTATTGAGAGCCATTCAGTCCATGTACCTAGGGAGCCAAGCATGTGTGCGTACTAGTGGGAAAGTATCTGGGTGGTTCCCCATTACCCAAGGAGTGAGGCAGGGGTGTGTGATGTCACAATGGCTGTTTGATGTGTTTATGGATGGAATAATGGGAGAAGCAATGGAGAAGTTACATGGTAGGGTTCAGTTAACAACTACCTACAACGTACAGCCGATACTATGATATAGTAATGGTGACAGAAAAGAAGGAAGATATGCAGACAAATTTGGGTGAAATGAAGAAAGTACTGTACAGGTGGGGAATGAAGATGTGACTGGGGAAGACAAAAGTGATGGTGGTGAGCAGGACAGAAGATGATTGTAACCTGAACACAGAAGGTGAAGACATTGGAACTGTCAGGAAGCTAAAGTACCTAGGAGTAATGATCAGTTCAGATGGGTTATGTGATGAAGAAATTGAACAGCATGTGGGGGCAGCAGCAAAGGTGGTGGGTGCTATGAGGAAGGAGGTGCTTGAAAGAAGAGTTACTGAAGAAGACTAAGTTGAGGGTATTTAATGCAATGGTGGTGTCCACCCTCATCTATATATGGCTGCGAGACTGGACCATGCAAAGAAGACATGAAAGCAAGTTACAGGCATCTGAAATGATGTTTTTAAGGAGAGTCGAAGGTGCACGTGACAAAGTCGGACAGAGTGAGAAATAAAATGTGAGGAGATCACTTTGATAGGAAGTTGTAGTAGATATGGTGAAGGAGAAGCAAAGAAGGTGGAAGGTGAAGATGGAGGAAATGAATGCAGACCGATTGGTGAAGCAAGTGTATGAAGAAGAAATGACAGGAAAGAGACCTAGAGGAAGACCAAAGAAGTGGTGGACAGATAATTTAAGTAGCTAGTCTATAGCATTTTGACTATTGAACATGAATGCTTTGGACACATATATAATTTAATGCCATAACATTTATGTATATCAGGCTACCTCCTGCAGAGGTGATTTTCCAGTATTGAATGATGATGATGATAATCCATAGTTGAGGGCCTGTGGCTGCAATTACTAGTGTTAGCATGCATGACCTTCCTTCCTTAGTATAATTAATTTCAGCAGGTACTAATTTTAGTGAATTTGTGAGTACAGTGGAACCTGTCTAAGCTAGCCACCTGTGGGCCACTTGTAACTGGCCTTTATGCAGCACAGTCACCGTGGCTGCTTTACAGAGATAGGCTGCAATGTTTTATTGCTACATGGGGCCTGGGATGCTAGCTGTTTAGAGAGGCGGCTGCATTGCACAGAGATCATCTTACACAGGATTCACAGTTATGAAAACTTTACTAAAATTTGTACCCACTAATATTTTTTGCATGTAGAGGCAAAGAAATATACACAAATAACTCAGAAGTCACTAAAATTTGCATCCACCATATCCTGGACTGTTCTAATGATTAATTTAATTGCTGCCGAAATTTGTAGCCTTCTAAGGTATACATTGCCTTTGGATCAAACATCTTCTGCTAGGAAGATTAAAGAAGTGGAGATGGCACCCACATTGTCCTTATGTTACTGAGAGGGTACAAGGTGACAGTCTAGCCATAAAAGAATTGCTTGAGCATGCACGTGTGCATAGCTATACATGCACACGTTTTTAACAGAACACAATCTAGTAGGCTTCTAACCTCTCATTAATAAAATTCATTTAGGTTCACATCTCTATCAATTTTGCAATTTTGGCTCAAGTAATATCAAAACTTGTAATCACCTAAGCACACTTTCAAGAATGAAGTACCGGGAAGTAATCTGTACCCACTTTCTTTCACTGTTGCAAGTCTGGAGGCAAGAACGAAGCTCCCATCATCCACTACACATTGGTAGGTCCCTGGAAATGGAGTATGGAGTGTTGTCATGTCCCAGTAGTTTGTGTCAACAGTGGCATTCTCGGGCCAAGTGGAGTTGACAGTGCTTCCGTTGTGACGCCAGTAGATGTGTGGCCACCATCCACTGATAATGGCATCCATTCCCATCACTTCACATGTGAGGTTTAGTGACTCTTCAAACTTGATAATGCCATCCAGTGGTTGAGTCAGCAATATTGCTGGACTTGGTCGAAAGTAGTATGGTCTCTCTGGTTCCATGGCACCTAGAAAAGGTGCAGAATTGCAAGTATCAATATTAACTCAAGCTATTCATTGACCTTTGTATTTGTGAACATTTTTAACAGTAATTTAAATAACATGCATTTATTGAGTCAACATATCTAAAGTATCTCTTATTATCACATTTTCATAATTGTATCACCTTTGCCTACCATGCACGCACATACCCTGAACTCTTACTTGCAGTCAGTCAAACAGAAACTGGCATAACTAAAAAATCTCGCCAGAATGCGTCAACTGACTGTAAAGAGATGTAGCTGGTTACAGACCACCAGTTCAGATGATGTGTGCACTGTTTTTCAACTTTTGACAAATACAGCAAATACATCAACAGCAGAGCTGTCAACAATGACCTTATTATATCACACTAACCAAATTACACTGTTGCATAGAGCTTCATTTAAATGGTGGTGACAGATGATGATGTTATGACAGTTAATGAAATGATGCATGAATTGCATTATAATAATTTTGAAAGATGGAGTAAATAAAATTGCAATTGGTAAACAAGGCAAGTGAATATTATTGTGGCAATTGATCAATCTCTTTGCATCACAACAAGTTTTGGTTTTGTGTATACATTGTGTACAGAACATATCATTTGTACCATCTGCTGGATTGTCTGTGAGTTACACAAGCATCTTTACAGTACATTAAGCTACACAAATAGTAAACCTATAGTTTGAGGGAGTGACTGTACACTACAGACATAGCATTGGGTTAGGCCGTGCATGGAGCAATGGAGGGAATTACCCAGAACACTGATAGTGGGTTCGTGTCTTAAGCTTGGTTCACAAAATGTCACAAGAACCTGCTACATTATGCGATGCGACGTCATGATGAACAGAACTGGTTTCTATTCACTGTGACCAGGGTGCGCCCATCGCAAAGAGGCCTTGTCGCGAATGTCACAGGCTCTTGCGACAAATTGTGAACCATTGCTTTAAGAGAGCAGCAGAGGCTTCTCTAGCTTTCATGCACCCAAACCAGATTCTTGCGTAATACCATTACAATAGCCCTGGGTTTATGTGGTGAGGTGATCTCGCAGGGAGATTGCTTCACCACATGGTTATATTATTATTATTATAATATTATTTCTCAGTGTTTGCAAGTGTTTTTTAATAATAACAAACAACATCATGCCAGACAGTACAGCTGTGGCACATCCATGCAAGAAACAAGTTAATAATATGAGTAGTCATAAACATTGTCATTGTCAGTTCTCATGCACGTCCCCATCACGGCGGATGTGTTCCTCTTAGCACAGCTACAGCAACCCTCTGTTGCAGGTAGTGGTATGACTGGGTCTCTCCCGTCTTCACACGCAAGCGGCATCCCAGCTCTCGGATTATCATTATTATATTATACTAGCAAGAAAGCCCACCTTCGGCGTGGCTTATGATTGTGCGGGTATGCCAGCTGGTAGGCCGCAATCATAGTTATGCATGCATGTTGCAGGCGATACTGTGTGTAGCATGATGTGGACAGAGATGGATATGACATGAAAACAACTGCAAAATTGATAGTTTAAGAGTGGAACTGAAGATCAGTGTATGTGAGCATATCAAGTAAATTGGAAGCTTATGTATGCTCAGAGGAACACCATGTCTTAAGATGGTTTTGGACAGGTCATGCATAGTACTGTTCCAGGTCAAAGTGTGATGAAAATTCACTGATTGAGCTACTATATCTCACTTTGGCCTAGAACAGCACCATGCATGTACTGTCCAAAACCATCAAGACATGTTGCTCACCTGAGTGTACTTAAGCTCCAATACTTGATGTGCCCACACAGATATACAACGGTGGATAAAAGGTGTACAATGTTGCCGACAGATTGTTAGCTATCATTGACTTGATGCAAAAGCAGCAACATGCTCACGGAAGGAAGAGGTTTACCATGTTGCCGCATTTTAGTCCCATATTGCATCTGATTTACATCAGTATGGTGCCATAGATAGTGTTAGCTGCAGCGCCGTTGCATGGCAGAGCGCGAGCGCTCTCCCTTGCGCATGGTGCTGCGTTTTGAGAAATTACGGAAGGGAGCTGCTATAACGACGGCCGAGATTAAAGTCGATCGTTGAACGACAGCGAATCAAACGGAAAGAAGCAATAATTAATAAAATGGCCGTCAGCCGCGAACGAAAAACCGAAAATGGAAGGATATCTCTTCAAGAACTGCAAGACGGGCAATTTCAACCCATGGAGGACACTTGCGGAGCCCCACTTTATAATCCCTGAGAGTTTGGTGGCGTTCTGTGTAGTAGTTTTTGCCCGAATCGCGAACGAACAGACAAACAAACAAACAGAGCAGCACTAGCATTAGACATTAGCATAGACAGCACTAGGGTATGTACAAACCCAGTGAAGTACTGTCAAGTGTAATCACATACAGCATAGATATAGTACACATATATAACTAACAAAGGCAAGGGGTGAATACATCTTAAAATTGTAACCACAGTATACTTTAATACGCAGGCTTCTATACAATCAGGTATTGACCACACTGCAGATCTCCCCGCCATGTGGCTACATTTAGTCAGATTCTCATTAAGGAGATCGATGCTGACCTACTTTTAGCCTTGACATATCCAGGCCTATTCTATATGGTACGTATAAACTAGGTTTGGACCTGCCAGCCTAGCTTACTTTGAACTCTTGCCCAGATCAACAGCAGAAGCAATGACTTGGCCAACTGCATGTGATATTGATACCATTCCCTTGCCATGGTCGCTGCTCCTTTATGCTCCCAGACACCATAAGATACAGTTTCCTACAAGTGTTAACCTTGATTATCCAAGTCCTCTTTATACATGAATTACCGTCATCAACTGTGGATAATATAATTGTCATAACTAATTTATTGAAGCCCCCAAAACCCGGTCTCATTTACAAGGAGACGCAGCTGCTTGGCTGCTCGTGAACCCATAATTGGGGGAATTCTGAGAATCAGATTTACAGGGACTGCAACAACACTGTTACCAAAATTCTCAGAAAGAGGAAAATTACGGGATGCAGTTATAGCATCACTTCTTTGCAAGCAGCAACACATCTGGTTATCAGTGAATGTTGAGACCAATTTGATGCTCTCCACAAGCCTTAGCATGCCTATCACTCATTCTGTGTGAAGTACAACTTCAACCGAGTTGACACTCTCCATCATTATGGCACACAGTACAGCAGGCACAGGTTGTGTTAAAAGTGTTGGCTGCTACAGCCTACCAGTCGTCAGTGTCTCTGAAGTCACGTATGTCATCAACTATATAGTGCATATGTTTCTTCATTCTCAGTGTCCCTTGCGTAGCTATTAACTTCAGCACTAGCAGAGGGCTGCGATAGAGAGAAGCTAGTCGCATCAAAATCAGGAAGGTCACTGCCTTCATTGGTTGACTGGATGTCCCTCTCTCTGAGCTTCTCAGAGCAAAACCTACAATAAATAACAAACAAAGGAAAACCCACTGATCAGTTAGCATATGCCAGCTTGTCGATGGTGACAACACTGTAAGAAATGGTGTGTGAGTGCATCCATGAGTGTGCATAAATTGTCTTACCTTGGCATGTGCCTTCGGGTGAAGTGTGTAACTTGCTGCAGAAAGTTGACCTGAGCTGCAGAGACAGTTAAGTAGGAAACAGGGATACATACATACATAAATATTGATGACCATTCGTATCATAGACGTTTCACTACTGCATGAATGTTATGATAGTGAATCTGAATCATAACAATGTTTCAACGATGTATAGTATGTGTCAGTTCATAGATCTTCAACAGTCAAGGAAAAAGCCATTCATCAGTACCTCCCACCACTTTTTTCATTTGTAGCATACCTGTCCCTAATCCAAATGTAATTCTTATGTATATCACCTCTGTATTTAAACATTACCATATATTGCAAATTTGCATCACAACATCTATGCACACACACAGGTGTGCACAGTGGGTGGTGGGTGGAAGGACATACAAGTGGTGTTTCACTGGCGGCTGATGAGCCCCTATATGTAAGTAGGAAACAGCTCTGTGGCTTTTCCTGGAAGACTAGTGGGAAAACAATCACTACAGTTGCCACTCCTCTGGCCTCCCTTCCTTCCTCAGACACCAACTGGTGGGGCAGACAGGTTTGGGGTAATATGCAAAGATCAGCCATCTGTCAATTTACAGTATAAGCCATGTATATTAGTACAACACACACTATGTACCATGCACACAACAAACACACACATCACACAACACATGCACATGCAACATACAACACATGCCAGCACAACACACACACAACACACACACAACACACACACATCACACCCCCCCAACACACATCACACAACACACAACACATGCACATGCAACACACCATAGAAAGAGGCTGCTTGCAAATAAGCTACCATTAACTTGAGGTCATCTGCACACTGCATGCCCTCAACCACTGTTCTCTCTGGGCTACTCTTCTCCAACACAAAATACATCATACAAAGAAGCAGTCACCAGCTGCAGCACCTCACTCACCTGAGTTCCTTAGCGGTACATTTATAATAGCCAAATAAGGAAGAAGTTCTGTTTGCATGACAAGATTGAGAGCTGTTAGAACAACCTATAGATGACAGCAGTATAATTAAGCCAGGGTGATATCAAACAAATGGTATACTACAGACCACTGACTGGATATGTAGTATGTACCTTTCAGTGACAGGTTTATCTTGGAATAGGTCCTTCAGTCATGGCTTGACCTATATATATATCAGAGACAAATCGGCCATGGGATGTTATCTATAGCATAATTGCTGTGCTGCACCACAACTTTCTAATAAAATCAGTTCTATGAAAAACATTTGTTATAAGTTATTCAGTACCATTTAAAATCAGAGCACTCAATTGTGCCTACACTGTACATGTGTGCACATACAGCTCTGTCCTAGTACCGGTGTCCTTAATTTCATAGGATACGCTTCTATACTGAATTGAAATTATTAATTCAGTAGAACATACAACACAGACAGTACATACATACACATTGTATATATATACTTAGTGATGCAAATCAAACTTTTACCTTTAGCATCAACTGCTTTGCAGTCTATGCAGTGAAGCACGCAGTGGTGGATGACTGATAAAACATACTAGATCTGACAGACAAGAATATGCAAGTGTACACAAATACATACACACTGCAGAAAACAAAGATAAGAGAGAGAGCAGTAAACAGTCAGAGTGTGATGTACTTCGAGTCTGCTGCTGGTAGCGGGGGGATCTTGGCTGGAGGAGGACCCTTCTTAATCAGCAGACTTGGAGGACTTTCTCTCAACTGAATAGATAGGAGGAATTTGCAATGCTCACATCATACACACAATAATGCTCAGCAGTACTATGTGATACACAACCCAGTACATTATGTTGGGAGGTGACTTGCAATTAGCAGACGTAATGCTCGTGATGTCTATTTAGGATGTGCCCGAAAAATGGCTACTTCCATCTTAATGTATTACAGTGCTTCGGGGAACGTAGCCAAATGGTGGGGTGACAAGAACAATTGAAGGCCATAGATAGGCTTCTCCAGCACACAAAGGCTGGGGCAGATATTATATCTTACACTTCAGTGTATTGTTACAGTAATTCAGCAGACGCACTGGAGGGCAGCAAATACACACTGAAATCATAGAAGCACCATCATCTGACATTAGTTCAATGAGAATGCAGAGAAAACAGCACACTATGCTTGTACAGCACATTAGACTAAACTACCCATGAATGCAAAAGATCAATGCTGGAGGTTGTAGGCCACTGTACAACTTACTCTCTTCATTTCCATCAAGAAGTGCTGTCCATCTTTCCGCACCTTCCTCCTCTTCCTCTGGTAGACTGACTCCAGCTCCTCTAACTCCACTTCCATTTTCTTCTGGTGTTGTGTCAGTGTCTCAACCTGTTCAGACAGTGAGCTAACTTTACTCTCATCCACACCTAAAGTGAGAGGGAACAGAACAGCCTATATTTACAACAGAATCTAAATGTTTCAATGAGAACTTGGAAACTGACACACACATGCACACGTGCACATGTGCATGGTGTTCCCATTGGAATGTACACTGTGTAGTGGTCTAGACATTCAAATTTGTGCCTGTAGCTGTTTCCTATCTGTTACCTGTTGTGAAGACACACACACACACACACACACACACACACACACACACACACACACACACACACACACACACACACACCAATGAACTTCTCATCCAGACATTTTGAATGAGCAGCTCATCAGTAGTTTAGGGCTAACATGCAACACAGCACACACATGCACAACATGCACACCAATGATGAGTCACCGCACCCACACATTATACACCAAACATGCCTATCTATTTGTATGTACTTGTTTACAGCACAAAAACGTATTCAGAGCAAGCATCCATGAACACACACACTGTCATCCACACGTGCCCACAGGGTAGTTTATGACATGACAAACATCTGGCAGCAGGTGCATGCTATGTACAGCTATAAGAGGTGGTCCATGCACACATTTGACAAACATACACTGTACATGTGCACATGTACATGTTCACATACATTCATGTTTGTATACTGTAGAAAAGACACACAATTGATGCAGATCCACACACACACAGTAGTCCAGTATACAATCATACGCATATACACTTGCACCCACAGCTATAAACATGTATACACACAATATATAGGATTCTTGAATCTGAATGAATTCAGTAACAGTGTCTTATTTTATTGGTTTGATGACTGCTTGAGCTTCACCATTCCTTAATATGTACATTGTGTGCCAATCATCCGAAGAGTTGTAATCGCCAATGGCAAAGTCGTACAGGTGGTCAAGCTAAGATCAGAAAAGCTCAAAGAATTTTTGTTTTGTTTCCAAAGGGGATTTCATGTGATAGGTTGCAGTTTATAGGCATGTGGCATATTTTGAGCTACCACATTCTCAAGACTTCTGGGCACCGTGAAGCTAAAGGAAGAGGTGAGCAAGCTTCCTGTGTCAAACAGAGAGAGAGAGAACTACCGCTTGCATGCATGTGACTGCATGACTTTAGGATATTGGGCATGTGAATATCCAGCTGTACGTGCAATGTGCCCCAGCATCTCAGTTTTCATCTTAACTACCAGTTAATTAACCGTTTCTTTATGAAAGCAGTTATGGCTTTAATTCACTTGTCATAATTAATGTGAAAGTCAAATGGGGTGCATGATGAGTATCCACATGCAGTAAACGTACATGCTAAAGTTTCCCGCAAAGAAATTAAAATGTGTACAGTATACATCTATTGCCATTTCCACTGATGAGTATCAGTAAAATTTTGCATAACATAACCACCACTGGTCTCAGGCGAGTTGTCACTAATCTCTGGCATTGTGGTATTTTCAAATTCCTTTTGGGTATCACCAGATTTCTCTTGGGCAGAATTCTCAGACAATATTTCAATGTCCAGATCATCACACTCTGTTGGTGAATCACATTCAGCCTCTGATACCAAGTCAAGTCCTGAGTCCTATAAAAGTGATGCAGAAAATTGAGATAACGTACAGCAAAGCAAAGTATAGCTAGCTAGAGAGCACACAGTTTCCAGTCAAGCAAAGTATAGCTAGATCCTGTACTTAAGTGGTGCAGGAAATTGAAGGAACTGTCAGCTAAGCAAAGTAGATAGCTAGATCCTGTATTTAAGTGGTGCACACAGTTTCCAGGCAATGCACTCAAATGGCGCCTTTGACTTACTGTAAGAAGATCTACAGAGAGAGTCCGTCCTGGTATATGTTTCCTGTCATCAAGAGAGAATCAATACTTCATGTAGCTACAAGTCACGAAATTGAATGTATAGTTCATAATTGTCTCCGAGTAGTTTTAAGGAGCTCAACCGCTTACCTTCTGCACTTATAACATAAGCATAGTCCAACTACAAACATTATGCAGCTCAGTACTAGCAGACTTCCAGTCACTGCTAAATATAAGGTAAGATCAGCTGCAAAAGAAGGTGAGAATGCATACTTGAAACATCACACAATTATGGAACTGAGTTGTATCAAAGCACACACATTTGTTCAGGTGTATGTATATTTGTGCATGTTCAGTTACCCTTCAATACAGCTAAACCTGCAATATCGCTCATCTATTTGGTCATGATATACTAACTCAATCAACATATAAACATGGAACAGGAACACGCAGTGTAGTGCCAACGAAAGGATTTTCAGACATAACTAGCTATGGGGACAATGGTAGCTAACTAGCCAGCTATAACAACTTGCTGTAAGTAGCAAAAAGGCCATTTGAAGATGGCTCGCCCTAGCTATCTCTAACTTGTCTCATTAGCTAGCTGTTTTAACACCACTGCATCTCCCATGCAAACTCCTGCAAAAGGCTATTTTTGGCTCACTTCGCTAAAAATTTCATGCTTTTGATCATGAGTGTATAGCATTGTATGCAATAATTATGCTGAAAGGACTCTGTGTGGTTAGATCCTGACATTACAATTGATAAGGAAACTTCAATAGCCAAAATCTTCACTAGTCAAAAACTGAGGGAGATAATGACCCACCTCAACAACCATCATTATTTCATGCCTTTATGTGCATATAAGCCATCTTATATGTCATATTACCATGGCAACTCCATACAAATATATTATTTTTAGCAAACAAGTTGCATGAAATCGTGCATGAAATCATGCATTTTTATTATTCAAATTCAACCCATTTCCTCTTGCTCCTCTCGTTGGGGCATTGAATAATCAACCACAAAGGTATTTACATACAAATATAGGCATGTGCTTTATTAGCTTGTGCACACATGCATGCACTCTAACAAAAATGTTCCTGCCGCACACACCAACCTTCAATGCATGTCCTCCCACTCCATCCTATAGCACATGTGCAGGTATCTGGTTGGGAGCAAGTACCTCCATTCTGGCAAGGAGGAGTGCATTTGGCTGAAGAACAGAATGAAAGTGGACATCAGTTGCATGCAAAGTAACTTTGTGGCCAGGTGCAAACAAGACTAATTGGTATGTATTTACTGGGCCTGTGCTAGCCAGGAGCTTGACAAGTATATAAATTGTATAATTATACTACTATACTGATGATGACAGACAAAAGGTTTGGCAGCAAGTCTTCTTCTAACTGGCTAGTGAAGTGTCATTTTCCGACAGTTGTTTCTCCCATGAGCTACACAATGTACCCCTCTCTAACTTGGATAACAGTATGAACTGCACATGCAGGCATTCATGCACTTCTCCTCCTTAAATTCTTAGATCAGATATTTTTATACTTACTGCAAGATATAGAGTACTAGTACAGGGGAGTGTGTATCAGGAGGTAAAGCTGCTCATACCTTCACTGCACTGACTTCCTGTCCACCTGTCACTGCAAGTGCAGTTATCTGGATATGAGAGTATGATGGAGCAAGGTTATAGTACTAATACTGTCTGCAATAAAAGGTTCTCACTAGCATCTGCATACACATAATTTATAACACACATTTTCAGACACTACTTTGTGAAAGCAAATTGGAGTAGTGCACTGCAAAATATAATGGAATGCAATGAATTAAGCAAGGCAGGTATAAGGTGAGCACTTTCTCATCAGTTTATTCTTGTATGTTGGGTGGAAAGTGAACACAGTTGTGCATTGTTCTGTACCTGCTAAATTGATTGCTGTACTGTTCTTTGATGTCCCTGTTGTTGGCATACTGTACATGACAAATATAGTGGTGCTGGCATTGCTACCACTGGTAATGTCAGTGGTGTCAATTTTAATTGTCTCATTGAGCAGAGCTGAGTAAGGAAACATTTGCGCTTTTCCATTGGCAAAAACTGTTACTGAAAAATTACTGCTGTTGTTGTTAGCATCCAATTCCATGCATTTCCTTATCCTATTAGTGTCAGCTTTAGGAACCTGGATGAAGTGGAGAGTACATCACACTATTGAAGAGTGTAAGATACAAAGTGTGAATAATATCTTCCATAATGGTTAAAGTCAGATGAGAGAAATTGATTGGTTGGTAATAGTACTTACCTCCATTATAATGCTTGATTTTCCTTTGAATGTGGAACAACTGATAGTTGGTGCCATCAAGTCTGAGTGAGTGTTCACATACAAAGTAACATAAAAGGAAGCCACTTTGCTGAGTAAGCATGTAGTATATATTAGTTACTGCAATTCCCTAACATCAGTCCTGTAAGTGTACCTACAATTGTATAGGCACAAGTTACTTTAAGTCACTCCAGGAGCACGTCACTGTAGGCAGAAGAATTAACTTCTTTCTTGAACCCAAGACAAATGACATAGAAGCCGACATTTTTAAACAAAACAAAAATAAAGGGGTTAAAAATAATAAATTTCTAGGTTCTTTTCATTCCAGCGTCACTATCTTTAGGTCCGCTGGCCTGGGATTTCATTGGCCTTTTCCTGGATTTCCATCGACCCCCCATCCTCTCATTGGGACTGTCTTTCAAGCCCTTCATAATAGGTGATTCAGGGGTTCAGTCCTAGTCACCTCAGTTCGGGGGGGGGGGGGCAGTCCTCGCAGGTCGGTGACCGACAACAGATCCCGAATGGGCTCAGGCCATCAGCTCAGACACTGAAAGGTGACCTCTCAGGATCCGCACAGCAGAACACAGCACAGAGCGCTACATCCTTTCGATCTGTGACTCAGTCTTCTCTGTGGTGGGGAGGCGGCCTAAGTCGCTCACCAATTGGTGTGTAACCGTACCCAGTCCCCCAATTACCACTGGCACTGTGTCCAGTCGATAACCAGGGTACTGTCTCCTCAGGTCGGCGCGTGAATCATTATACTTGGACAGCTTCTCGGCTCTTCTCTCTGCCAGGAGTCCCAGGCAACTGCCATCTCAAGGAGATACAGCCGCCTGTTTCCCTTGTCCTGGAGAAAGATGTCTGGACGACGGGACGCACTGTCTGCCCGTGGGGATGGGGACGTCCCAGAGAATCTTCACGCATTGGTTTTCACGGACAGGCAAGGGTTCGAGTTCCCACCATCGAGGCGTCACTTCAAAGCCATAGTGAATGCAGAGGTCATGGTAGACCGCTAGCAGAGCATGATTATATGGTTCCAAATTGAGATTGTACCCCTTTGGTTGGCATTGGCTGAGAATGTGCCTGACAGTTTCTATTCCCTCACTATACATTGACGACAGTGCGTATCGCCTGCACCACCCATGCAATTCACTTTGAAAGAGCTTTGTAGATGCAATCATTCTGAGCAGCTAAAATCAGGGCTTCAGTAGTGCTTCGGAGTTGGCCTTTCTAACCCGCGGTTTAACAAGTCTTCTTGACATCGCAATTCCCTCATGAACTTCCCCTGGTACTGTTTTGAAGCAGCTTACTCCAGGAGCACATCACTTTCTATAGGTCTTCCTGGACCACAAAGATTGTTGGAAAGTGATGTCGGATTTCAAACCAATACATGCAGCAATACAATATAGTGAACCTCCAGTGCATCTATTTGGTAGGAATAACTAATGCACTCACTGGTTGAAAGTGATGTGAACTTTCCACTCCGTGAGTATACATGTTCTCCATTGCTTTTCCGATTCACAGATATGCTAACCTGACAATCCAACAGACAGTCAGATCTCTGGAATGTCATGCTGGCAGTTATCACCCGGCCTGCGAAAGTAACAGCTGGTGTACTCTACAGTGCAAAATGAAAGTATTATAAATCTACTTACACATGCAATATAATTTATTATGATGACAACATGATTGCCAATTGATTTCTAGTTTGATCATAATATAATTATTGAGCTGATATCCTCAAAACACTATAATTCACATCTCTGATATGCATAATAATCTGTAACAGTACTGCCGGCATGTTGACAATATCTAACAAGTAGAGAGTCACGTCATATACACACATAATATTACACACACACACACACACACAACCCTGACAAATTACATCAGTCAATATTGGTTATAATCAAATGCAAGCTAACCCTACTGCAAACACATCTCTGCTGCAGTGCACTGACCGTTGTAGTTAGGTTTCCATTTGGACACGTCACACTGAAGTGAAAAATAAGTCTGCTTGGCCTGTCATCTGTAGGTTGCTGCCACATGAATGTGCACATAAACTGGTCTTTGCTCTGGAGCTCTTTACAGCTGCTGGACAGAATATCATCACTGGACACTACATGAGAATGGAAGCTTAAGTGAGTTGCAAGCAGAATACCAATCCGTATGGACTATTCATGCTTGCCTAAATTTAATGAAAAAATAACAATTTGCATACTTCACTAAGTGCGAATATTCTTGCCATTCAAAATATGTGAGATTTGTCAGTAACTTTCCCTCAGCTGTAAGGCAACATTGTATATGTACAGTGCAAGTTGCAAATTACAAGGGTGTTGAAGCCATAAAAATATTGTATTATAGTATAATATGATATAATAATTATTATTATGTTTGGGGACTGTGGACACCCTGTGGCACACCCATTGGTAAGATGTCAAACTTAAGGGAAATTTAACAATTTTAAATATCACAGAATTTTTAATTAGGCCTTTGTTTACGTGCAAGGTGGCGCCAAATTACAAATATAAAATGCCATAGCCCCATATCATTTCTATTGCACATATACTGATAGTGGGTGTCATAATTATATATATAGATCTAGATATATATATATTATGTGTGTGTGTGTGTGTGTGTGTGTGTGTGTGTGATGCAAATGCAATGAACAAGAGCTGTAATACTCACAACTGAACTTTGGAACAGCTTTGTATTGCACCTGTGAACAAGAACGAATGGTCCCATCTGTAAGGAGGAATTAAAATGCACCAAGGTAATCACCCACTATAGCCAGGATGTTAAACAAATTAATATTGCTACAATAATTCATTTGGAATTGGACCTATCAGGGGTGGATCCAGGGGGGGGGGGGCTTCGGGGGCTTGAGCCCCCTCCTTGGTCCAGACCTGTAATATTATTCTTAGCAAAATTCCACTAAAGTGTGCATCCAACAGGATCTAATGGCCTAAATATTCTTATAGGAGCTGGTTTAAACTTAATAGAGTCTGGTGTCGCTGCACAGGGATCTGAATTAAGTAATTTTTTAGTTCTGGCCGCCCTCAGTTATTTTTAATTACATCATAATGTGATTGCACAATACTAATAAAAAGCACTCAGCCCCCCTCAAGGGTTGGGCTGGATCTGCCACAGCCTATAAGCTATTTACACGGTCTCAAGGCACTAATTCTATATATATTTATGTGAAAACAGAATGATATTATGTAGTGACATTGAATTACCATGTAAATTTAGAATTGGTACAGAAACATGCATTATACAACCTTCACGACACATGCATATATCTCCATCAAAAATGTTCCATTCGTATATACCAGATTCACAAGACTCACTGCAGTGGTGGAGGGTACTGTTGCTTTCTGCTGTGAAGTACTGCTCTAATGACTTTGATGCTGTTGTAACTAGGGTAATGCAATAGTCAGAGTCCAGCCGAAGGGTTTGTAGTTTTGAGTCGAATGATGGGGATGATACAAAGAATAAATTGTCGTGTGGATAGTTTTGCCTACTAATCACCAACACTTGTCTAGGACTGGTATGAGGTGGCTGATGTAGACCGTCCTTATACCATCGAGGAGTCCAGGATAACTTTAGGTTTTGTGCATTGACCTCAGGGTACTCCTGAACACAAGTACTGTGAATTGAGCCTTGTGGATTGAGCTTGTCTGAATATGAAGAAATAAAACACTGTCAGTAGTGTGAAAAGCAAGTATGTAAGATGCTAATTTATACAAAGAGCTGAAGACTCACACTTTAGCATGATTCTGAACTGAACACGAGCTTCCCAGTTGTCAGTGGAGGCAGCACATACATATGTACCTGCAATGATGCTGACATTAGAGTTGGCTGGGAAGTGAATACTGGTTCCTGACAGGTTAACATTCTCTTCTCCATTGTGAAACCATGTGAGGTTGACAGTATCTCCTGGTACAGTAATGTTACATTGCAGGGTGATATCTTCTGTTGTCATCCCATCACCAGTGTGGCTAACAAAGATGTCATTACCACTTGGGTTACCGTCAATGAACACAGTGGTGTTTTCTGCGTGGGAATATGCGTGCAGTGATTTTACCAATGAGTGAAACTAGTACCCAACTGGACACTACAATAAGGGTCTTGGTTTACCATGTTTTGATCATGGTAAACTAGAGCTTGTGGAGATGGTCTGTGTACCATGGTTATGCAAAGCTAGAGCTTCTGATTCGATAATAGTGACAAATAGCAGATCAAGGAACACCACACTATACTTGTCTAGCTGTCTTTCCTACCCCTCTTCCCATCCCTCAAGTGTAACTTCTGTACAATTATACATTACCTTTGCTTGCCTGCATTGGCAGGTACCACTGCCTGATGACACCACCAGCTATGCATGTGTACAATCCAAAGGGATCTCTTGTTTCATTAGTGATAGTTACAATCCTTTGACCATCAAGTGGTATGCCATCTTTAGTCCAGCTGTAAGTTCTTCCACCTTGACCACACTCCATGTGAAAGTTACCATTTTTTGGAGGTACTGCACATTCATTCATGCAACCTGCACATATTGTAGATATAAAGTGAGGGCTTCTCAGCTGGCTCAGGCATCAGAAAGGGTTGGTTCTCCAATACCAGCTTCACAACAGGGTTTGAAAACCTTGCCGACGTTTCGACCAGATGCTCTGGTCTTCTTCGCCCTGAAGAAGACCAGAGCATCTGGTCGAAACGTCGGCAAGGTTTTCAAACCCTGTTGTGAAGCTGGTATTGGAGAACCAACCCTTTCTGATTGCAGATATAATTATAGATTATGTTCTATTTGGAGTGCATCTGGTTTGTCACCCAAGCATGAGAGTGCAAAAGTGTACAATGAATTATTTTATCTTTTTTTTATAGTGCTATGTTGAAGGATCATTATACCACAGGGCAGGCCAATATCACAAAACTGAATGTAAACTGCACTGCACACTAATTATATAATTATATGATGCATGTATGTAGTACAGGAAAGTCATCCATGCCCACCTTCCTTCACGGTTGCAAGTCTGGAGGCAAGAATGAAGCTCCCATCATCCACTACACATTGGTACGTCCCTGGAAATGGAGTATGGAGTGTTGTCATATTCCAGTAGTTTGTGTCCACAGTGACATTTTCAGGCCAAGTGGAGTTGACAGTGCTTCCGTTGTGACGCCAGTAGATGTGTGGCCACCATCCACTGATAATGGCATCCATTCCCATCACTTCACATGTGAAGTTTAGTGACTCTCCAAAACTCATAATGCCATCCAGTGGTTGAGTCAGCAATATTGCTGGACTCGGTCGAATGTAATATGGTCTGTCAGACTCCATTGCACCTAGAGGAGTTGCAGAGTTTGCAGCATCAATAATAGTCAGCATGACTAGTAGCAAATGTGAACTGATTCAGTAGTGTTTATCACATATACATTGAGTTGACATCTATAATTATTTATATTAATTCAGTTTGTTTGTCTGTTCATTTGCGATTTGGGCAAAAACTACTAAGGCACTTTCCTCTTTGATTGAGCAAATTATCAAGCATTACAACTTCCCTAATGTGGTCACAATCATACTTACAGAGTGGTGGCTGCATGCATACATCATACCATCTCAACACGTTACAGTGCACACATACAATATAGTGCACACAGCCATTGGCTATATTGAGTTACATAATAATATTAATTGAAATTGTACTTTCTTTGGCTATGCAATTGAAATTGCACTTTCTTGGGCTACGCACTTCGACCGCGAGGAATTAGGATGCTGTTCTTGGCAGTGATGACGGCCATACCTCTACCTATAGTATATCATATGCTTGTGCTTCCTGCCTCTGGTGAGCATGAAATTTGTGTCAGTTCATGGTGGCCTTTAATAGATCACACCACCCGGTGCAGTTGAAGATGCTGGCTTGCCTCTGTCGTATATAGGACGTGGGACTTCGAATCGCGGTCAGCATGAAGAGGGTGAGTGAGCATCTGTCTTGTAGCAGTAGCTCCAGTACCTCTCCATCGGGTGCAGACTACGAGCTGCTGTCCGTTAATACATTGCTTCTGGCCGTTAATAGCTTTTCTCGGGGGGCACCTTTCAAAAGGTCGCGCCGCCGATGACAGTGGTGACCAATACCTACGATTATCAAGAAATGCTGCTAGTACCCTGAGTACTTTCCAATGATAGTAGACTCCACCCGATTCGTGCACAGGTTAGAAGGATCGAGCGTCCGTTAGTAGGTGGCGGCCGTTAATTGATATCCTACCCTACTCACCAATTCGCAGACTTGCACAGCGGCGTAGGAACCATATAATCAGGGTGGGCTTGAGCCCCCTTGGATTGAAGTGAGGGGGGCTCAGCCACCCTTAGAAAATTAGCTGTACAGCCTATAATTGACTCAATTATTGCAGAGCCTATAGGCTAAACACTTAGCAGATGCATTTTGGTATCAATGGGCAATGATAAGATTGATTGAACCGGGCTATCCACAGCTTGATCATTGTACCTTAAAGTTGATTCAGCCCCCCTAACTTGAACCATCTTCCTACACTACTGACAATGCACCCAGTAAAGACACTACTTCAGAATTTAGGTTCAGATTAAGAGCATTGACGATCGATGCATTTGGATGTGCCAGGCTAACTTACTTTGAACTCTTGCCCAGATCAACACCACAAGCAGTGACTTGACCAAATGCACATGACATCGATGTCCTTCACCTCTCATAGCCACTAGTCCTTTATGGTCCCAGATAACCTAGGATACAGTGTCATATACGAAGTATACAAACCTAGATCACCCAAGTTCTTTTATTCACATTTACACTGTGGCTTGACCTTATCGACTCTATGGCTGCATGATCAAATTATGGAAGCCCTGGATGCAGACCATTTGTGAGGAAGCGCTGCTGTGTGGCTGTACATGATCCCATGGAGTTCTAGCTGAGGGAGGCAGTTGTACATTCTCACAGGTCACGAGGTCCACATCCATGAGTGACAATGACACTTGTAGTACTACAACTAATTGTCAGAAAATGACATGTACTTGACTGGCATAATTATCACTATTTAACTAATACTTGACATGGACTGAATTTCATCTATTAGTAAACAGTCCCTCCTTTATTATGTCATGTGCAATGCGCATGCGAGCCTATAATTATTGTTGTTACAGTATTCTTGTTAATACAAATGAGTACTTATTAGTTGTTGTATTCTTCGCAAGTAGCAGCACATTTGGTTCTCAGCGATCATGAATATTTGTGACCAATTTATAATTCTCTTCAAGCCTAATTGGCATGCCTATCACTCATTCTCTGCAAAATGCAAGCTCAGCCGCCTAGTTGCAAGCACATGCACCAAGCAAGCTGCTACATGGCACTCATTCTTTGAAAGTTCATAATAAAGAAACAGCTATATAGCTAGTACAACTGCATTTGCTCCAATGTTTGATGCACAAGGATGCTCGCCGAAATCTGCATTACACCTGGCACTTCCCGGCTGTGGGGTTGTGCAGGCCTTCAAATTAGCTGCCGTTTAACGACTGCTGGATTGTTGTACCCATGCAGATGGCAACCAATGGCGATTTTAACAGGCTACATGCACACATGGAGGAATGAAAAAATTCATCTCTTCCCGTCTTCCTCTCCTTTATGTATGAAGCTACATTGATTAAATGCTACTTGACAAACAAAACATGTATAGCTATAAACAGAGAGTCATTTGTGTGACACGTGGAAGTGTTCTCATCTCAGGAAAGGCATGTCGAATTCGCCAGTGATTGAGCCATACAAGGCCTCTGTGCATAATAAGCAGTTTATAACATTCTTTCAGAAACTATATTCCCTAGCTATGTTATCAACCCTGCATGACCATCACTAACCTACATGACCCTCAGTGTCAATTGAGTTGACTCTGCCACTCTGCTACAATAATTGCAGAGTATAGCAGGCGCAGTTAGTGATATCAAGCACAGGCAGCCTATAATATTGTACCAATCCTCAGTGTAACTGAAGTCATATAAATATTTGTCAACCAGTGCAGATATCTCTTCATTCTTGGTGTCCTTTGCATAGCTATTAGCTGCAGCACTAGTGGAGGGCTGCGATTCAGAGAAGCTAGTGGCATCAAAGTCAGTAAGGTCACTGCCCTTCATTGATGGACTGAACGTCCTTCTCTCCGAGCTTCTCTGAGCAAAGCCTACATTTTATGTCAGCTGAAGGAACCACCAATGATACACTTGGCGTAATTATGCCAGTTTGCTTTACTTGGACGTTTCCATAATTATACAGAACCCAAGCTATTGCAACTTGTGCCATGATGACATGTGCAAACATGTCATTGGTGTACTTGGGGGGGGTCGGGGGGGGGGGGGGGCTTTGTTTCACCCAGTGGTGGCGGTTGAAACCCAATATATGTGAAACAGGTGTCTCTGGCTTTCCAGGAAGACTAGTAGGAAAGCAATCACTGGTTGCCACTCCTCTGGCCTCGCCTTGCTTCACTGATCATGAGACACTGGCCAACCACACTGGCACAGCAGGCAGGTATATGGCTAATATGCATGCAGTATATAGGCTAGCAGAAAGCAATCAGTGCAGCTGGTCGCCACTTCTCTGGCCTGCCCTTGCCCCACTGAGACACTGGCCAACACTGGCACAGCAGGCAGGCTTGGCGTGATACCCATGATTTGTATCTGCTAAAATGCATGTAGTATATAGCTTGGAACCACAGTTCCCTCCCCTTGAAGAAATTTCCAAATGCATTTTATATGCTGACATCTGTAGTGAGGAGGGGAAGGAGTGACATAATTGCCTAGATAAGTGTGAAAGATCAAACAGCTTGCGCAGAGGGGGCAGGAATAAATGTGGAATAATCACCTCAGAAGCTGTTGTGGATTGGTATACATCCACTGAAAATGGAGAGAAATTCATCAAAACCAGAATAGCCCACTCATCCAACCAACAAGAGTGTGTATCAGACTAGTGGCTATGCAATTATAAGGTGGCACAGATCAACCTCAAGCAGCAGATATGGATATGCGTATGTACTGTACCAACTTTTACTTCTGGATGTACAGTCTAGTTGGCACTAGCAAGTGCACCACCGAGCACTGCAAGCCTTAGAAGGCATCCTTAGTACTCAATTATTCACATGCACGTCTTGATGTATTGGTTGATGTTTGCCTTAATTAGTTACACAGTTTTGACTCTTCATCATAATTATTATTTTAAATGACTCAAATAATTGTGAAAGTTAATGTTGACTTACAAGTAATAAATAAAAGATGCTGGTACCCAGGTGCGCGAAAGCACAAGATCAAAGAGGTATAAATTTGAGCCATGAGGTATTAGAATTGCATGACATAATTATCTAAATTTATTGTATCTTATAATTGTCATAATTATTATTCTGCAATTTTCTCTTATGCAGTACAGTATACATTCATAATTTTAATGCTGTGCATGAGTGAACTACCTCAGTTTGTTAAACACTATAATTATACAATCATGCATGCGTGCTGTGGCCCACTGTCCATGCAGGCTGCAAGTGTCTGTACTGAATGCATGCACTTAGGTCATGCACAATCAGGCTACACTACTTGGTGTTACAAATAAATAAAGACCATTAATGTAGTCCACCAGTGCAAACTGTGAATCTAGGGACACCATGAGGTGTTGCAGACTGTGCATGCAGTGAGCTACAGCAACAAAAACACTATATATAGAGAAACAGCTCATCATGTGCAGGACTGCACAATCCATGAGCCTTAATTGTAAAGTTGTATCTGATGGTTATGTCTTCATTCCAGGCTGCACTAGCTTGTGATGACTTTGACTTCCATAGGACTATAGATCCTTTGTTGATTAATAGTGCAATGGTTGCCCTACATGGCTTTACACATGTACACCTGACACACAGTGGGAATGCTCTCATTGACCCTGTGGATAATTTAATTATCTAACCCCTGAAATCCTAACTGTTAAGGAAGTGCAGCTGCTTGGCTACTCATGAGCCCATGCAGGGAATTTCTGAGAATCAGATACACAGGCCTAGGAAGGTAGCAACACAGCAGACCATCACTGCAAGAGGAAAGTCCAGGAATGCAATTAATTATACTTTTATTGTGTCATGCACTTCTTCACAAACAGCAGCACATTTGGATCTCAGTAAAAATATTGAGACAATTGTAGCTTCCTCTATGCTACTTGGCATACTTATAATTGTCATTTTATATAATCCTCTGCAAAATGCAAGCACAATCTCCTATATTATAGCTATAGCTATGTATGCATGCCAAGCTATCTTTGAGAGAGGTACATTGCAATCCTTGCTTGAAGTCGAATGGACCAGAATGATGCAGATGACAATCAACTGGCACATCACTGACAGCTACACTTGTTCTAATTGGCTGACAGAAGTTAATGCATCCACTTCAAGTCTTGAGTGACATGTGGAAGTCCTTCCAGAAGGGTATGGCGTGTAAACTTACCAGCCGTGTCTGCAATTATTGCATTTGCAATAGTTTAAATTGCCTACACCCTTTCAGAAACTATACAAACCAGCCCGTGTCCACCTCTAAGTCACATGACCATCCACCACTAGTGTCAACCGAGTTGACACTCCCCATCATTACACAGCACACATGCAGTACAGCAGGCACAGGTTGTGTTAAAAGTATCGGCTGCTACAGCCTACCAGTCGTCAGTGTCACTGAAATCACGTATGTCGTCAACTAGTGCACATGTTTCTTCGCTCTCAGTGTCCCTTGCATAGCTGTTAGCTTCAGCACTAGCAGAGGGCTGCGATAGAGAGAAGCTAGTAGCATCAAAATCAGGAAGGTCACTGCCTTCATCGGTTGACTGAATGTCCCTCTCTCCGAGCTTCTCAGTACGAAACCTACAATAAATACAGACAAAGGAAACCCACTGATCAGTTATCATATGCCAGCTTGTCGATGGTGACAACACTGTAAGAAATGGTGTGTGAGTGCATCCATGAGTGTGCTTAAATTATCTTACCTTGGCATGTGCCTTCGGGTGAAGTGTGTAACTTGCTGCAGAAAGTTGACCTGAGCTGCAGAGACAGTTACGAAACGCAGACACATACATAGATATTGATGACCACTCGTATCATAGAAGCTTCATTACTGCGTGAATGCTATGATAGAGAAACTAAATCATAGCAATCATGTTTCAATGATGTATAGTATGTGTCAGTTCATAGATCTTCAACAGTTAAGGCAAAAGCCATTCGTGAGTTCCTCCCACCACTTTTTCATTCGTAGCGTAACCTTCAGTATTTCAAATGTAATTCTTACGTATATCACTTCTGTGTTTAAACATTTCCACATATAGCAACTCTGCATCACCACATCTATGCACACACACAAGTGTGCACAGTGGGTGGTGGGTGGAAGGACATACAAGTGGTGTTTCACTGGCGGCTGATGAGCCCCTATATGTAAGTAGGAAACAGCTCTGTGGCTGTTCCTGGAACACTAGTGGGAAAACAATCACTACAGTTGTCACTCTGCCGGCCTCCCTTTCTTGCTCAGACACCAACACACATCACACACACACACAGCACACATCACACAACACATGCACATGCAACACACCATAGAAAGAGGTTGCTTGCAAATAAGCTAGCATTAACTTGAGGTCATCTGCACACTGCATGCACTCAACCACTGTTCTCTCTGGGCTACTCTTCTCCAACACAAATACATCATACAAAGAAGCAGTCATCAGCTGCACTCACTCACCTGAGTTCCTTAGTGGTACATTGATAATAGCCAAATAAGGAAGAAGTTCTGTTTGCATGACAAGAGAGCTGTTAGAACAACCTATAGAGGAAGCAGTACATGCCAGGGTGGTATCAAACAAATGGTATAATACAGACCAGGGATAGCATACCTTTCAGTGACAGGTCTTGGAATAGGTCCTTCATGGCTTGACAGTAGGAGGTATACTGGAGATTACAGACAATCACATGAAAATGGGAACATACAGAACAATTTCCAATAGCATGTATGAAATTCACTTCTCACAGATGAAGGTAGCTGAAATGTCTGATAGTTAAGCGATTCCGCTAGATGAACATTTCAGCACAAATATGAAAAGTCATTTTGAATTCAGAGCTTGTTGAGCATGCCAACACACACTGATTCATACCCTCTCAAAATGCACTAGTAGACAACAGATAATGTCGCCTCGTTACGGCACTCCTTGCAGCTAGGGCACACCAAACTTACTTTCTTGTTGACTTGCATCCACTCTGGTTTGTGAAGTGGTCTCCAGGAGTGCTTGCCTGTACTGTGTAGAGGGTCATTGGCATGCATTAGTCCTCGACATGCCACAATGGTTCCTACAGCAGCACTGGCTCTCATCTACATACAAAGCAAGACACACACAATCTGGTTGCTGCTTGATGTGTGTGTGATGAAGGCTTCAGTGTACTGTATATAAGACAATTACTGCCACAAGTACACATTCTAGCGCAAGAAGAGACCAACAGTATGAGTGTTAGTTGTTAGCTCACTACAAAGGACAGAATAACAAAATCCTTCAGTTTACTTGAAGCTGCACTCTCATTGGAGCAAGCCACATACTACAAGTACATACACTCCATGGCTGACACTCTATAAATAGAAGGACTATTCTTAGCTATGTGTACATAGCTACATACGTACGTATGTACAATAACATCTCATTCAAGGTCAGCTGTCTGTTCTTTTGCTGTGTTTAGCATTTACAGGGCAGCAGAAACACACACTGCTGCCATTTGGTATTCACAAAATGGTAAGCTTCAATTGCAATATCAAATGCACAGCAGCCCTAATGGCTACACTGTGAACTGTTTGCAACTGGTGTCTGTATAATACTTACATACCTTGACTTGTGACCAGTCCAGGTGGTGCAGTAAGGTGCTGTCACTGAGGTAGCTGGCACCACGGGCCTACAAGACAGCACGGAACATGAAGGAGGTACCACAGCAATAATGTAAGGAACAGGAGGATAAGTCTTCAGAAGAGTAAATGCAGATGGAGCAGAAGGGAGTGAATTTCAATTCTAAGCAGCTAAAAGAGCTAAGAAATGTTTAAAGTGCCTCCAGCAGAGGCAAACAAACCATTCTCTTTGATCCATGTCTTAACAGTTTCTAGCTCAGGAATGATGCTTAAAACACAGTTACATGGAAGGCGAGAGTGCCTAGTTGAACTTAGACTTCTACAATTTCCAAAGAAATACAGTAATCTGGTTCTTCTGTTCCATCAGTTATTTTACGTAAGATGAACAAGTCGGTTGTAACCGTGTTGAGCCTAATGAAAGTCACGACTCGGAAGAAATGTTGGAAAGAAAGGGAAAATTGGCACCAGCTGGCAGCCGAACCCAGGACAACTTACGCCCTAATGCAGGATTTCAGCAGCCCAAGCCAACCAACCAGGCTGGAACAGTTCCATCATTTAATATGCCATAATAAAACAGTAAAGCCAAAGCTCAGTGCCAAAGACTAACATGACTGTTACATGCGAGTGGCACAATACGTGGTAGCACAGCTCACAATGTCATCCATATCTGTAAAGAAGTCCAAGTAGTTCTGATGTAGGTACAAGGTGAACATGTCCCCTGTCATCTGTGTGTGCTCCAACACCTCCTGAGGGGGGGAGGCAGGGGAGGGGTAATTGTCTCTAAATGACAGGACGGCTAACCAACCGAACACACTACACATAGATCAGCTACACACATGTACCAACATACACACCAGAAAATATCTGGTATGATACACTTCTGTCCTATTACAATTGTACTGTCTCCTTCAATAGTTAACTGGCACACCATGTTTCTACAGTTTAAGCACAGTGTGGATCAGAATGCCATCCAAACAGCTAGGATAATACTTCTCAGCATCATTACATGTACCCATCCCAGCTTTGCAAAGGTGGGTTTTGGTAAAGTGAGTTCAAATTTCTAGCAATTCCACACGTCATTTCCAGAATCTATAATATCCCATATGATCACTAGAAAAGCCAGTATTAAGCAATAAACTCTAACAGCATTGAACATAAACAAGTCTTAGAGTAGATAAGAGATGAGAGTATGCAACGCATATCTCTGCATGTACGTATAACAGCATTTATCTAAAATGATGCAGCATCACGTCACAAATGGGCATGGTAAAGCTACTTAATATACTGATGTAATGATGAATACTGTTAACTCAATCCGCTGGTTGGTACATACTCAGCATTGATTTTGCAGCTCTTCAGTTTGTTTGTTGGGAGTGTCAATGCTGTCCAGCGGCCGCAAGGAAGGACCAGGACAGCAGGCGTGGATTTGGATCACTTGGGAGACCTGCAGAGCCATGGATGGCAGCGCTGCTCCTGAGTGACCCAAATCCACGCTTGCTGTCCTGGTCCTTCCTCACAGGCACTGCAGAGGTGTCCTGGACATTGCTGAAAATCCTGAATAACAAACTAAAGAGCTGTGCAATCAATGCCGAGTACGTATAGGTGGCAGATCAAGTTAATAGCATTCATCCATTACATCAGAATATTAAGTAGCATTACCATGCCACATGTGACATGTCGCTGCGTCATTTCAGAAAAATGTAGTTACAGGTGAGTATATGAGGTTGCATATTCTCATCTCTTACCTAACTCTTGACATATAGCATACCTCAAGTCACCGATGGCAGCAGCTTTGCTTTGCGGGTCTGGGCTACTAGTGCCTTACATCATGCAACTGTGCATGGACATGCCAAACCACCACCCGTAACTAATTGTATTGAGGCTCATAATTATTAGATAGTGACATCTAATTTGATAACAAGTACATCTAATTAAGATACAGTGCTTCAAGTAGATGGCATAAGAGTAGTGACATACCGGATTCCAAAGAATGCTCGTTCCATGTAGGTGGTACAGATATATAGCAATATTTTGAAATTCAGCTACTATACTAAATACAAATACATTTAAAGAGTAGAGGTGAATTATAGCATGAATTTTGATTTCATTTGAAAGCTCCTCCCATTTTAGCGAACCACATCTTGAGACTTGTAGGCTTTTCACCTGTTATCTCTTCAAAATTGGTCATGTCTGCTTGGTTGGTAACTGGGGAGTCGCTATTGATTAACGTAGACAACTCCAAGATGCCATCAATCAGCCATTCTGGTTGGCCAGCTTGTAGCATTGCCTGCTTTGCTGCTTCAGACGGCAGTTGAACATTCTTCACCTCCCTCCCCACCACTTCTGAGATGGCCTTGGCACCATCATTGAGTGAGTGACATGCACTGACAATTGTATAAGTCTTGTTCACATGTTTTCTCCAGTCAGTAAGGACAGCTGCAGCGGCCTTACCGGCATCATCGGCTGCAACTAGAAGGTACGGTTTGCTGGGATCTGTTGGAGAATAGATGCTGCTTTGCGACTGAATTGTGTCTTTGAAAAATAGGTAGCTCTCAAAGAAGACGGTAAGACGTAAGAATGCGTGAGGTAGTTTCAAATTCGCTACAGCTGTTTCAATGTCACCCATCTGCCTGCCAAAGAGGGTGTCGGTGAGGGGTGCTGTGGCCCCGCTGACAACGAGAAGGAATTGCACCCCAGCCGTTTTCGCCGCTTCCGCTGTCTTGATGGTTAACTCTGCACGGTTCTCCGCCGTGGGGGTGACGATATACAACGCGTCCACTCCCTCCAAGGTAGTGATCAGCTTGTTCTCGTCTCCCATGGTCGCCTGCACTACAGTCACACCCGGCAGTGATTTCAACTTGTCGGCTTTGTCAAGGTTGCGAACTCCGGCACGAATATCAAACTTGTCCGCGTACTTTTCGGAAAGTGCTTGTACTGTCGCTGATCCGATCATCCCCGTGGCGCCGATCACGAAGATCACCGGCTTTGACATCTTGTAGCGATTCGACAGAAACAGTCACAAGTGGTAGGGATCAACTTAACGCTCTTCAATGGTCAACCGTGCGTAAGCCGTATCTGCCTGCATCAAGACCCGACTTCCGCAAAAATGGCCGACAATCATATCACTTGATTCACTCATTCACTCTACTGACTAACCCTACCCGTGTATATGCCAGGATATTGGAGAAACAATCAGATTCCTAGCATGTGAAGTTGTTTCTTGATTACTTGCTTAGCACTCCTAAACTATACTACACTAAAAGTAGCAAGAGCCTCACAATGAACAAAATAGCAACATCTATTTTCAGATTGGTGGACAGTTATCACAAGACATAAGTGCATGCAAGTAAGCTGAATGACCCTCCAAGATGCTGGCATGCTGAGTCAGCAAACTGTGGTGTTTTGTACTAGACCACTCTGTGTAATGGCAGCCATTTTGTAGAAGTGAGGCTGGGCATGAGACTATGCACGCCTAAACTAGACCAACTAGCAACAAAAGTACACAAAAGATCACGCTTGGGCAGGTATGAATGCAAAGGATAGGCAATGTGAGTACACACCTCAAGCAATATAGATAGTCTATCCAATCAACAACTTCACTAGCACACATCAATTTAACCCTACCCGACAATCAACATACTCAATTGAGTACAGTCACCCAACAGGGAGGGGTATGGCTCAGCATTTGCCAGTCTGTTGCAGGAATTCATTCCATTGAGCCTGCAACACTTCAACCTTCACTCAACCCCCTTTGTCCAACCCAGTCCTCTCCAACCAACCCACTCCATACGATTCACACTTCACATTCACTTCAATGTGTTAACACCCACCCCACTGCACTCCACTCATCCTCAATCCTAATCTGCCCTAACACAGTCCCCATGTGTGCACCTCAGGGTTGGCTTCCAATGGGCTCCTCTCATGCATGCGTAGGTGCGGCGGGAGTGCTGTGTCTTGAGTGGTCTGTGCTGCAGGAGCAGCAGTTCTCTTGCAGTAGAAGACCTTCCCCAGCGATCGGAAGAGGAAGAGCGAGTGGTCCCTGCTGCCCAAGACAGCCGGCAGCCTGTGGTCGGTGTGTAAGAGAGGAAGGAGTTGGTGCTAGACAAGCACAGTGGAGGGGTAGGTGGGGAGGATGGAGGAGTGGAATGGGTGAGTGGGAAGATTGGAGGGGTCAGTGGTAGGGAGTGCCAGCATACACTCACATTTCTGCTGCTAGCTGGTCCTGAGACTCACGGCCACTTGTCAGAAACTCAGACATAGAAGAAGCTGACCATGTTCTTTTGGCTAGGGTTCTTTTGCCAGACTTACTGAACTTACCCTTACCACTTCCTGTACCTGGCAATGTGAAGGTAAAAGGTTGGGAGGGGCAGACAGGGGGAAGAAGTATGCAATACTCATACTGTACAAGGAGAGGTTTCAATGCAATATAGTCTCTACGTAGGCTCCTCCACACACAAGCACTCTATATGTACTGTATATCACTGACTGTCTCTGACTGTGCTGTGTTTCAAGCATGCCTACACACACTGGAGGCTACAAACACTTGTGGCTGACTGCCCAAGACACAGCAAGCTTGATGGAGTTCACTACCCTGGAAACATACCTTTTGAGCATGCAAACTGCAGTGAGTTGACAGCACTTCTAACATCTCCTCCAGCACTTTCAGCAAGTGCGTCAATAAATTCCTTGCCCGGAGTGAAGAAGTGTTGCCCTCCCCTTGGGTTGAGCTTGGTCTGCTGAGAGACAACCCTGTTAAGTGCCTTCACCATGGCTGTGATGGCCACTGGGTTGAAGCTGAGGAGAAATCAGGGGGAGAAAGGTGGGGTTGGGATGAAAGCTGGGGACAGGTGGATGGAGGTGAGTGGCTAAGACACAAAGAGAGCAAACTAGACCAGAGAAGTGGAGACGAAGGGGCTTTGGATGAAGAGAGAATGAATAGGGATGAAAGGGAAGATGACTGGCCTGGATGAAGGAAGGAGATTGAAGGAGGTAAGAGGTGGTGGCGGGTCTTGGGGAGTGGCATGGGCAAGAGGTGAGGCAGCTCGAGTCAGTTGAGAAAGCACCATCACCATCACTACAGCATGTTCTCATCGTGCACAACTACGGGTACACCTTAACAGAGATGTGAACTCTGTTTCCCCTCCTCACCTGATGTGTGATATCCGTAATTCACTGGTGAGGTGTTGGGGAAAGAGCTGTGTAGCACTGGACTCACTACGAGTGGAATCTGATACAATGAACACTATGGGGTGGAGGCAGCACGTCGCCTGAGACCTGCGGCGACAAGAGAGGAGAGTGACAGAGTGGGAGTGGAAAAGAGGGTTACAGGACACAGAGTACATAAAGGTAGGAGAGAGAGAGGCTGGGGTATGAATACACACATAAGGATGGAACACAGGGATTGACAGAGGTGAAGTAGAGGATACAAGAGTACTACAGAGGGGAGGAGAGAGGGATAAGTGGGGACATGGCAGATGGATGGAGAGTGTAAGAAAGTGATGAAGGGAGAGTGCTGGAAAGGGAGGCAAGCTTCCCAGGCAGGGATACATACAAGTAAGCAACTTGAATGTCAAAGCTTCAAAATTTCCCAAGACTTGGAATAAGAACAAGTATTGGAACCTTCACATGCAATCATAGCATCACTCCAATAAGCTCAAAACATGCTGCATCTCTACCAAAACATAAAACACAAACTTGTGCAGGCAGGTGTGCAGCACTCATGTTGTATGCATATACAGTACAACTCCAGTAACACCATTGTCACCTATGCATTTACCTTAGTATCTCATGGAACTTTACTGGGTCCCTATAGAACACATTGGGTAAGTCCTGCAGAGAGGAAAGCACATACCAAAAGCAATGTCTTACAGACATTGGACATGTAGTGTTTTCAAGGAATGAGAAATAACAGCATTGGACCTTAGGCAATATCTGCATGGCACATTCTTCATCTCTGCCTTCCTCACCTCCACTACAATGATCTCCCTTTGCCCCTGTGAACGGCCATCCCCAGCAATGATCCCTTGATACCTGCCAGCTTTGTGCAGGAAGCTGCTGAACATCTTGGACTGTGACTCCTGGTAAGGGACATCACTCCGTCCTAGAAACACAGCACAGGGTTGGCAGAAAATGGCTTCAAGCAGAACCCCACTATGGACCATATACCTATAAATCACACACTGACATAAACACATCCCACAAACAGATACATGAAGCAAGCTGCAGTATACCCCTAGTTCAACCATATCCATAGATTCCATATAGTCTCACCCTCATATGTACGCATACATACTAACATATGCACACACAACCCCAAGGCTTGCCTCTCTCCCAGTCATCCTGGTGGCTGTGGTAGGCCTCAGTGATTGGGTTGAGCCACTCGTTGATGGCAATGCTCAGGTCATGTGCTAGTGTCCTCACAGTAGCCGTCTTCCCACACCCAGCAGGACCCGTCAGCAGAAGGATACACACCTGCAGTACGACCACAACAGGAGGTGGAAGGGAGGGAAGCAGAAGGGATTCAATACAGTGATGTTGGGCATATTATGCTACTGTAACATGATAGCAGACACCACACATGACAACAATTTCTCCGACAGAAACTGAGCATAGGCCAGTGCACACTAATACTTGTCCTGAACCCATAGATGGACTACAATATCAAGTGCATACATTAAGTACGTATATGTCCTTCAATACATGCACCACAATAATGTGCTACGGTCTAAGGTAGCACATCACACACCGTGACACACATGAGTCATATACAAGTGGCTTGCTCCACACCTCCTTCCTGGTCCTCCTGGCGGTGTCCACTGCCCACCTGAGCCACTCCTCCACCTCCTGCACCTTCTTCTTGTGCACTGCCAGCTCACCAGCACACGTTGGCTGGTACTGCTCAGACCACAACACTCCTCCCTCTGCAATAACCAGGATGATGCAATAAGGTACAAGTAACTCTACATTGCTTGCAGTGAGGACAGGAGGACCTACCAAAGCCGATTACAGAATGGTTGGCCAAATGGTAAATCGCAAATGATAAAAGGCATGACGTCATGGTGTGATGTCTTAGTGCGATCGTCCCGAGTGACGCAAGTGACTAAAATGATGCGGTAAGTGTCACAACAAATGACGTTGCACAATGATGTTACACCAATTGCAATATACCATTTGCCATTTGGCCAACCATTCTGAAATCAGCTGTACACCCAATGCAATAGCTACACACACAATTGAAATAGCACGCACACACATCATCATACCACTTGCTATATAACTAGTACATATACGTACGCATAATATCATGCATGAAAACGGCAGACTATCCATTGCTGCTGCTAATAATTATGTAGTGAATAGACCCAGCTCTGAGGTTGGCCACACCGTGTTAGTAACTTAATGTCAAATAATAGTGACCAGGTTCAATAGCTCTGGCAAAGGCCACGTGCGGAATGCGACATCGATCTCGTTCAGAAGCCGCAAATGTTGTCCACCATCTTGGTATCCCCCCACCTCCTTCCACCTACTCCTCCAACAGAATATGGACGGTCTGGTCTGACTGCACCTGATGTTTTCTTTTGTTTCATCTTCATTCCTCCTCTGGAAATAGATCGCTTCGTGGAATCCTCTTCTAGGTTGAATACATCGTTCCCATCGAAGGCAGAACTCACCCACGACATATATGATGACTGGACGGTGCAGGTACACAGGAATGAGAAAGCGTCGATTCTCTCCGGCTATGTGAGTGGATCAACCCGCCATTTTAACTCTCGCGAGGTGTTAATTGGCAATTACCGTACCTGCGAGTTGAACTTTGGCAATATTATCGATACAGCAACATGCACGCTTCATTGAGATTCAAGTAGCTCAATTACCAGCTCAAAGGTGATTAATTGATATATTCACTTATAATTTCTTAATGATTAACAATTGCCCTGTGGAGCATGCTTGCCCGCAGGTCTCTATAGATGCATTTGTTTTAAGGTGGGGCAAAAGAATGTCATGTAGTTCAAGATGGATGTCATGAATATGATCACAAAACCACAGGAATTCAAGAAGGGAAAATAGTAGGGGAATTCAGCCACAGTTGCACTGTCATGCCTTCGTTTCCTGTATCTGTGCTCACGGAGACACAGCGTAAAGAGGAGAGGTACAGAAAGAGAACATGGCTAGCTCTTCTGGTGTTGCAGTGAAGAAGTGCATTGACTGCCAAAAGGCAGCTACTGAAGAAACTGGTGCAATTAGATTGAAATGCAAGAAGCATTTCATCTGTGACAACTGTTGTGATAACAGGGAAGACTCTCCAGAGTTCACAAGAAAGATCCGTGAGTGCCAGAAGTGCCACCCTGAAGTGTTCCATGCTCAGCCACCTAAGGTGTGGATATATGTTGATGATTCTAACCTGTGGATTAGTGGAAAGAAGGCTTATGCTGAAGCTCACAAACTACTGACTTCAGAAGATCCTCGAGCCAGGTTTGATATTGGCCGCCTGAATGAAGTGATAGCAGAAGGTAGGGAGGTGAGTAGTAGAACACTGTATGGTTCCAAGCCACCTCCCGTGGACACAGTCTGGGCAAAGATAGAAGAGCAAGGCTGGAAAGTGGATATCAAGCAGAAAAGCTACCACACTGGCAAGGAAAAGCAAGTAGACGTGCAACTAGTAGCAGATGTAGTGTCTTTAGTGAACCGGGAGAAAACTGGCACAGTCATAATTGTCAGCGGTGATTCTGACTATATACCAGCAATAAATGAAGCCCTTGCTCGAGGATGGAAGGTGGAGGTTTGGTCGTGGGAGAAAGCACTGTCTGCTGACATCAGGGACCATGAGAAAAAAGGCAAAGGCCTTCATGTAGAATACCTAAATGGGCACATTCAACGAATCATGTTTGATAACAGTGTTTTTGACCCAACCAGATTCCACGAAGAAGGGCTACTGTCTCAGCTGAAGGAAGCTTCCATCCTACTCACAGTGAGCAAGAAAGACCTGCAAGGTGACAAAAAATGGAAGGAATTCACTGCTACTATTCAGAACATCACGAAATGGCCTATTTCTTACATTCAAGTAAAAGCACAAGGGTATGTGGAAGTGTTGGCCATTTTTCTATCTGTACAAGATGATAAGCCTGACATAGACAAGAACATGAAGCTAATTGGAAAATCAAAGAAGAAGCTGAATCTTACAGCCAACCCAATGAAATTTTGTGATCTTCATGCTACATATAAACTTGAATGGCTGAAACCGTTGCTGTCTCAGTGCAAGGGCCTGGATGTGGAGTACGAGGATGATGCAAGCGACACACGATCCCGACACAGCTCAAGGTCTAGGTCATTGGTGCGCTACAGATCAGCAGAAAGGCATATCAAAACCGAACTCTGTCACCATCATGCTAAGAGCTCCTGCCCCAAGGGGGATAAGTGCCTGTATGCACACGGTGAATGTGATCCCATGGCCTGGTGTGTTGTATGTAAAAAGAAAGGGCATGTTGCAGGAGGCAGGTGCCAAAGGATTGAAGTCAGGTCTTAAAAGTACATTTGCCAACTCATTTTAGCTAGTGCATGTCTGCATGGAGATTATATTATATACTACAGGTTGTAATATCTATCTATAGGATGTGTTGTTCGTGGTCTGTTTTAATACAATTGAAAAATGACCACTATATGGTGAATTATAATTTTGTGTACATGCACACAGTATGCACATGTATCATGCAACCATTATATATAGTCAGTGATCAAGAATATGTTAATCAATCACATTGTCAAGAATTTTGTGAAGGGGAAGCCTCAGTGGATGAGGGAGAACTGAAGGGGAATTCAGTGATATACACGTGCATGGTCATGATGTAATTGTCATGTGTTACCATTTGACCATATATAGGTATCTAAGCACTGACAAGCTATGACAAGGTTGGCATGCAGGGTACAGTAGACTGAAGAAAACTAAATTTAGTTGAGAGGTGGAATTCAGCTACATATGGGCATGATTCTCATGCATTGCCCTATGACCAAAGCTATATAGCTATCTAAACTATGACAAGCTATAAGAAGGTCAACATATGCATGTAGGGTATATACATTAATATTTGCTCTTGTTGAAACCACAAGTGTTTCACTGGTGGAAGATACAAGAGTACCTATAGTCATCCTATATACCTTCCATCAGTATGCCACACTGATGCATGAGCCCCAATTAGGGCGAACAGCTGTCTGTGGCTCTTCCATCTTTGTTGAATGACTGGGGGGAGGTGATCACTGCATGGTTGCTATCAATAGGGCTCCAGCCCCCCCCCCCCCCCCCCCCCCAGAGCCTCCTGAGGCACTATATATACAGCGTAGAAGGCTGGTAGGCATAAAATCCAGTGATTATAGGTATTTGTTCATGTAGGGTACATGATAGGAATCTATTTTAATTTTTAAAAATGAAACAGTTAATTCAGGAATAGGTTAAGAACATTGCCATGTTGCTCTTCAGAGGTTGAAGGAAGCAGTACATACAGTGTATAGACTGTCAGAGTTGGAAGATTGGCATGGTTAAGTTGAAGTGTAAGAAGCACATTATCTTAGCTGTTGGGGATGGGGAAGGCTGTCCAGAGTTTGAAGGAAAAGTAGCATACTTGTCAACCTGAAGTGTTTCAACCTCGAGATCAGTCACATTGATGATTCTAGCCTCAAGGAAAGAGGGTCAGTGGAACCTGCCTAAGACCTTGAGCCAGCTCTAACTGACCTTTATAAAGAGGTGGCTACCCTTCAGAGGTAAATTGACAATGTTTTAGTGCTATTTGAAGCCAGGGAGACTGGCTGTTTTAGAAGGGTGGCTGCCTTACACCGTGACCGTCTTAGACAGGTTCCACCTTATATATATTTCACTTCTTTGTTGTTTACTTACACTAGCTGTGACAAATTCACTTGGCCATACTTCCTATATCTTTCCCACAAGTTTGCATAGCTACATGAATGCATAACTGCAAACACAAACATTGTGTTTCCTATAGTGGAGAGTAGTCAATACATAGTATGATGTCATGAACCACAGGAATTTGCGAAGGGAAAACCATAGTTGATTAGGGAGAGCTGAAGGGGAAATCAGCAACACTTGGTCATGATTATCACGTGTTCCGCTGTGACCATAGATGCAGTGTAGGAGAATTAGATCCAGTTAAAAGGGAATTCAGCTGCAGCCCTTTGAAATCGACGCTGTGACTGGACAGAAATCAAGAGACAGTTCAGAAATATTGATGAGAACATGGCTATGGCTTTAGTGATTGAAGGAAAGCAGTGCATAGACTGTCAGAGTAAGAAGGGAGACATAGAACTGGTTAAATTGAAATGTAAGAAGCACTTTATTTGCGAAAGCTGTTGGGATAATAGAGAAACCTGTTCAGAATTTGAAGGAAAACACCGTGAGTGCCAAACTTGCCACCCTGAAGTTTTTCAGCCTCAGTCACCTAAAGTGTGGATATATGTTGATGATTCTAACCTGTGGATTGAAGGGAAGAAGGCATATGCTGAGGCACATAATCTAGTGACCTCAGAAGACCCTCGAGCCCGATTTGACATTGGCCAACTAAATGAGGTGGTGGCAGCAGGGAGGGAGGTCGGTGGTAGAACACTGTATGGCTCTAAGCCACCTCCCGTGGACACAGTCTGGGCAAAGATAGAAGAGCAAGGCTGGAAAGTGGATATCAAGAAGAAGAGCTACCACACTGGCAAAGAGAAGCAAGTAGATTCTCAGCTAATTACAGATGTAGCATCTGTAGTGAACAGAAAGAAGATCGGCACAGTCATCATTGTTGCTGGTGATGTAGACTACAAACCACCTATAGAGGAAGCCCTCGCTCGAGGATGGAAGGTAGAGGTGTGGTCATGGGAGAAAGCACTCTCTGCTGACATCAGGGGCCATAGGAGGACAGGTAAAGGCCTTCGAGTATTGTACCTTAATCACTACATCCATCAAATTATGTTCGTTAATTGTGATTTTGACCCAGCCAGGTTCACAGATAAAGGATTACTGTCTCGGCTAAAGGAAACGTCCTTACTGCTTACAGTTAGTGAGAACAACCTGCAAGTTGGCAAAAGACGGAAGGACTTCACTGACACACTTCAGAATATCACAAAATGGCCAATTTCATACTATGAACCAATGAGAGACCAAAAAGATGGATATGTTGAAATATTGGCCATTTTTCTGTCCGTAATGGACCAAAAACCAGACATCAACACATGCATTGGACAGATAGTGAAGGCAAAGAAGCAGCTGAGTCTTACAACCAATCCAATGAAATTCCGTGACCTTCTTGATAAATTTGGAGACAAACTTGTATGGTTGGAACCATTGCTGTCTCAGTGCAAACAGCTCAATGAGGAATGCAGAGACAATGCCAGTGATACACACTCGGTACACAGCTCAAGGTCAAGGAGGTCTTCAGGGTACTGTGGATCTGGAGCAGATTCATTTAAATACAAATCTGAACTATGCCGCAACTACATGAAGAGCTCTTGTTCCAAGGGTGACAAGTGCAAATATGCTCATGGTGAACGTGACCCCTTGGCCTGGTGTCTCATATGTGGGAAGAAAGGGCATGTGTACACACATTGCAGGAGACAAGTGCCAATAATTATAGATTAAGTCTTTACCAGATGCATATTGTTACCATAACATATTGTATCATTTTATTTGCAGTAGGTCTGTGTTCTGATGGTACTATATGTCATCATTAATTCATTTTGCCTCCATCTGGGTGCCTATAGTATAGTAGCCCATTGGGCTATTAGCTATTTAGGCTCACCCAAAGTGATGAGGGTTACAACAACCACTACCACATGCACAGCAGCAGCGACAACAACAACAGCACTGAATGAGGATCTAACTGAAACTGCTGTATGTTGCACCTATTTTACACACAACAGTTTAGCACACACCAATGTGTAGGACAGAGGTATACGTAGCTAGCTAGCTACTCTAGCTCACTAGGCCCTCCCTCAAAACAATTTGGATAAAAGCAGCTTTCTGAAGGATAGCCCTTAAGTCTACGCCAGCTCCATCTCATTCAGTACATGTAGTTTGCATGGTCTGGAAACACAAGAATCAATTTTGGTTACACGGGGGCACAAATTTATATAAATGCCTGTGGGAGCAACTTTTCACTGGGGGCATCACTTATCGAGCGCTGTTCTGGAAGAAGTTTAATTGGCCGTCCTTCACAGTTCAAGTACCAGCTAGAGGCCATCATGAGACAGCGAAGATTGCGTCTTATACAGTTTTGTCTTTGTTCTGTTCTGCTCTCGTCTCTGGAGAACTGTGGTGATGCCCTTTCCCTTTCTGAATTCTTTGGTTATCCGTTCGGGGGTAACAGAGACACCGCCTTTCCATCGGTAGATGACACGTCGCTGTATATCAGCGCTTCGGTTCAATTTCCTTATTTCCACAACTTCTACCCAGGCATCAGTGTGAGTCGTGAGTGCACGCACTGCTCTCCGTAGCTATGCTATGCAAGATATACTCGCATGCTTGCACTTGGCCTGTAATAAGTTGACAATCAGTGTATTTATGAGTTGACTTCACTCGAAATTTTATTGACAGTCCAACTGTCTGTGGTAATAGTGCTACGTAGCTGCACGACAAACCTGAAGTAAGCATGCACGTATCTTCAGCCCACGTATCTGGCACCAGGGTTAGGTTCTAGTCGGGCTGACTTTCTCTCTATAATACAACATATAATTATGTCAAAAGATTCCTAGTAGCACACGGCTGTTTTGCAATGGCAGCTTAGTGTAAATGGCCGCAGATTGGGAATCAGAATTCGGTCTAGAGCTGTACTGTGGGAAAGTTGGTTTTTAGCCTTTTTCTCAGTGAAAGTTGTGACAATCCACAGGAAACTCCGTATCAAGGTGGCAGAACAATGGATAATGTGCTGTAGAAGATGAAAGCATTGTTTATGCTGTTATGTTAGCGATATTTTGGCAAACATTTGCTCGTATTAAACGGATCGTTGTGCTTTTCTCCGGGTTTTCCTGCCAACATGCTATGCATGTCGTGATAGCTCAGCCACTCTACAACATAGCAAAGGAGAGCTTGTTCTTGAGCCATTTTCTTACTTCATGTTTTTAACAAAAATAGAATAGTCACAGCTAATGAATAGTGCAGCACTAGCATGTGTATAGGGTAGGTGACTATGAAGTGCACTTCCCCACGACCCCAGCTAGTGTCACTAAGTCTCAGTGAATTGACAGGGCCGTAGCACCAAGATAAAAACCGGTCAGGCCATAGATGATGTGACGCAAACTAGGGGGGCCGGGAGCATGCCCCCCCCCCCCCCCCCCAGGAAATTTTTGAAAATTTGATGTTCTGTGAGTACTTCTAGGCCCATCAGCACTTCAATGAATATGATAAAATGTAACATAGACCAACAGGCACTTACAGCAGGAAAGGCAATCAAGTGCCATGAAACAGGTAATACAATGCATTGAAATAAGAAGATTGCACATTAAAAATCAAAATCTAGTGTTTTTTTGGCTGTCTCTTTGATGCTAGGCAGCACAAATCTCTCCTACCCTTGAATAGAAGACACCATCAATGCAAAGGGAGTGGATATATGTTTCCTCCAAAAACAGGAGGAGGGCCGGTCCATGCAAAGAAGGGGGCCAGCCGGTCCATGCAACAAGGAGGGCTGGTCCATGCAAAACCCAGGTCATTAACATCCGCTGACTTTGAATACATTTTCACCATCCCTACATCTGCCAATATATTTCCGCTCTTGCGGTCTTGCTACCATCCCCTGTTTCTCCGCCTGCGTATTATAGTGCAAGTGTACATGTGAGTGTGCAATAACAAGGGTTGCCACAGGAGACTTCCTATTGCATGCATATGCCCATTCAAGCTACGTACATGTTCCCATGTACAAATGTATACCACCATGCTGCATGCATACATCCGTGTACAGTGGATTTATGCAACCTTACAACAGTTCCCATACCTGGTAGTCGTTACCTAGCATACGAACAGAGTGATATATAATAGGTGATTACAGTACCAGTCTGCATCCTAGGTAACAACTGCCCATGGTGTGGGAACTGTTGCAAGGTTGCATAAATCCGCTGTACATGACTGAAGCGCTACTGTGCTGTCTGATTATGCACGGTGATCGATTAGCACACCATTTTACGCATCAGAAAACGTCAAAAACGTCATGCGACATCCGTAAAATGGCTGCTGCCGTTAAGGTTGGTTAGAGGACTAAGTATCTGGCTATTCCTTGTTCAAACTAAGTCCTGCAACACTTCAACAAGACCACTCCGCTTTTAGAACGTTGTTTAACCTTAGGCCAGTACCCCCCTCCCAACTTGAAAGTGTATTTAGAAGGCATATCTTCAATATTTAGAATATTGGTTCCAGCAGCAAAAAACAGTCTGGCCATGGCCGGACCGGCCGGACTGGGTGCTACGGCCCTGATTGAGAATTTTTCTGTATTGCAGTTTCTGCGCTTTGCCTTTGCTATAATTATTGAATCTGCAGTTTTTGAATGTGTTACTGTTTCATGCATGGTACAGCTATTAGCTAGCTAGCTTTTTGATCTGAAAGGACATGAACAGTTCATGACTGTTATCCCAGCCTGGAAACTGGAGTTGCATGACTACTGACTAGGAACTTCCAAAGAGGCATATGCTATGTGATAGCGCTATATAATTCAGCTTGCGTATTTATACGTAGTCACATAGAAGTATATAGGTATGAACTGGCAGTGCACTGAATTATACTATCATGCATCCATGCCTACAAAGACCCATACAACAATAGAAGCTATGTATCATTGAATCAATTGACTAAAGCATAGTATATCAAATAGTGATCCCTTCCAATTGCAACATTAATATTGCATGCATGTGTCAGTGTGGACACATTTTTACTGTTCTACACTGTTATATACAAATATGGTGTGACCATCACACCACTCAGTGCTCACACCAATTAAGGGTGTGATCAGTCACACTATTACTTTAGTGTGACGTTCACACTGACACCAGTATCCACACTGTTGTTGACATCATTTCTGATAGACTTGGAAGTAATTTACACGTGAAGATGAGAGTTTATTTGGAATCCTACGAGCTATCTAAATACATACATAGCTACCCAGGATACAGCTTAGCCTGATGGTATGTTGTGTACAGTGGGAGGACCGCGTCAAACTAAGTGTGCAATTTAATGTACCGGCACTTTGTGTCAACCACTAACAAACCCACCAGGTGGTATGCTGTGTACCATATCTGTAGTGAAATGTACCATGAAGTGCTTAGTTTCTTACAAGCTGTTCACATAAATGGTATGTTGTGTACTGCATGGTTGGAGTAAACATCACACTGGAAATATGTGTGCTCACAGTGGCAACCAATTGACACTGATTATGGGTGTAATCATCACTCCCTATTTTAACAGTGTACCAAGAAACTTTCCCATGCACATGCCAGCATTACATCAAAGTTGCACCTTCTCACGGATTGTGTTGTACCGTGGATGAGGTGGCACTGGGCATTGGGGCTCCACGGTGAGCAAGGGGCAGAGTCAGTACACAATATTCTCAACACTTTATAGAGAGAACATACTGTGCAATGTGTAATCCACTGGAACGCATGAAGTTGATGCTTAATGAACACATAATGCAAACTTTGCCATTGACAGCTCAACTGCATGCAGCCACCAATATAGAAAAGGAAGGAATGACGGAACACTCTCTTAGCAGATACATAACATACTGAACTTATATATAATTATCTGCAGATTATGTAATACACCTAGACTTATTTAAAGCTTATGCTTAGACTAATAGTTACTGGGAAAAAGTATGCAATAAATCTATGTTATGCGTAACTTTGTAGTATAAGTGACAGTATAAGTAGTATAAGAGTCACACAGCATACAGGTGATCACTACTCATATATAAGTGTAATTATTTGACTATCCTGAGGCTGTGATTACAGCTCTGAGCTGCTGATTGATGCCCTGTGTCCTGTGAGATCTTAATGCTAACAATTGTCTATATAGCAACCATGCAGCTAGCTAGCTTACACTATACTGTATAGTCAAAGCATTGCAGATCCAATTTAGCAAATGTAAAGCAAAACCTGCAATACAGAGACATTCGTCACACTAGCTGGGGTCGTGGGGAAGTGCATTAACTATATATGTAGTCACCTAGCTAGCTACCCTATACACATGCTGTGTTATGTGACTATTTCATTTTCGCTCAAAACATGAAGTAAGAAAATGGCTCAAGAATAAGCTCTCATTTGCTATGTTGTAGGGTGGTTGGACTATCATGACATGCATCGCATGTCGGTAGGAAAACCTGGAGAAACGCACAACGAGCTGTTTAATACGAGCAAATGTTTGCCAAAATATCGCTAACATAACAGCATAAACAACGCTTTTATCCTTTACAGCACATTATCCACTGTTCTGCTCACCTTGATACGGAGTTTCCTATGGATTGTCCTGGCTTTCACAGAGAAAAAGGTTAAAATATATTCGCTCCACGATACGAGGTGAAAACTCGCATACTATTGACAGGTTTCCAAACCAAAACTAAGCTGCCGCCATTTACACATACGAAACAGCCGTGCCACCCGAAGGGCGGGCATTCAGCTAGTTATTGCAATTGTCATACAACATGAATGGTCAAGACAAATTATATTGTTAAAGGATGTAATACATTATTACAATAGTCAAGGACAGTGGTCAAGCACAATGTCAAAGTATGATTAAAACATTCCTAGTAGCTAGACCACTTTCTCCTCTCCTTTGTACTGTGCCATTGTATAGGTGGATCAATGGCTGCCTGGTTGAACAGCTTGCCCTGACCACTAATGTCATTAAGTCCAAATTACATCAGTGATTAGAAAGTATACACAGACCTGGTATGGGTGTTGTTTGAGAAGGGAACTATATAAGTGGCAGAAACCTTCAATGATATTAATTTCAGCTCAGGGTGTAGGTGGAAGGTTCCAGATACATTATATTAGATGCTTGAAAATCATTGCAGCCAGGATCCAGAGTGGCTATAAATATCAGATACATAAAGCTAGCCGTGTCTGTCTATCTGTGTGTCTGCTATGCGTGCACGCATTTCTTGCTCCATCGGCTGCAAACTCGCTGTGGTTGATAAAAGTGCCGGGGTCAGGTTTTAGCGGGGTTGACGTTGCCCGTCTTGTAGTTTGCAGAGAGTTAATTAATGTTATCCTGCTATTTCCACACAATCATCAGCTAGAGCATAATAAGGTGGCTTGATTCAGAAGAAATATAACCAATAAATACATGCACTATCTGCTGCATCTATCTAGCTATAGTTATATTTGTTTTGTATGCAGCTGATAAAAGCCTATATGGCCAAAGCATACGTCCTGCAATCAGTTTTGATTTCTGCTATGCCATTGCTCACAATCTATTTGCCTTTAGTGAACAATGTAGCAATGAGCCTCTGCAACATTATTGTCTTATCTAGTAGCATTCCTTACATTAAGCCATTTGTAGCTGTCTCTTGTATATATAGTATACAAAGTACGCAATGCAACAGGAAACAAGACTTAATATATTATACCATTGTACACTTTGTACAACAAACAACTGCAGTGTTGTCATTTTGACATCTACTAACGTCTTACATAGGGTGGAAACAGGTTAGAACATACACAGTTCTGACTTAATAGTGGTTAGAATTTATCTGTTTGAATGTCTTGAATTGTCTTTGATGTTGGAATTAATGCATGCATGATATTAATTGAATTTAACATACATACAATGTCATACATATGTACAATCATCATGCATACATGACAGAAGAATGAGCACTATAATATTATAATTATACTTTGATGGCGCAATTGTATGTGTGCACCGATGTGCAAAAGAATGTCATTTGTAAATAGATTAAATCAAAATCATTTTGGTGTCTGAGTTAAATTGAAGTCAATTATGTTCTTCCCAAGCTATAGAGATCAGGTATATTTTATCATCACATACTGTACTATGTCTCAATACAACGTTCAAATTTCAATTTCAATTCGTGTACCATTGATGGCAATTCACAATGAATCTCCATTCCATTTCAGGTAGACATCAATGGACATATCACCTTCTCAGATATACCTATAATTGGCTCAGAATATAGACCAAGGCCATTGGAGTCCATAAGGTTACCAAGAGTTACTCCTCTGTGGATTGACCTTTATGCTCCAGCAAATGGTAGTGTCTACTATCGCATTCTTGACAGCACAAGGGATGATGACCAAACCACTTTGGCATCCATTAGCCAGCAATCTTCAGCTGCTGAGACAATCTCAAACATCAGCTTTGATGTGAAGTGGGCACTGCTGGTCACATGGGATCATGTTGCTTATACCAGCAATTATGCTGCAGTAAGTCATTGAATTGCATTTCTGCATAATTTCTTTTGTGCCTTCTGAATTGCATGTGAGGTTACCCATAATCATAGTTTGGTTTTATACCAGTTCTTAAGGTGAAAACAAAGTTGTTCTTATCTTTTTGATACAATATTTCCAGTCTTATGGCAGCAATATATGCCTCTAGCTTTTTCCAAGGCCAACCATGCTTCAATGCAACTAACCACTCCTTGTAATATTCAGTGTATTGTGGCACTGTCACATGTAAAGTAGTAGCTATATTGTTTTTCACTGTAAATGTACAGTAGTGTGAAGTTTAATGAAACCCCTTGGAAGAAATGTAGGCGAGGAATGGTGAAATTGGCACTATGCAGCCAGTGCCAAAACTAGGTTAATGTCCTGTCATGCCGAAAAAGTTCCCCCGCCGTATTCGTTCCCCCGGGACTAAAACGGCAATGGCGCGCTTGCTGTATCAGTTCCGCCTTGCCGAAACCCCCCCCCCGTTCCCGCCATTAAAAATTTTCACAATGCCCTCAATACAGAAATGAAAGCAAAGCGGATGGATCCTTTCCCTACAACAAAGAGGCTGAAGTTCAAGAAGAATAGAGTGATAGGGAGGGAGTTAGAAAGTGTGTATTGTGTTTGCAGGGGAATCTGGGTGGTTGGAGAAGATGACATGTATCAGTGTACTGCATGCTTGGAGTGGTACCACGAAAGTTGCATGGTGTCATTTAATCTTACTAACACTATTAACCATGCCTGGTTTTGTGGTTCATGTTCCTGACAAACATTTATATTGATTTCTTTGACTTCTTTGTTTCATTTCCATTGTTTATATTTCTTCTCAGTATGGTCTTACTGTACTTTTTCCAGCAGCAATTGAGGGGGGAGCATTTGAAGTTGGTTCTTGTGTTTGAATGTGGGGGGAACCAAAATGGTCAGGGAGAACCAAAACGGGGGGGGGGCAAATTCAGCATGACAGTCCTACATGCAGTCAATACACTACTAGCCACACCCGTAGCCAAGCAACAGGTGCATACGTGTATGTATTCTGGTAGCTATCTACAACTGTACCTTGCTGCATCACCTAGCCGGGTTCTGAAGGAAGTAAAGCCTTTACCCATGTATACGAATATACAATGAGTTGGCGGAAGGCCTGGGTATGCTGCAATAATAAATTAAGGGTTGTGAATGCCATTCAACAACCCAATGAAATAGTGTCCATGGAAACATTCAAATACCATTGTACAACACTTTTGAATTTTGAAATGATGCCTTAACCAATCATAGTAGACGTATCGAAATTTAAAATGGTTGCCAAGCAACCAAGATTTCCGACTAAAGAAATTTGATGTTATGAATAATCTTCATTGCAATATCCATGGATATCCCATGTTAGTGTGCTTTGGAAATGTGGTATAATACCACATGCCACATAGCATTTCTTGGCCTGATCACAATGAAAAACGGTGGAGAAAAACCTTCAGAACCCGTCAGGGAGACCAAGACCTGGAACAACCCAAGGCATGTAGTAAAGTAACTAACACACCAGGGGAGCAGTACACTGCCGCAATACTGCACAAATTGAAGAATGTTAACCTGTGAAAAGAAATACTGAAAAGCAAGAAAGACACGTGATGCAACACACGAGACACTGAGACACTATATACTAGCAAAACCGCATGTTAGAGGATGACAATATAACACTGAACCCAGTAGATAGTACAATAGCCTGTAATAATAGCTAGCTATAGCTATTGGGATTTAGTGCATTAGAGTAGAATCGACACTTGTGTATGTGGATGTGCTAGGAACCGGATGTTATATGCAACAGCTTAGTGAGTTCAAATTCTAATTATTTGAATGTGCTGGATTTGTGCCATCTTGGCAGTAATTAGTCCCCACTTCCCTAATGTGCAATGTCACTGCTCCATTGCCCACATGCACTCGTGACTTGTCGTGACTTGTTATTCCAGACATTAGCTCTTCTTAACCTTTGGTTATGCATCATACAACTTATGCCCTATCGCTGGGTTTCAGCAACCCCAGCCAACCAACCAGCTGCAGAATTTGCCCTTCTTTGCCTAATAGGCTAGTTCGAAACAATGGAATGGCTAGCCTTGCAGGTGTGCCACTAATTGCTGTCACTTAGAACCTCTAAGTGGTAGCAATTTGCTTGCAACTTACAACAAGTCAGTATACAAAACAATGGATTCCACTAATGAGGAGACTGCTTGCATGCTGCAGCCACTTATCAGCCTGGTTCAGAGTTCCTATTCTATTTGTACTTAAGTAGACAAGTTGGTTGAAACTATGTCAAGTCTAATGGAAGTCAGGACTTGGAAGAAATGTATCTAGGTGAGGAAATTAGCACCAGGTGGTATCAAGCCTGGGACAAGTAGGACAAAAATTAATCATTATCGTACACTGAAGATGGTACACATTTTATTGGATGTGGAGGTAAGGTGAAGTTGTTCACACATAATTTGCTGTGCATTTTAGTAATCACCATGCAGTGTATATAGCTTTGCCTACTTTTTCACCTGCAGTATGCTACATTTCAGTTGGTGGTAGCAACAGATGGAGTACACTCTGTGATCATGTTTCTGTACGACGAGGATTTGATGACTCTGAATGGGGCTGCAATTGGTTTTGCTTCTGGGAACACATCATTCTACCAGATGCCTTTGAACCAGATACTAACTGTACAAAATAGGAGCAATGTTGGCCAGAGTGGACTGTGGATATTCAGGACAGATGGAGGTAATATATAGGTGGCATACATGAACAGGCTGCAAGTTGTTTGCTTTTAGTGCTCTACATTTGCATAGGAGGCAGGTATTTAAGCTACTGTAACAATGTACTTCCGATGATATGGAACCCTTTAATTGGTGTTGTGCTCATGAACATAAGTACACATTTTAAACCTAGCATATATATATTATGGTAATTTAGAAGCAGTTTGAAGAATTAATGCTTTGATTGTATGCTATTTGTTACCTCTTCATACACTCAAACAGGTGACTCATTCACAAATGTGACAGGCGAAATACAACTTGACTGCTACCAGTATTCAAGACCTACCTGTTCACCACAGTGGTACAAAGACGGCATCATGTTGAGGGATACAACCCGCATCACTGGTACATCCACAAGTCGCCTTTCGATAACTAATGTCATTGGTTCAGATTTTGGAGTGTACCAGTGTTATGTAGGAGATTTCTACAGCAGAGCAAGTGCATTAGCAGGTGTGTTTCACATACGTGTGTATATTATATGCAAAAGTAAGTCAGTTAATGCTGACCAAAAGGTGTCTCTGAAATTTAGATCATGAGACCCAAGGGCACAAAATGCCAAATGAGTTGTCAAAATCTACAGGATACAAATTAGTCAAAGGCACGGATTTGTCAGCAGTTAAGTATTATAGATCCAAAATGATTGGATAGTGAATCAGTTTGTCCGCTCATCCTCAATTCATCCTATACGTATCTTCCAGAAGTAGTTACTCACGGAAATGGTTATTGAGTCTTCAAGAAACATCTCAGCATCATGCAATGGTTTGGTCATCCCTCAAGAGAAGGTGCATGCACACATCAGCAACAAATGCAGTGTGTCAGCTACTCACTAATGGCCAAGTTAGTTGTGCCATATCCCTGCATGGTGTTGTAACATTGGCAAGTCCATGCAACTAGCTCCTTTCTCTAGGAAGGTTAAATTGTACCCTGTTGGTTGCTCTGTCCTGCTATGCAATGAAACCAGTATGTGTGTGCACATCACAGCCACAGCTGAGTAATTATGCAAGTATAAATGTGCCATTATTTTATAACTGTATATTCATATAATGAATGATATCAAGATTTAGATACAAAGCCATGAAGTGACTGCAGATGCATCTACGGATGTAGATACATACTTTGCAACCTGCACAGCGAAACATCTGCATTGGCATCTATAGGATTAAACACCCCCCTAACATGTACAGCTGCAGTATGATGTAATGTATGTGATCATAGGTATTATTACTTATTTACAATATATATAGCTACCACCTCACATTAGCAGCTGTCCATCAAGCAGGCCAGAACTGCAGCTGACTGTGTGTGTAGCTATATACATAACTATGTGCTTTGATGCTTTCATGTGCTTGCAGTTTAACGTTGCTCTGCATATATACTCAAACAGTATTTTACACACTTTGCAGTTTCACCAATAGAGAATGTCACTACATCACCAAAGTCACTGCTGATAACAGCTGGTGATTCTCTGTCAATGGAGTGTAGTACTGAGGGAGGCCCAGACAATGTTCTTCATTGGAGCCATTATGGAAGAGTATTGGCTAATCACACCTCTTGGTTCCTGAACATGACTGCTGTGGCTATTGAGAACCTGGGAAACTATACTTGTGTGGTGACAAATGTAGCAGGGAGTGACTCCTCCACAAGCACAGTTCATGGTAATGTTCCTACCTGCAAGTGCAAGAGTTAACAGTAATGTTGTGTGCACATTATTTTACTGCTATACATACATACAAAAGTACATGTAGTTGTACCAAGCTCCACTATTATTGGAAAAATTAAATTTATTGCATACACTACAACTTATATACAGTACTTTGACTTTTAGCCATATATAATTCTGCATACCAGTAAGATTGAAGTCATTTTGGAGTCACTCAGTGTCGTGTTTGAGAGACAGAACAAAGGATATATCCATGCACAAGCCATTAGTTGATGTGGTATATAACATAATTATATTGTTTCATTCTCTGGACAGCTAGCATATAAGCATTCCTAGCCATTGCTGACTTTGCTAGTTACCTGAAAAGACACTACAATCATATATTGTGCATCTCATTTCTTTGTCCAAACCCATGCCATGGTCACAGGGTTTGCTGCCCAGGGTCCTGGTGGAGGGCTCTGTACCAGTTTCACCAAGCGTGTACTGAGTAGGGAGGTGGAAGTATGCCTGCCAACCTTTGCTACCAAGTTTGCATTTGCAAGTTTGTAAGTATATATGAATGTATCTACTTGCATGATTAAAGGTATAGCTTAGGTGTACATATGTAGACCAAGCCTTGCTGCTATAGAATTTTCCACTGTAGTTGTTAATTCACAATCAGGAACACACACTGAGTATTCTGCATAATTATTTACACTGCATATTAGAAGGGAGCAATATTAACCATGCCAGAAATTCTTAATAGAGTAGGGCATCTATAGCTGGTTTGTTTTGGGTTGATATATATAATTATTATATATTATATGAATTTCACATGCTCTCTATGCAGGAGGCATTCAGTGATTGTATATTCACCCAGTGGGCAGTCCCTTAGTTCAGATCCGTCAGTTCATAAAGACCTTCTGCAGTATCTCTATTCAAGAGCGCAAATGGATGAAAATGCAAATCCACGTCTGCTTGCTGTCTATGAGGACACAAACAAAGTTCCAGTTAGCCTCACAGTGGATGGCCTGCAGCCCAGCACTGCATACCTCATATTTGTCCAAGTAGAAATGCTACATCAGGTAGGCGCTACCGCACATGTACATGTATATAGTGTATATTCATTGCTCCTCATTCCCAAGAACACAGTAGCAGGCACATTCTAGATCTGTTACATTAACTGAGGAGATAGTAGACTCTGCTGTATAATTGTATATACTAGCAGAGTGGCCCGCCTTCAGCGAGCTACGGCGCCAAACGCCTGTCCCCCGATACCCTCAGCAACCATGTTACTGCTACATACAGCTCAAAATGATGATTATTGGTATAAATTAGAACGTAAGATGACAGCGAATTAAATCGGGGAAAACCGGAAGTCATTGGAAATGACAATAAGAAAACGGCGGTCATCCGCTAAGGAGAAAGTGGAAATGGAAGGATAACTCTCTGCAAACCGCAAGACGAGCGCAGTCAACCCCGCTATAACCTGACCCCCGGTACCCCTAGTAGCCACGGCTGGTTTGAGGGCGAACGAGCAAGAAGCGCGTGCGCGCATAGCGAACACACACACACAGACACTTTCGACTTTAGCTATATATTAGATGAATTATTACAGAAGCAATCATGTACTGAAATGAAAGTGTTAGTAAACTAGATGCATTTAGATTATGTCTGAGCTGGACAGCTAACCTAAGTAGTATCATAAGCACCCAATGCAAGCTCCCTCCGTCATCATCTCTCAAGAAGCCAATTTGCCTGTCCATTAATATTGGACATGCCTTGGATCTCTGAAAAATTAAATAATACTGTTTATTTGAGTTCATGTGTAGTTATTGTTCTCAACAGCATTTTGCCCTGAAGTACAGTAGTGAAATACCACATTTGTATATAAGTATTTTCCAAAATAAATTATATTCATGCAATAGCTTGTTCGTAGCTGAGAAACTAGTCAACATTGCATTGCACGTTGTTGCTTCTGTCACAGGGACATTTTGTGAATCTCTCTATATATGTACGTATAGGGTGTTGTGGTGACCAGTTACTCCAGTGATGTCATATCAGTGGTGACTACCGCAGAGACAACCGCAGAGACAACCGCAGAGACAACCACAGAGACATCCACAGTGTCCCAGACCATGTACATCACAACTGTGTCTGCAATGGGATCTGTCATTGCTTTTCTGGTACTATGTGCTGCACTGCTGACTACAGGACTGCTGTGTAGCTATAGGTAGGTGTACTTGCATGTATAGGGGCAAGGCTCACTGTGTATTGTGCCTGTGATACTGTGTGCCATAAGTATATCAAAGCCTTATGCAGCACCACCATAGAGAGTGTTGGTAGAGGAGTTAACCTCTGCTACTGGGTATATGAAGGCACAGCATTCCGGCCATTCCTGCCCAGTTCTAGTTAGTGATGTCCATGAATTTAGCCTGACATTAAAATTTAAAGCTGTTAGTTCATCTTGTCTAGTAGCTGCATGTATGGAATTAACAATGTAGTGTGAGCAATGGATAGAATAAGTGAAAAGAAGTGCATAACAATTTGTTATTTGTATATATGATGGAACAAATTATAGATATACATTATGGTGATACAATAGCGGCAGTCCCTTAGCTGCTCTGCACCCTGCAGCTATAGTCATTCAGCAAGTGGCGTAGGATAATGTGGAGCAGCCTAAGATGTATTTTGAAGAGGTGATTACCATCAGATGTCGTAATTCATGATCAGGTAGTGTGGAATTCATCATATATTTTGATGGCATAGATCACTGCATTTGCCAACTGTTCTATGTATTCATAACTTCTTTCTTGTGCAACTGCTTGTTGCCCTGAGGCAGTCAATCTCATAAGTCATTCACAAGCTGTTCCACTGCATGGAGATGGCTGCAAAAGTAATGCACTATAGATAATCATCCATCTATGAAGGCACCAGAGCATGGCTTTAATTGAATAGAGATTATTCATTCATTAGCAAATGTCTGATGAGCCGACAGCCAAAGCACACATGACAAGTTATTTTGAGCCCACATGCACTGTTACCAAGGCACTGGATATTATGCACCTGATTGTACATGTACGCTCAGGAGTTTGCTAGAGTGTCATGCAGTGCACTGTATATGTATACATATATCTGCATAAATGGCACAGCAATGCATACACAGCTGTATAGCTAGCAATTTCACTGGCTCACTTGTATACTGAATTAATAGTGCTAATTAAATGTCTTTGCAGAATGTACTTCCTTCAGAAACGTGTGGCTAAAGCAGATCAGCCTTCCTCCATCTATGAAGCTGTCCATGGTGAGAGGCATACTGCCCCTGTGAATGCCGAGTCAGGATGTGTGGTGCAGGGTAATCCAGCTTATTGCTCTGTCGCCTACATGGACCACTCTGCCCGCCTGGGCACCATTACTGAGCGTGGGGCAACAGCTGCCATGCAGTTGCAAGTGGATGGAAGAGAGGAAGAAATCGAGAAAATTTATATATGAAGATGTGAAAGTAGGACAGTAATGCATAGCCTGTAGGTCTTTGTCATATTGTTAGTGCATGTGTGATGTACTGTCACGAGACTATATCAGACAGCACATCATGTGTTTAGAGCTGTCTACATAGGGATGGTTGTAGTTGTAATACAGTGTTTTGCAAAATGCATATGGTTGTAGTGAATGTTATTTGACTCGATCTCAGTTCTCCTCTGAACATTGACCTCGTGTGGACTTGATGCCATAAGCAGCCCAAGGACCTAAGCCATGTACAGGAATTATGGCATTGTGTATTGTGCCAAAATGTGAGGCCAAAGCTCAGAGGCAGGCTATGAGCCATTTACTAACTACTGTATACAGCAAAGCCTTAAGGCTGAGTAATTATTTTCTGCATGGCGGAAGTCCAAGTCCAATTGCAAAGTGTATAGGATTGACTGATCAAAGTATATATATATAATAGATATATAGATGCATGCATGGTCATGTGAGCTTAAGCTTGCATTGATTGCAATTGCACTATATAAAGCAGAGAAGGGTGGTTGGTATATGCCAAATTGGGTCAATCGAGGCCCATGCAAGGTCACTGACTGCATAAGCTGCAAATTAAGTGCTAAGGACGATATCTGTGAGTATGAGTGCATGACCAATATAAGTGATTGTCTTGCACTGGCCTTAATTGACCTGACTAAAGGCCATATTGAAGCTAAAATAAAGGGTATGGTAAGGAAATAATACAATCAGTGCTCTAAAATGTTGTCCACTTCTGTCCAATCAATGTCTGTGAGAACACTGCTACTGGCGGAAGGAGTATCGTCATCTGTGACATCTCTCTGAACAGAACAGAATTGGGTACAAGACATTATTACAATTGCTAGCATGATGTAGGCCATCACAGACACAGTACATGCTTGGAGTACAACACAAAATGTCAGTGCACGTGATTCCTTTGTGTCAGCTTGAGACTGGATTTCACATGAGCTAGGGCTGGTAATACCATGATTGTAGTAAACTGACTATGTTGCAGAACTGTATCTGGAAGCTCCAAAGTACAATACAGATAGTAGTTGCAAAGCCATGCATAATATTATGGATTCAGATATATTTATAAAGATGCATTGAAAGAGAGGATGACAAGTACTGTACATGTACACAGGGAGGAGTCGCTGTTCCAGTGTGTCATCCTTTACTTAAGATGCACTGGTAATACCTTATAGCTATATACAGGGTATGGAATGGAACTGGATATACATAATTTTATACCTGAAAGGGTTGGTTCTCCAATACCAGCTTCACAACAGGGTTGAAAACCTTGCCGATGTTTCGACCAGTTGCTCTCGTCTTCTTCAGGGCGAAGAAACATCGGCAAGGTTTTCAACCCCTGTGTGAAGCTTGTATTGGAGAACCAACCCATTCTGATGCCTGAGCCAGCTGAGAAGCCCTCACTTCAATTTTATACCTTATGAGCAATCACATAAGACTGGAAAGAATTCAATGGTAAGACATTTCAACTGCAAAAGCTCCTGTACCTTGGCAGTCAAATTGGTAGTGGCGACTATGTGTACTTTCCTACACCAGGTTGCATGTGCCTACACAAACTATATACTGTGGCACTGTCCCTCTCTCACCAACAGCCGAGTGACAGTCTCTATTTCTTCTGCTGTCAGACCTTCCACACTTGCTATCTTCCTCAGAGGCTTGTGTCTGCTCTGATGATCCTTCACAGCTTCACCAAGCACAACAGGCCTAGGCATGGATGACAATGAGGAGCCTACCGGGAGTGAAAAGGGGACAAAGTCTGCACTGTATCTATTCACCATGCGATACCTGACAGTTGGTAAACTCAGTTTGCAGGATTATGCACCATAGTGGTAGGGCTAGTGTATGACCACACTGTGTAGCACATAGTACATAGTGTGCCCATCCTAACTATGCTACATTGAGGCTACCAACCTGCTGACTTTGTCCAGGTGCTTCTGGCTGACTGCATTGGTCTCTTTGCTCTCCTGGGCAGTCCTGAGGGAAGGGGAGCTTGGGAAAGCACCCGAGTACCACTTGCTACCGTTGAGTGTTTGCGGTTCTCCTTTGAGTGTTTCCTTGACTTCTGTGGCTGGTGGTGAATAATGTCTGCCATCAATGCATAGGCATCATGTACTCTCTTTTCTCGATGTTCCTCAAGCAGCTCCCTGAAGGCAACAGGAATACACAGTGCAACAGTGCCAATCAGCATCATACCAAGCAATGGAATGCTCACACTGGCCAGTTGTCCTTCACACTCAGTTATCTGTCAGAGAAACCGCTACATGATAGCTTACTTTAATAGTAAGCACAAAGTATGTACATATACTATGTCTTGTTTGGTCAATTCACTCATACAGCTTCTCAGTCTTGGGGAAATTGAGTACATGGCAGCAATGCAATGGCTGGGTGCATGCAGAGTTTGACTACTCAGGGATAGTTTAAGATTGACCAATAAGGGAGCAGTCCTTTGAGATTGCAAGCCAATTAAACATGCCCTTCCAATATGCTCATAATGACATTTTACAATATATATCCTCCCTCAGATACAGTAGTCCCCACTAATTAAGGAGGCAACCACATGTTCACACACCTTCTTCTCTCTTGTCGTTCTCTCTGGTTTCTCTGTACCTAAGTATAAATTGAAAGTATATATACATGGAATAAAATTATATATAAACAGTACATGTGTATTTAAATTGTAATAGTGCATACATTGCATCATTCCACATGTTTGCTAATGATGTAAGATCACAGACCAAAGTAGACACAAGTAATTATATATGTATACACTATAAGCTAAATGTACTGTACAAGGTTCCCCTTGTTCTCCACACACACAAATGAATCTGACTCTCACTCCACAACCCAACATTTCATAGTCACTCACACAGATGCTTACCCTTGACTGCACAGGAGGCACAAAAGGCCTCTTCTCCTTTCTGACACGAGAGTCACACTCGGATTTATATTTCTCCTCATAGTGTATAGACTGTCAGAGTTGGAAGATTGACATGGTTAAGTTGAAGTGTAAGAAGCACATTATCTTAGCTGTTGGGGATAGAGAAGACTGTCCAGAATTTGAAGGAAAAGCAGCATACTTGCCAACCTGAAGTGTTTCAACCTCAGTCACATTGATGATTCTAGCCTCAAGGAAAGAGGGTCAGTGGAACCTGACTAAGGACTTACAAGCTCGCCAAGGAACTAGCCCGCATCCTCACACCACTGGCTGGAAACACTGCCTACACGGTAAAGAACTCCACTGCCTTTGTGGAAAGGATACGGGGAGTACAGACTACACCACAAGACACCCTGGTGAGCTTCGATGTGAAGAGCCTCTTCACACAGGTCCCAGTTGAGGCAGCCCTCACAGTGGTAGAGGACAGTTATGCAAGGACCCCACATTAGGTGATAGATCTAGCATCCCAGTCCCTCAGCTTGTGGAATTAACACGTCTCTGCCTTAGATCAACATACTTTCAGCTTGGAGATAAGTTTTATATATGAACAGACGGATGGAGCTGCAATGGGTTCACCCTTGTCCCCAGTGATTGCCAACTTGTATCTGGAAAGCCTGGAGGAGACGGCTATACTATCAGCACCCTTCAAGCCCAAACTCGGGGTGAGGTATGTGGACGACACGTTCGTCATCTGGACCCATGGACCTGACAGACTACAGTCATTCCACCAACACCTCAACAAACAACACCCCAAGATCCAGTTTACAGTTGAAGAGGAGAAGGACGACCAGCTCCCCTTCCTTGATGTCCTGGTCACCAAGGAAGGAAGAAGACTACTGACCTCGGTGTATCGGAAGCCCACCCACACCGAAAGGTACATCCCTTACCACTCACACCACCACCCGAGGGCCACCACGGGAGTCCTGAGATGCATGAGGGACCGAGCACGTAACATCTGCCACCCCTCAAAGATTCAACAGGAGATGGACCATCTAAACCAGGTGTTCCAGGCGAATGGGTTCCCAGAGAACCTGGTGAAGAAGACCCTAACAACCCTCCCTTCCCCCCTCCCAGGAACCACGGATTCCCAACAACAACCGGAAGATGCACCCAAGATATTGTGCACCCCCTACATCAGGGGGCTCAGCGAGAAGATTGAAAAGGTCTGTGCCCCTCTGGGGGTGAAACCTGTCTTTAGACCCAAGAGAACTCTGAAGAAAGAACTAATGCAGGTCAAGAACAGGACCCCAGAGCAGAAACAGACAGGAGTGGTGTATGAAATCCCCTGTAAGGATTGCTCCAAGGTGTACGTGGGAGAAACCAAGAGGACACTAAAAGTCAGACTGAGTGAACACAAACAAGCGTGAAACGAGGAGACCCCAAGAATGGCATTGCAGTTCATGTTCACAAGACCAACCACTGCATCAACTGGGACGGCGCCAAAGTCCAAAGAAGGGCAGAAGGGTTCTGGCAGAGGAGAACTGTGGAAGCCATCCAGATCAAGAAAGCCACCCCAAACATGAACCTGGACAGTGGCCTCCTCCTACCCATGGTCTGGAACCCCATCCTTAAACCACCCCCTCACCCACCCCCACTTCATCCCACTTTGTCTTAATCATGCATGGCTACTTTCCTAGCTTAATCATTGCTTATTTGGTAAACAATGCATGCCTTTACAGTTTATTATTTGTTACCTACCTTAGCCAATCAGACATCTGTTACCTTTAGCCAATCACAACCACGCACTAGCTCGTAATACCATTGGTCAGCGTTTGCTATGTAACTGGTCTCACACTGCTGTGTCTTTAGTTTTGTACGCAGTTGACAAAGGCTTACATGGCCGAAACGTCCTGCATCGATTGTTATTGATTCTGCTACGTATATGCTCATGATCAGTTCGCCCGGAACCTGACTAAGACAGCTACCTTTGAGCCAGCTCTAACTGACCTTTATAGAGAGGTGGCTATACCCTACAGAGGAATATTGTAATGTTTTAGTGCTATTTGAAGCCAGGGAGACTGGCTGTTTTAGAGAGGTGGCTGCCTTACACCGTGACCGTCGTAGACAGGTTCCACTATATACACTAACAGTATTATATTTGGAAGGCAGCACTGATCATGAGCCCACCAACCTTAAATTATCATTCACTCAGACAGTTTTTGAATAATGCGCTATATCCCATTCTAGTTTAGTCACTTGAGATCATAATTTACATAATGTGCTGCCACACTTCTTTGTTGTTTACGTACACTAGCTGTGACAAATTCATGTGGCCATACTTCCTATATCTTTCCCACAAGTTTGCATAGCTACATGAATGCATAACTGCAAACATAAACATTGTGTTTCCTATAGTGGAGAGTAGTCAATACATAGTATGATGTAATGAACCACAGGAATTTGTGAAGGGAAAAACATAGTCGATTAGGGAAAGCTGAAGGGGAAATCAGCAACACTTGGTCATGATTATCACGTGTTCCGCTGTGACCATAGATAGCTGTGTTAGAACAAGTTATAAATGGTTGTCATGCAGTGTAGGAGAATTAGATCTAGTTGAAGAGGAATTCAGCTGCAGCCCTTTGAAATCGACACTGTGACTGGACAGAAAACAAGAGACAGTTCAGGAATATTGATGTCATGGCTATGGCTTTAGTGGTCGAAGGAAAGCAGTGCATAGACTGTCAGAGTAAGAAGGGAGACATAGAACTGGTTAAATTGAAATGCAAGAAGCACTTTATCTGTGAAAGCTGTTGGGATAATAGAGAAACCTGTTCAGAATTTGAAGGAAAACACCGTGAGTGCCAAACTTGCCACCCTGAAGTGTTTCAGCCTCAGTCACCTAAAGTGTGGATATATGTTGATGATTCAAACCTGTGGATTGAAGGGAAGAAGGCATATGCTGAGGCACATAATCTAGTGACCTCAGAAGACCCTCGAGCCCGATTTGACATTGGCCAACTGAATGAGGTGGTGGCAGCAGGAAGGGAGGTTGGTGGTAGAACACTGTATGGCTCTAAGCCACCTCCCGTGGACACAGTCTGGGCAAAGATAGAAGAGCAAGGCTGGAAAGTGGATATCAAGAAGAAGAGCTACCACACTGGCAAAGAGAAGCAAGTAGATTCTCAGCTAATTACAGATGTAGCATCTGTAGTGAACAGGAAGAAGATCGGCACAGTCATCATTGTTGCTGGTGATGTAGACTACAAACCACCTATAGAGGAAGCCCTCGCTCGAGGATGGAAGGTAGAGGTGTGGTCATGGGAGAAAGCACTCTCTGCTGACATCAGGGGCCATAGGAGGACAGGTAAAGGCCTTCGCGTGTTGTACCTGAATCACTACATCCATCAAATTATGTTCGTTAATTGTGATTTTGACCCAGCCAGATTCACCGATAAAGGATTACTGTCTCGGCTAAAAGAAACATCCTTACTGCTTACAGTTAGTGAGAACAACCTGCAAGTTGGCAAAAGGCGGAAGGACTTCACTGACACTCTTCAGAATATCACGAAATGGCCAATTTCATACTATGAACCAATGAGAGACCAAGATGGATATGTTGAAATATTGGCCATTTTTCTGTCCGTGATGGACCAAAAGCCAGACATCAACACATGCATTGGACAGATAGTGAAGGCAAAGAAGCAGCTGAGTCTTACAACCAATCCAATGCAATTCCGTGACCTTCTTGATAAATTTGGAGACAAACTTGTATGGTTGGAATCATTGCTGTCTCAGTGCAAACAGCTCAATGAGGAATGCAGAGACAATGCCAGTGATACACACTCGGTACACAGCTCAAGGTCAAGGAGGTCTTCAGGGTACTGTGGATCTGGAGCAGATCCATTTAAATACAAATCTGAACTATGCCGCAACTACATGAAGAGCTCTTGTTCCAAGGGTGACAAGTGCAAATATGCCCATGGTGAACGTGACCCCTTGGCCTGGTGTCTCACATGTGGGAAGAAAGGGCATGTGCACACACATTGCAAGAGACAAGTGCCAATAGATTAAGTCTTTACCAGATGCATATTGTTACCATAACATAATTATTGCATTATTTTATTTAGGTCTGTGTTCTGATGGAACTATGTCATCATTAATTCATTTTGCCTCCATCTGGGTACCTATAGTATAGTAGCCCATTGGGCTATTAGCTATTTAGGCTCACCCAAAGTGAAGAGGGTTACAACAACCACTACCACATGCACAGCAGCAGCGACAACAACAACAGCACTGAATGAGGATCTAACTGAAACTGCTGCATGTTGCACCTATTATACACACCACAGTTTAGCACACACCAATGTGTAGGATAGAAGCTACGTAGCTAGCTAGCTCTTTAGCTTACTAGACTAAGACCCTCCCTCACAACAGCAGAATTAATTTGGATAAAAGCAGCTTTCTGAATGATAGCTCTTAAGTCTACGCCAGATCCATCTCATTCAGTACACGTAGTTTGCATAGTCTGAAAACTCAAGAATCAGTTTGCATGATTACACGGGGCACAAATTTATATAAATGCCTGTGGAAGCAACTTTTCACTCGGGGCGGCATACTGAAAATTTACTCCCACACATAAGTTGGCCACGCAGTACAGGCACATATATGGTTGCGCTCGATCACTTATCGAGCGCTGTTCAGGCTTCTGGAAGAAGTTTAATCGGCCGTCCTTCACAGTTCAAGTACCAGCTAGCTAGAGGCTATCATGAGACAGCGAAGATTGCGTCTTGTGCAGTTTTGTCTTTGTTCTGTTCTGCTCTCGTCTCTGGAGAACTGTGGTGATGCCCTTTCCCTTTCTGAATTCTTTGGTTACCCGTTCGGGGGTAACAGAGACACCGCCTTTCCATCGGTAGATGACACGTCGCTGTATATCAACGCTTCGGTTCAATTTCCTTACTTCCACAACTTCTACTCAGGCATCAGTGTGAGTTGTACGCACAGCTCTCGGTAGCTATTAGCTATGCTATGCAAGGTAACTAGCATGCTTGCACTAGGCCTGTAAAAAGTTGGAATTCAGTGTGTAAGGCACTAGGACACATCATGATCCAATGTAGCATTGCCTATGTGCCTGTATCAATCAATCAATCAATCAGTTCAGTGTGTAAGGTGCCCAGCCCAAAGAACATGTGAAAGGCACGCCTCTGTACTTGTTCTATATTGCCTCCAGACTTCTAAATATGCACCCCAGATCTCAACCCCATACAACATCAATGAGTCTACCAGAGCACTCATCGGCCTCTTGAACATATATAAACAAACATCCCCAACTTCTGCCTTACACCTCTTCATCCAAGCACCTAGTGCTCTCCGCCCAGCAGCAGCTTTCTCCTCCATCATCTCTTTGAGCTCCAAGTGTTCATCCACACAGATACTTGTAGCCAGACACCATTAGGATCACTTCTCCGTCCACCTGATACTCCACCTCACATCTCTCCATCGCCTTCTTCCTCATATGCATTATGCCTGACTTTCCTACATTGATCTTCACCCCCCACTCTTCACATCACTTAATCAAAATATCCAAGCTCCTCTTCAGCCCTACTTTGTCAGATGCAATCAAAGAAGTGTCATCAGCAAACGCAGACCTGGGACCATATCACTGCCACATGGTCACCACACTTTCCTTCATGTAACCTTGTCATTACACCATTACACCATTTCACATAATTTGTACACCTTAATTTGCTTCTATCAAACTACTGTCTGTTTATAGATGATAAGCAGCTATGTATAGGTTAAACCCTAGCTTCTTAGGTGTTACAGGATATCACCGATATGATATCCTGTAACACCGGAAGAAGCTAGGGTTTAACCTATTTGTAGCCTATCCCATGTCACAACATTCGCACGATGATTCGGGCCCGGATTTCGAAGAAGAAAAAGAATCTACAGCTTTTCAGAACAGCCGACGACACGCTTCGCCCCTCCAGTGTCGCCAGGCAAGATATCTGAGATTTGTAATGGCTACGTTCCGCCGACCACAGTGAGAGCGACCAACCGAGCAGTTCGCGCTCTGGACGAGTGGCGGGAAGAACGTAACGAGCGCCGCAGCGAAAGGTACCCTCAGGCCTCCTTGAGCGCCCTGCTGCTGAATCTGTGGCTTGCTCGTTTTGTAGTGGAGGCTAGGAGAGCAGACGGAGATCCATATCCGCCTACCACAATCGCCAATTGTCTGGGCTTTCGCCAAGAATTGCGATCGACATTGCCCAACTTCATGGACCGAGAAGGAGCCCTGGAAGTTCGATATCACTATCTAACTGACATACATATTGCACCGTGTACTCAGCATTCACATGAAACAGCAGGCTACATGCCACTGCAGACAGTAACACATATCGACACACACACACACACACACACACACACACACACACACACACACACACACACACACACACACGCACACACACACACACATGCACACACACACACAAGCATATAATAGAGAATGTTGTTTCAATTAGTGGGGTGACAGTTGTTCAGTGACCACATCCTGGGTGTTATTCTTCATAACACCTAGGTGTTATGAAGAATAACACCCAGGATGTGGTTGGATACAGGATATCTCAACTAGACAGACCCTTTGATCTTAAGCCTAACCAGGCTACAAATGGCAGTAGTCTCACTTCCAGCTAGACCCTATTTCTCTCCGTGCACATATTATTGCACAAGCACAATTGTGCAATACTAGGGGCTGGCACGCGAGGCTAATATGGCACAGCATGCAAAGCAAACCTGAGGTAAGCACATATATCTTCATCCCATGCAAGCATCTACTGACTTCCTCTCCATAACACAATTAACATATGTGTCAACAAATTCCTAGTCTTTTGTAGCCAGACCACTTTCTCCTCTCCATTTTGTACTGACATGGTATAGGTGGATGATGAATGGCTGCCTGCTTGAACAGCTTGCATTGTCCTGACCACTAATGTCATTAAGTCCAAATTTCATCAGGGATTACAGACATCCAGGTTGCAATAGTATGCAGTCCTAAGGTTTTAAATCCTAGCATGGGAGTTGCTTGAGAAGGGAACTAAGTGGCAGAAACTTTCAATGATATAAATTCAGCTCAGGGTATAGGTGGAAGGTTCCAGGTACATCATAAATGATTGAAAATCATTGCTGCATAACAGGAGTGGCTATAAATTTATATTTTTAAAGTGAAGAATTAGTGGGCTGAAATGGTTAGTGCATGATCATCATCTAGAGTATCAGACAGCACGGTAGTGCTGTCTATGTAGGGATGGCAGTGGTTGTTTGTATGCTGTAATACAAACAAAAAGTCGCGCTACTCCTGAACAGGACCGAAAACTGGCAAACGAAGCTTACCATGACGAAGCGGGTACTGAAAAGTGCGCATAACTAACCTTACCTCCCAGCGAAAGTGCGCCTACATGCAGAGAGCGCCCTCGACATTACCCACGTTTCGTCTTCTTATTCTTCTTCTTCTCTGACAGCTGTAGCGCACAGACCATGGGGACCAGGAGGATACTTCTCGCACCATATTGCATCAATTTTGTCTGGATGCATTACTTTGTAGGTTAGAAGGCGGCGCGAGTTAGTGCGGAAGACGGCGCTTGCCACGACTACTGCCGTGTTGCTTGGCCTAGCGGACCGACGCCATTTTCAAATTACGTAATTAAACCGGATGAAACCGGAGTGACTGGTGCCATTGTTAGCGGAGCAGTTAGCTTGCGCGCCGTTTGAAGGACTTTCGCGGCCGTGCATTTCCCCGCCACGGTTGGCTTCCGGTCGCCGTTTCTCGCTGGGCTATTAGCGTGGAACCTAGGTGCTAGCCCACATCTTGAGCTCCGGGGTTACAGAAATGAGGTATAATGCCTGCACCAATGCCCTATGGTTGAGACTAAGTCTGTTGCTTCAGCTTAGCTGCCCACTATAAAAAGTACAGAAACTAGAAATAATAAAAAATTTCTACAAAAACTGTAAGGATGTAGGGATGGCATAAAAAGGACAGAAACAAGTAAAGGCTGTTACACAGTGGAGCATTAACCATCGTCCCTACATTCAAGAATGTAGGACTATAAGGTACATGTTTAATGCAAGGTACATGGTTAATGCTCCACTGTGTAACAGCCTTTACTTGTTTCTGTCCTTTTTATGCCATCCCTACATCCTTACAATTTTTGTAGAAAATTTTTATTATTTCTAGTTTTAATATTATTATCTACTCTCTTAGAATCATTTCGCTCCTTCTCATTAGTCCCCATCGTCCCCCATTGCTGACCGGCTGTCTTCGACAAAGACCGAGGGCAGCGCTCAATCCACCATTTTCAATCACCAGATGTTTTAATAAAGGTGGCTTGATTCAGAAAAAATAAACCAATAAATACATTAATTGCATGCTGTATCTATCTATCTGATTTGTATGCAGCTGATGAAGGTAACTGAAATGTCCTGCAATCAGTTGTGGATTGACCTTTACTACATATTTGCTCACGATTAACCTATTTGCCTATATTGAACAATGAGCCTCACGACATTAATGTCTTATTTAGTAGCATTCCTTACATTGAGCCATTTCTATGTTTCTTGTATACTAGCTTCAGGTGGGCTCCCAGTCTACGGTTCATAATTTAAGTGTTGAACCAATCAAAACTGTCCATCTGATTGGGAGCATTCCGAAGACTCACTCTGTAAAACTCCATGCATACAGAATTTACTTATGTTAATCCTAAAGGAGTTCAGCAGCGAAGGTGCTAACCACCTTAGGTCGCACCCCGGATTGTCATGATATACTCGTCCAAATTTGGTAGAAAATTGAATGAGGAGTTTCTGGACAACAAAACACAATCTTTTCCTATCTCTTAGATATGGCGGTGACCGTAAAAGTGGCAAGAACTTGGACGAAACGACTTTGAACCAAATTTCAGTTCAACCGGGTTACTCTTGCTATGCCTCTTCGTAATCCTACCACTTTTTGGTGACAATCCATCCAGAATTGAAGGAATATATCCTGGACATCGAAAATGACATTGTGCGTTATGATTATTATAATAAGATATTATAGTATACAAAGTACACAAAGCAACATGGAATAAGATTTAGTACAATTGTACACTTGGCACAACAAATAACTACAATGTTCTGAGATTCATTTGACATGTAGTAATACCTGTGTAACAGCTGCAGGTTAGAACTTACATGTTCTGACTTAACAGAGGTGAGAATTAGTCAGTTTGAATGTCTTGAATTGTCTTTGATGTAGGAATTAATGCATATTACGTGATATTAATTGTAATAACTCACCAATTAAAAGCGATGGTGCTGAATGTCGTTGCAAATAGACGATCCAAAATCAATTTGGTTAATTAAAATTTGAAGTGAATGATATTCTTCCCAAGCTATATAGATCAGGTACATTATGTCATCCATCACATACTGTACCTATGTCTCAGTACAACTTTCAAATTTCAATACAATTCATGTACCATTAATTGCATGATAACAGTACATTCACATAAAATCTCCATTACACTCCAGGTTGACATCAATGGACATATTACCTTCTCAGATATACCTATAATAATTGGCTCAGAATTTAGTCCAAGGCCATTGGAGTCCATAAGGCTACCAAGAGTTGCTCCTCTGTGGATTGACCTTTTGGCTCCAGCAAATGGAAATGTCTACTATCGGGTTCTTGACAGCACAAGGGATAATGACCAAACCACTTTGGCATCCATTAGCCAGCAATCTTCAGCTGCTGAGACAATCTCAAATATCAGTTTTGATGTGAAGTGGGCACTGCTGGTCACATGGGATCATGTTGCTTATTATAGGAATCATACTGCAGTAAGTCGTTGTATTTTGTATCTGCATTATTGATTTGTGATTTTTGAATTGCATGTGAGGTCACTCATAATAATAGTCTTGGTTTCATACCAGTTCTTTAGGTGAGAACAAATTTGTTCTTTTCTTTAATGATACAATAATTCTATTTTGGATCCAGTCTTATGGCAGCAATACCTCCAACTTTTTCCAAGGCCACCAATGTATTAGTCAACTATTAGTAATCACTCATTGTAATATTTACTGTAACATATAGTGGCACTGTCACATGTACAGTTATAATATTATATTACATGATTTTCACTGTATAGGTGTAGAGTACATAGTAGGGCAGAATCATAATTATTAATTATTGAATTGAAGATGGACTATGTTGCATTAAATGTGGAGATTGATATATGAATGAAGTGGTTCTGGAAAGCATAGTTTGCTTTGCATGTTAGTAATCACCAGTATAATTACTTTCACGTAATTATACCCCTTCGCCTGCAGTATGCTACATTTCAGTTGGTGGTAGCAACAGATGGAATACACTCTGTTATCATGTTTCTGTACGCCGAGGATTTGATGACTCTGAATGGAGCTGCAATTGGTTTTGCTGCTGGGAACACATCATTCTACCAGATGCCTTCGAACCAGACACTAACTGTGCAAAATGGAAGCAATGTTGGCAAGAGTGGACTGTGGATATTCAGGACAGATGGAGGTATGTAGGTGGCATAATTGATTAGGCCATAGTATTTGCATTTGGTATAGGGTGTCAGAATGTTTACATTTGCTGAGTGAATAAATGCTACAGTTACAATTAGTGTCTTTCATGCCGTGTACATGAGGTGCAGGTGTTGTGCTTATGATAATATTCAGAATCATGTTATAGCCTGGGAATTCCTTTTCATTCATGTCCAAGTGACTATAACTACCCAATCTTGGCAGAGACTTATACGTTTAACTACTATAACCCTTGCATCACATATGTACACCTCCAAATTCAACTAGCATTTATTATTATGGTAAATCAATTTGGTGAAATTTGTGCAAATTATTATTTTGTTAAAGAAGTATGCTGTTTGTTCCCCATCCATGCACACAAAATAACGTAGGTGACTCAATTATTACAAATTTGCAAGGTGAAATACAACTTGACTGCTACCGGTATTCAAGAACTACCAGTTCACTACAGTGGTACAAAGATGGCAGCATGTTGAATGATACAACCCGCATCACTGGTACATCCACAAATCGCCTTTCGATAACTAATGTCATTGATTCAGATTTTGGAGTGTACCAGTGTTATGTAGAAGACTTCTACAGCAGAGCAACTCCACTAACAGGTATGTTCAAAAAGCTTAATAATTATTACAAGCAAGCACGGCCTTTGGCCGTGCTCGCTCCACGTCGCGTTGCCCAGTGGCCAACGCAGACCATTCATCACCATTTCGGTGATTGCAGCTGGGTGACACTGCCTGGGTATACAAGGCCGCCGGAACCGGTCCGGTTGGTCAGGCTTTGGCCGGACCACTTTTCAGGGGAACTCAACCATTTTTTTTAAATAACTTGCAAATGTTAAAGGAGACTCACCTTACCCAAATTTTAATATTGTTAATGAAGAACAATCAGGGAAAACAGAAGCTATACTCAAGAACTAGCTATAGTTTTATGTAATTCTGAATTCACAATCGAATTCCTCTACCGAATTGATGGAGTCCATGTTTTTATTGCGCAATCGGAGCACACGTTGGAATAACAAAATGGCCTCTTCACAAGCAGGGAATGCCAGTGGACTCAGCTGTTTGCCACCTAAATTGCCTAAAAACTCTGCATGTCCACAAGGAATTTACAGAAAGGCTTGATCTGATAAAGGAAGCCAATGATTTTGTACAGAACAATGTACACAGATATAGTCTTTTTGGTAGGTTTTCTTAATTTCACATAATTGCACCTTGTACTTCCTTCTTCATATTTTAATTTCTGAACTTCTTCTGGGTTGCATTTCTATTCCACAATTTAGTGCTTTTGACATGTTTTGCAGATTTGAGTTACTGTTATAATATTAGGTTAACTTCTTTTCAATGAATCATTGTATGGAATTGATGCATCACCATGTGATGTGTTGTGACTATTTACACATCTGTCCGATGTAGATGCATTAAAGATGCTATTGGAGTCAGCCCGAATTTACGCGTATTGGGCCTGACCACTGAGATTTTCCTTCCTCCGGCTATGGTATAGTGCTGATCTTGTTTGCACTGATGTTGGCCACTGACATACACTTGTATGCACATATACATATATAGCTAGCTACACCTACACCATGTTAAAAGAATTGCTTGGTCATGTATTTTCTTAGCCAATATGGCAGTGCCGAAGCCAAGCAAGCTTTCTATCCAACAGCTTACTTCGCCATAGAGAATGGGCTTTCAGCAGCCCAGAGCGCTGACAGCTAAAGTACCCAACTAGCGAAGCAAAAATACCCAAGTACCGATAGCCAGAGCAGTTCCCTCACACCAGACATTAACAGTAATCTTATGCGCAAGTGCGTGTCGCACCTAGGAAACCCAAACTGAGGAGCACAGAGTGTCTAAGAGACGGCTGGCTGCGAGGCACATGCACACTGCCAGAGCGGTCATGATTGCGGTTACGTCATTGCGTCATCCAATGAAATGCCTGTTTTTAATGCCACACACAAGCAAACGAACGAACAAACACACAGACTGGAAAAGATTAAATATATTAAGGACACAAGGATATAAGGCTTCATACATTAGTACTATAATAATATTATAGTATAGGTAAGCCCTGACCTAGTGCATGCATGGTGTCTGGGATTTAGTAATAACCATAAATAATATATATAATACATAAACTGCGGTAGTATAACTGTTCAGTAAAACAACTGTTCAATAGTATAGTATTGTCAAACATATACACTGAAGTAGTAGTAGTATATATTCAGATTATGGATTCAGAGATGGCAAAGAGTCAGGGGTTGATGGAAATCTCTGATAGTGACTCTCTCTCAAGCACATGCATGATCGAGGACCAAATCAGTGAAAAGTTCAATTGTCATCTCAGCCATCTGATGCATAGCGAGTATGGCTGCTTCCTCTTCACCGCTATAATTTAGAGGCCAATCTCTTGTAAAACACAGTTGCAGCTTTCCCCATACCTCCTGTGGTGCTGAAAATCAAGGGGGTGAACAATCCGTGTTCAATCTCATTGATGCGCTGCTCGTATGCTCTCTTTTTCATCCTTTCATGAGAATAGCATGCTTGGGTTGGGATTTCCAGTAGGAGGGAGCACTAGGGTTGAACACCTTGATGCCTAAGTATGCGCTCTGGTGGCCATTTGCTGATCCCCAGAATCCCCTTACACGTACATCAGCTCTCGCATTCTCATCTGTAATGGCTGTGGCATGTCTAGTGGCAAGTCTATTGCATGGCTGAAGGACTGGCTCAATGCTGACGTCGGAAAATGTCTCCGCCAAGACAGTGGCTGTTATGTCTCTGAGTTTGTTATGCCTGTGAGTAGGGAAGGCTCCTTTAGGGCAGCTGAGAGCATGCTCAACTGAGAAAGGGGTATCGCAGGCACACGATAGTGGAAGGTGATCCGGTGTCCAGCCATACCTGAGAGCTATGGCATCCTGGAACTCGCTCCTGTTGAAGGCAAAACCATGACTTTCCATTGGTAGAGATGTCAACCATATGGAAGCACCGTTCTCTTGTGCAAATTGCACATTCCTCTTCAGCTTCCCAGTCAGGTGGTCCAAGAGGTCAGATGCAGTAGACTCTTGCTTTGCCCTCCTCGTCTGTGTGATCTCAGCTTTCTTTGATTTCATTTCTGAGTACAAGTCATTTTCCAAGCCATACTTCTTCTCCAAGATCAGAGACACGAGTGGACAGGTGATGGTGTGGAAGCTTTCAAATTGCTCATCTGCCACAGCTGTAGGGGTGATAAGACACATACCAACTAGAGCAAGTATTTGTCTCTCCTCATCCTTGATGTTGTCCCGGCCTGTTACCAGTGGAATCATCTTGTGTCGGATGAGCTCTTCAAGTGGAGTGAAGAGGTGAGAGACATTGGGGACCATCCTCATGACATACTACCACCGACTAGTCAACCCATGGGTAAGTGAAGCATATGCTGCATGGGGATCTCTCTCAGTTACCATGCACAATGTCTTGAGCTCCTTTTCCCACTGGCTAACTTTAGCTGAGATGTACTCTTCTGTGAACACAGCATTGCCAAGTGCGGCATCCAAAAGCTTCTGGCCACTTGTTGCAAAGTTAATGCCACTGTCATGAAACTGTTCCTGTGCATCATCCTCACTTCCTTCTTTGACCAAGAGCCACGTCTTTTTGGAATTGAGATGGTAACCATATTTAGGGCCAATCTGTAACAAATTGACCCACCACTGATGGACTTCCTCCAAGGTCCCTCCAGCAGATGCATCATCTGCAAAGCAGATTTGATGACAGGTCTTCAGTACTCTGATGAGAGGGGTGATCCCGAGAGCAAACATGGCCATGGTCAGTGGATAACCTTGCATTACTCCTTCACTTGATTCCACTGTTTCTTTTTGGACATACAGGTTAGCATCTCTTCTGTACAGGTTGGTGAGGACTGGAGCAATGGATGGGCAGATTCTATGAATGTTAAGCATAGCTAGCTGCCAGTTAAGCAGGTTAAAAGCATTCTGTGCATCCACAAGAATGACGCTTGGGTATGCTCACCTTCCAGGATGGCACGCATTGCATGGACTGCAGTTTCACATCCGGCCTCCTGACCAGCGCAAAGCTGGACATACCCTGCAACCTCAAGAACAGCCAATCTCACCACAGACAAGATGGCCTTGCTAATGATACGTCTGGGTACTTTGCCAATAGCTATTGGTCGAACTCCAGGTTGCTTATCAATAGCTATAAGCCTAATGGAAGTGAAGGTGGTTATACCCCATGGATTCACATACCTTGTGCTGAGCTTCTTTGCTACCAGAGCAAGGCTGTTACAGAGGCAGCTTGAGTGGTGTTTGAAGGCTGTACACATTCTTTTCCATGCCCTTGCATTGAGGCCTGATGGCCCAGCAGCACCACTGGTCTTCAAGGCTGCTTGTTGGATAGCCTGACCATCAATACTGTCAAACATGACCGGATGAAATTCTCTTCCTTCATCCTCCGGGATGGCTTCCAACGAAATCTGTGCCTTGTCTGGGTGTTTGTCTTTGAGCTCATCTAGGACTGTGCGATCTTCATTGCCATCATTTGTTACAGGGGTGTCAACATCCAAAACCATTCCTTCACATTTTGACAGTAGTCTAAAGGCAGACTTGACCTTTACCTGTCTATGGACTTTGAAAATGATCGGGCAAGCTGGTTATCTTCATCTTTAGTCTTCCTCTTGTTACATTCAATCGCTGCTGGATACATCTACATTCAGACACAAGCTCAGGTATTTGCCCTCTCTCCATAGGTCCATGCGCTTTTCTAGGCATCATATGTGGTCTTTCATCTTTGAACGTGCAAATGGCTTCTGCAACAAAAGTGCAGGCATCGTCATTGCAGCCATGACAGCTATAAATTCCATCATAGTTGACTCACCATAGGTCCTGTAGAAGCGGGATAATTCAGACATGAAAGAATCTTCGACCTTCCCTGTGGGCACCAGGTTGTGCTTTCACCTACTTCATCATATGCACATTGAATGTCTACGCGGATCAATGTTGTCAGACAACATTCCATCACTCCAATATATCGGTTCCTTCGGCAGTTCCTCTGGCTTAGGCAGCATGGGACACGCATCACCCACAGCTCGGGTCACTCGTTCTTGGCATTTTGATTGCAATGGTTGGGTTGGCTTAATTCTTTGGGAGGTAGCAGGATTAAGGCTAGCTTGGATCCTCTGGGTACTCTGAGTTGCTTGAGTCGATCAAGGGTTGACAGGATTTGTGCAGTTTCCTAATCTTCCAGGGAGATAATCGTAACACTGCGATTTTCCTTTAGCACACTTGCAACTGAGACACTTGCCACTGGCATTGCACCGACAACATACAGGCATTGTGTGAACAGTTTAAATGCAAGAAACATAATCTGAAGCCCCCAATAGAGCAATCGATCAAGCCACCATTTTGTCTGCCATCAGGCTCAATCCTGTCTGGGATTTAGTGCATGCATGTTCAAGGGCACAGGTACCAAAGTGCTGCATTCTGAGAGATATTAGTCAGAGACACTGATTGGGTTGTACGATATTTGAGTGCTATAATATCCTAAAATGATTGGTTAATGATAATGAATCAGTTTAGTTGACAATATGCAACTTGCAATCATTTAAAATGAATGCTGCCAACCTATCCCATATGCAGTGCTCTGCAGAACTGAGTAGCATATTTGAATGGCTAGTATATTATTTGAATGAATAGCATGACAAATGGAAGGCTCTAGTATTAATATTGACGTCATGCAAATCAATTGGTATTAATTCTTTATTTTCCACTTTACAATTGCAGTTTGTTTGTCCTACAGAAATTCTAGCTAGAGCTCACTGTGTGCATGTGTGTGTGTGTGTGTGTGTGTGTGTGTGTGTGTGTGTGTGTGTGTGTGTGTGTGTGCGTGTGTGTGTGTGTGTGTGTGAGTGTGTGTGTGTGTGTGTGTGTATTTGTGCGTGTGTGTGTGTATGTGCATGTGTGTGTGTGTGTGTGTGTGTGGTTTCAGTTTTTAAGATCATAATACATGTGCACTCATTCGCTATTTTACATACTCTGCCTGCAGTTTCACCAATAGGGCGTGTCACTACATCACCAAATACACTGCTGATAACAGCTGGTGATTCTCTGTCAATCGAGTGTAGTACTGAGGGTGGCCCAGACAATGTTCTTCATTGGAGCCATTATGGAAGAGTGCTGGCTAATCACACCTCTTGGTTCCTGAACATGACTGCTGTGGCTATTGAGAACCTGGGAAACTATACTTGTGTGGTGACAAATGTAGCAGGGAGTGACTCCTCCACAAGCACAGTTCATGGTAATGTACCTACCTTCAAGTGCAATAGCTAACAGTAATGTTGTGTGCACATTGCATTACTGCTATAATTGTACAATGTAAGTACAATAGCTACCAACCTCCAGCATTATTAGAAATGATCTATTGCATACACTACAACAATACGTTAATCATAATTGTTATAGTTCCACCATTAAGATGGAAGAGTTCTATTTGATATTTGATATTATACATATTTGATATTCTATTCTAAGAGAGCTCTATTTGCATGCTGCCTTGGAGTCACTGAGTGTTGTGAGAATGAATATCAAGGATGAAGAGTTGTGTATGGATCAAGTTTGATCCATGCACAATCCTTTATATAGTTGATGTGACAACACATTGCTCTATCCAAATGACATATCTCTGTATTGTCAGTGCATATCCCCCTAGTCATAGTTGCTCTGCTAGTTACCACTTTAAGCATCTCTTTTATCTGTACAAACCCACAGGGTTTACTGCCCAGGGTCCTGGTGGAGGGCTCTGTACCAGTTTCACCAAGCGTGTACTGAGCAGGAAGGTGGAAGTATGCATGCCAACTTTTGCTACCAAGTTTGCATTTACAAGTTTGTAAGTATGAATGTATCCACTTGCATGATTAAAGGTAGCTTAGGTGTACATATGTAGGCCAAGCCCTGATGTTTAAAGAATTTTCCACTGTAGTTGTTAATTCACAATCAGAAACACATACTGCATGAGTATTCTGCATAATTACTTTACACTACCTAGGAAAGGAGTAATATTAGCCATACCAGAAATTCTTAATAGAGTATACATAGGACATCTATAGCTAGTTTGTTTTGGGTTGATATTAATTTCACATGCTCTCTATGCAGGAGGCATTCAGTGATTGTGTATTCACCCAGTGGGCAGTCCCTTAGTTCAGATCAGTCAGTTCATAAAGACCTTCTGCAGTATCTGTATTCAAGAGCGCAAATGGATGAAAATGCAAATCCACGTCTGCTTGCTGTCTATGAGGGCACAAACAAAGTTCCAGTTAGCCTCACAGTGGATGGCCTGCAGCCCAGCACTGCATACCTCATATTTGTACAAGTAGAAATGCTACATCAGGTAGGCGCTACCACTGTGACACATGTACATGTGTATAGTGTATATTCATTGCTCCTCATTCCCAATAACACAGTAGCATGCACATTCTGCATGTTGCATTAACTGAGGAGATAGTAGACTCTGCTGTATAAATTGTATAATTATATGAATTAATATTATTACAGAAGCAATCATGTACTGAAATGAAAGTGTTAGTATAAACTAGATGCATTAAGATTGTGTCTGAGCTGGACAGCTGACCTATGGACTGCAAACACTGAAGACTCTGATTATGCATGTCATAATTATATGCTGCATTAAATTTGGATGTCTCACACCCATATATGGTAATGTCAAATAGGGTTATTCGGTTATAGGCAGGGGTTTACTACAGTATATTCAGTGGCACAGACTGAGGTGCATGTACATAGAAAAGGAGAATTATACCAGGAAACTCTCCAGAGCAAACTTGGTACTATGTTGCAGCTATATCATAATACTGCAGACTTATCATAAACACCCAATGCAAACTCCCTCCGTCATTATCTCTCAAGAAGCCAATTTGCCTGTCCACTGAACATGCCTTGGTTCTCTGAAAAATTAAATAATACTGTTCATTTGAGTTCCTGTGCAGTTATTGTTCTCCTATTGTTTGCCCTGAAGTACAGTAGTGAAATACCACATTTGTATATAAGTATCTTCCAAAATAAATTATATTCATGCAATAGTTACATATGTATAGCTTGTTCGTAGCTGAGAAACTACTCAACATTGCATTGCACGTTGTTGCTTCTGTCACAGGGACATTCTGTGAATCTCTCTATATATGTATAGGGTGTTGTGGTGACCAGTTACTCCAGTGATGTCATATCGGTGGTGACTACCGCAGAGACATCCACAGTGTCCCAGATGATGTACATCACAACTGTGTCTGCAATGGGATCTGTCATTGCTTTTCTGTTAGTATGTGCTGCACTGCTGACTACAGGACTGCTGTGTAGCTATAGGTAGGTGTACTTGCATGTATAGGGACAAGGCTCACTGTGTATTGTGCCTGTGATACTGTGTGCAATAGGTATATCAAAGCCTTATGCAGCACCACCATAGAGAGTGTTGGTAGAGGAGTAACCTCTGCTACTGGGTATATGAAGGCACAGCATTCTGGCCATTCCCGCCCAGTTATAGCTCTAGCTAGTGATGTCCATGAATTTAGCCTGACATTAGAATTTAAAACTGTTAGTTCATCACGTCTAGTAACTGCATGGAATTAACCATGTAGTGTGAGCAATGGATAGAATAAGTGAAAGGAAGTGCATAACAATTTGTTATTTGTATGGTGGAACAAATTATAGACATACATTATGGTGATACAATAGCGGCAGTCCCTTAGCTGCTCTGCACCCTGCAGCTATAGTCATTCAGCAAGTGGCATAGGATAATGTGGAGCAGCCTAAGATGTATTTTGAAGAGGTGATTACTATCAGATGTCGTAGTTCATGATCAGATTCCGTAGTGTGGACTTCATCAAAATTTATGTTTTGATGGCATAGATCACTGCATTTGCCAACTGTTCTAGGTAAAATTGAATAGAGATTATTTGTTCATTAGCAAATGTCTGATGAGCCGGCAGCCAAGACACATGTGACAAGTTATTTTGAGCACACATGCACTGTTACCAATGCACTGGATATTATGCACCTGATTGTACATGTACACTCAGGAGTTTGTTAGAGTGCCATGCAGTGCACCGTATACGTATACGTATATCTGCATAAATGGCACAGCAATGCATACACAGCTGTATAGCTAGCAATTTCACTGGTTCGCTTATATACTGAATAGTGCTAAATGTCTTTGCAGAATGTACTTCCTTCAGAAACGTGTGGCTAAAGCAGATCAGCCTTCCTCCATCAATGAAGCTGTCCATGGTGAGAGGTATACTGCCCCTGTGAATGCCGAGTCAGGATGTGTGGTGCAGCCTAATCCAGCTTATTGCTCTGTTGCCTACATGGACCACTCTGCCCGCCTGGGCACCATTACTGAGCGTGGGGCAATAGCTGCCATGCAGTTGCAAGTGGATGGAAGAGAGGGAGACATTGAGAACATTTATGATGATGTGAAAGTAGGACAGTAATGCATAGCCTGTAGGTCTTCGTCATATTGTTAATGCATGTGTGATCATCAATGTACTGTCACAAGACTATATCGATCAGACAGCACATCATGTATTCAGAACTGTCTTCATAGGGATGGTGCATGGTGGATGTTGTATAGTTGCATAATACAGTGTTTTGCAAAATGGTTGTAGTGAAATGTTATACGACTCGATCTCAATTCTTCTCTGAACATTGACTTCATGTGGACTTGATGCCATAAGCAGCCCAGAACCTAAGCCATGTTCTGGAATTATTGTTTATACGTGTATTGTGCCAAAAGTGAGGCCAAAGCTGAGGCATGCAGGCTATGAGCCATTTACCAAATACTGTATATACAGCAAAGCCTTAAGTTATTATTTTCTGCATGGCGGAAGTCCAAGTCCAATTGCAAAGTGTATAGGATTGACTGATCAAAGTATATTGCTATAATGAGATGCATGTATGCATGCTCATGCATGACATATTGCTACTACAAAATGGCCACCCACTAGATGAGAGTGCTGCAATTGACAGCTAGTGGCTCAATTAAGCCTCTAAGGTACAGTTTTCACTTTTTTCATGTGCAAAATGCAGGACATTAATGGTTAAGCTTGTATCAAGATATTGCAATTGCATTATATAAAGCAGAGAAGGGTGGTTGGTATATGCCAAACTAGGTTGATTGAGGCCCATGCAAGGTCATTGACTGAGCCACAAATTAAGTGCCAAGGTTGATATCTGCGAGTATGAGTGCATGACCAATATAAGTGATTGTCTTGCAATATGTTTCACAATGCACTGGCCTTGACCTGACTCAAGGCCATATTGAAGCTAAAATAAAGAGTATTGTAAGGAAATAATACAATCAGTGCTCTAAAATGTTGTCCACTTCTGTCCAGTCAATGTCTGTGAGAACACTGCTACTGGTGGAAGGAGTATCGTCATCTGTGACATCTCTCTAAACAGAACAGAATTGGGTACAAAACATTATTACAATTGCTAGCATGATGTAGGCCATCACCGACACAGTACATGCTTGGAGTACAACACTGACAAAATGTCGGTGCAAGTGATTCTTTTGTGTTTGCTCAAGACTGGATTTCACATGAGCTAGGGCTGATAGTACCATGATTGTAGTAAACTGACTATGTTGCAGAATTGTATCTGGAAGCTCCAAAGTACAATACAGATAGTAGTTGCAAAGCCATGTATAATATTATGGATTCAGATACATTTATAAAGATGCATTGAAAGAGAGCATGACAAGTACTGTACATGTACACAGGGAGGAGTCGCTGCTCCAGTGTGTCATCCTTTAGTTAAGATGCACTGGTAATACCTTATAGCTATATAGAGTGACTTGCGTGGGCGGATCAAAGGGATTTTGAGTACTTTATATTGCGTAATCTTGCACCGTGCTTTATGGCCGTTCTTTATGGAAGTTAAAGAACGCTAGGTGTGCCATAAAGAACTCTATCAAGAGACGCAAGCACTCAAACTTCCTCCTTACGCTTTTAAGGGTGGATTCTGTCCAGTGTGGTCTGACTGAGACCGCGAATTACAAAAGTTCCTTTTCATTTCTGCCGAATTGTGACCTCGCCGCTCCGTAAGTTAAAGCCTAGCCTGCTACCCATCCTTCGCTTCTGAAAGGCGGCAACGAGTGCTCTAATGGCAGAGGAAAGGTGCTTCGTTAGTTCTTTTTGCGTCTCTTGAACTGGCAGTCCGAGCGGGCATTTGCGCACTAGCTAGCTAGCTAGCCAAACGGATAGTAACAACGGCAGCAAATAGTTGTTCTTGTGCGATGATAAAAAGAACATAGCGCAGCTCAGACTTGTTCTATTAAGGCGCATTGAGAGTCTTCTTGCCAGCGAAGGACCGTTTTCGCCTAATACTGCTACAGCTACTCGCTTCACTCTACCTTCCTTCTGACCAGAATGCGAGGTAAGTTTGAATGGAGTCAACCAATCGGATTACAGATGACGCAATAGAATTAGCCAAATATGGCTTGCAGATGACGCAATCGGAAAATGGAAGACTGAAGGCCAACCGTCCGCCCGCGCAAGTCACTCTATATCATTTAAAGTGGGCTAGGAGTGCTTTACGCGATTTATGGCACTCGGTGTGGGGGTCTCGTTGCGTGATAAAGCACTCGGCTTCGCCTCGTGCTTTATCAGAAACTCGACCCCCACACCTCGAGCCATAAATCGCGTAAAGCACTCCTAGCCCACTTTAAGTAACATATACAGTGTATAGAATGGAACTGGATATAGATAATTTTATACCTTACGAGCAATCACATAAGACTGGAAAAAATTCAATGGTAAGATGTTTCGACTCCAAAAGCCCCTGTACCTTTGCAGTCAAATTGGTAGTGGCGACTATGTGTACTTTCCTACACAAACTATACACTGTGGTACTGTCCCTCTCTCACCAACAGCCGAGTGACAGTCTCTATTTCTTCTGCTGTCAGACCTTCCACACTTGCTATCTTCCTCAGAGGCTTGTGTCTGCTCTGATGATCCTTCACAGCTTCACCAAGCACAACAGGCCTAGGCATGGATGACGACGAGGAGCCTACCGGGAGTGAAAAGGGGACAAAGTCTGCACTGTATCTATTCACCATGCAGTAACTGACAGTTGGTAAACTCAGTTTGCAGGATTATGCACCATAGTGCTAGTGTATGACCACACTGTGTAGCACATAGTACATAGTGTGCCCATCCTAACTATGCTACATTGAGGCTACCAACCTGTTGTCTTTGTCCAGGTGCTTCCGGCTCCGGCTGACTGCATTGGTCTCTTTGCTCTCCTGGGTAGTCCTGAGGGAAGGGGAGCTTGGGAAAGCACCCGAGTACCACTTGCTACCGTTGAGTGTTTGCGGTTCTCCTTTGAGTGTTCCCTTGACTTCTGTGGTTGGTGGTGAATAATGTCTGCCATCAATGCATAGGCATCATGTACTCTCTTTTCTCGATGTTCCTCAAGCAGCTCCCTGAATTCAGCAAGAATACACAGTGCAACAGAGCCAATAGAACTATGACATTGTACAATGCACAAACACACAACACACACACACATGAGCGCGTGCACGCTCACACACACACACACTTTCAGATATATGGGGCTTTCTGTAAATGCACAGCAAAGACTAGAGTGTGAAGGCACCATGGGCAGCAGGATGGAGCCCAGGAGGAGGAATCAATCACCATCATACCAAGCAATGGAATGTTCACACTGGCCAGTTGTCCTTTCACACTCACTCATCTGTCAGAGAAACTGCTACACGATAGCTTACTTCAAATACAAGCACAAAGTATACTATATCTTGTTTGGTCAATTCGCTCATACAGCTTCTCAGTCTTGGGCAAACTGAGTACACGGCAGCAATTCAACGGCTGGGCGCATGCAGAGTTTGACTACTCAGGGATAGTTTAAGATTGACCAATAAGGGAGCAGTTTTTTGAGATTGCAAGCCAATTCAACATGCCCTTCCAATGTGCTCATAATGACATTTTACAATATACATCCTCCCTCAGATACAGTAGTCCCCACTAATTAAGGAGGCAACCACATGTCCACACACCTTCTTCTCTCTTGTCGTTCTCTCTGGTTTCTCTGTACCTAAGTATAAATTGAAAGTATAGACATGGAGTAAAATTATATATAAACAGTACATGTGTATTTGAATTGTAATACTGCACACATTGCATCACTCCACATGTTTGCTAACGATGTAAGATCACAGACCAAAGTAGACACAAGTAATTACGTACATACACTATAAGCTAAATGTACTGTACAAGGTTCCCCTTGTTCTCCACACACAAATCAATCTGACCCTCACTTCACAACCCAACATTTCACAGTCACTCACACACAGATGCTTACCCCTGACTGCACAGGAGGCACAAAAGGCCTCTTCTCCTTCCTGATGCGAGAGTCACGCTCAGATTTATATTTCTCCTTATAGTTCTTTCGTCTTTCCTCCATCCATTGTCTCAGTTCTTCCCTGTTCCTTTCATGGAGGGGGGCTCCTGGGAGGGATCGACTGTACAGCAAAAGATAGGATTGGAAAATAAAGTGAACAGCATACAAAATGGCATGCTTTGGACACTGCAATTCAGAGTTATAACATACTTAACTCTAACTGTACACACACAGACTCAAAGCTGACCCATTAAGCATTAGCTTGAGGTATGTACTGTAAGCAATTAGTATGGTAGTCTTACGCACGTTCTTTGTTTGTAGTGAGGCAACCTCTGGAGCCTGTCCTTGCCACGTCTGTCTTGTGAGGACATTCCATCCACTGATCCACTACTAGCACGTCTTGACACTTGGCCAATTAGGTTGTGATCATTGGGTGGGGCCTTTAAATAAGTAGCCCTGTCCACTTTCACATCATTGTCTCCTTCCAAAGAAGAGTGACAAGACTCTGCCTGAGTTGTTCTCTTCACGAGCTCTCCCACCAACTGAACAGTGATACAGTGGCACGGTACAATGTAACACAAGCACCTTATTTCATGAATATGTTGTCAGATTTCAACCAACACTGAACCAATGACACAATACCAAGGCAGATAATGTATACACTAGCAACACTACAATACAATACACACAGTGACACAACACACAGAACACAATACACACATTAAACACTAGAGGTGTCCATGTGATGTCACAGTGCACAGTGTACCTTGTAAGAGTCCAGTTTTATCTCCCGTTGGACGTTGTATGCAGTGGCCTCCAGTGCATTGAGCTGGGCTTCAACATGCTTCAATTTTGATAGAATATCGTCTGTCTTTCTTGGTTGGCCTCCAACAGTGCGATGAGGACTCTTTACAGCTTGGGGCTCATCAGCAGTGGCCACAGCTAGTATGTTTTTGCTGCTGGTGCCAATTTCTGGCAGTGGGAAACACACCGATATGAACAATAGACAACTGTGTACACACAATGCATGGTACGCTACACCACAGTACACCATACCACACCACAAATGTACACACACACACACACACACACACACACACACACACACACACACACACACACACACACACACACACACACACACACACACGCACACCAGTACACTACTGCCCATGCACACACCATGCTGCTGAGATGCACCAATGGAGCCATCAGATATGCTTGATGCCATTGACTCCCTCAAAGTGAAGTCCGCTGCATCCAGAGGGTCTCCTGTTTGGAGTGTGCTCTCGCTATCTGCACCATCAGCAACCAATGTGTCATTTGGGTCAATGTCTTCCACTGATAAGAAGTTTCGAGTTGGAGCACCACTTGGATGCCCTAGTGACAGAGTGGCACTGTCACGCTTCCCCAGAGGAGCTTCCTCACTGGCTTGAGCCACCTCATACAGTGCCTCCCCACCAACAGCTCTTTGAGCCAGCTGTTGTGTGAGCTGTACACCTGATTCTTTACTAACTGGAGCCAGCTCTCCTCCCTTTTCATCTTCAGGTGTTCCCCCCAATTTAGTCAGCTGCTGTGCTTCTTTGTGGACTGACTCTGTGAACTGCTGCAAGTCAACTGGGCTGCTTTGAGAAGATGTTGGGACAACAGTTGATTTACCACTGTAGAGCTGCTTCTGTGGCTTGCTGACTTGTGGCACCTCCTGTGTCCTTGCTGCTACCTGTCGGTCTTGAATGGGATGAGTTAGCTTCATGTCTTCAATCCTCAAATCCAAAGACACTTGAACGCTAGCCTCTGCAACTGGGTTTGCCGCAACTGGCTTAGTAGGCACGCTCTGTGCTGTTGACATGTCACTACCATTTGACGCTGGCTTTCCCCTTGCCTTATTCCCTTTCCTTCTCATCTTCCTTGTGTCAATGTCTCCAGCAGATGACACAGATGTGTCAGAGTATATATCCTTGGTTCTCTTAGGTTTGGTCCCATGCCTGTGATGAGCAGGGGGTGGATCATGGACAGGTGACCCATGTGCTAGCATGTCATCTGGCAGCTCGAGGAATTTGAATCCTTCCTGGTGATGTCTGTAGAAAGCGTCTGTGTTCTGTAACTGAACTGGATGCTGTTGAAGCATATCTGAAGAAGGAAAGGTGGGGACAAATGGTTTGAGAGGCATCTTCAACAACTCATAACGACCAGCAACACCAGGTGCTTCAAGAGGTCTTTCTGCTGAACTGACATCAGGGAAGGACAAAAGTGGTAAATCGCTAGCATTTTGCTGTTTAACAGGTGGAAATTGGAGAACTGGGAATGGACTGTGCACTGGCTCATCATGTAGCTGTAGCAGTTGGAAGCTCTGCTGCTGCAGCTGCTTGGGTGCAAAGGTGAGCAGTGGGAAGGTGCTGCTGTGGCGAGGAGCACCTTGCATGTCCACGGCACCTTCTAGTTGCTCCTGGGGCTGTTGTAACTGCTTGAACGCTGTGGTTGGGCTCTTGGTAGTCCAAGCTTCTCTGGGTGGCGGAGGATGGTCATGAACCTCTGTGCCAAGAGCAGTGCTGGGAGGTACCAGTTGTGCATTTCCCAGATGTGGGAAGGAGAAAGAGTCATGAGTTACAGGGACATAGCCTGAGGATATGCCTACAGGTGGTCCCTGGTGGCTTGCAGAGAAGGCTGACATGGGATGGGGAGTGAGAGAGGCAGGATGCGGGGGAAGGGGGAGCAGTGGGAATATCACTCCATCAACTGTGTGTGTAGGATGCAGGCTGTGTGAGGCAGGATGTGGAGCTAGTGAGATCTGAGGATGATCGTCAGTCCAAGGTGTGTGTGATGGCCGAGAAACTTCCTCAGGATGTGGTGCAAGGGAGAGCTGGGGAAGAGAGCTGGTTTGAAGGCTGCGCATGCCCTGCGGGTGTGGCTGGACTGCAGGATGAGGAGGGCCAGAGGTAGCACCACATGCCACACTAGGCACACCTCGACCCCCCACACCGTGCCAAGAACGAATCTGCAGTACCTGAGACTGACCTAACCCTGCCTCTTCCAGCTGCCCTGGAGTGAGCTCAGACATTGATGACTCTGATTGGAAGCTGTAGCGCTCACCAGCACTTATACAACTAGCAGTGTCTTCAGAGCAAGGGACTGATTTGTTAAAGCTTGCTTTTGCCCTACCACTGCCTGCAATGGGCTCTGTGTCCCCAGCAGCATCAGTTACCCTGCCAGTGCCATGAGCACTGCTTCTCACTGGCAGTGGAAGGGCGAATGCACTCTGATTACTGCTGGATACACCCTGTGCACGTGGATGTGTTGGTTGCACACCACTTTCTTTCATGACAGTTGCTAAGTGAGGTGGTTGGCTCAGGTCTTCACTGGCGGCAGGCTGGTTGGTTTCGGTCCTTTCAGAGCACAAATCCCCACTCTGGATTGTGGCTGGATTGGGTGTGGGATTGCTGTGCTCGTCTTGGCCAAACTGTGGATGAAAAGCACAAACCACACACATACTTATGGTTGCCACAGAATAACTAATGCAAAATAGATCAACATCAGCATAGTCTTATATTCAAATGGATAAATTAAATCAACACCAACCTGTCTGTGTGTGTCTTCTGTGAAGTGATTCCCATTCCCACTAGGTGGTGCACTCTGCATAGGAGCAGCATCAGAGACACTACTGTCCAGAGCCGTCAGTAGCTGACCGTGGTTCCCCTATATCATATACATATACCAAAGAGTACACAATGTACAAGGTAGCCAACAACCAACAACTCGTGCAACAGAATGCTAACACCAAACATGTGTACATAATCCCTATCTATTGGAAATACAATACATGTGTACATATGGCTGGCCACATGCAGCTGGGGTCATATTACTGTATATAAACACTGTGTGGCATGTATGCCGGAGCTTCTCCTCACTAGCATTGCATGCATACTAAAACTCTGCATCTGTAAAGCAGCAGCCTAGCATACAGGCAAGTGAAGGAGTATGCTGAGATGTACTATATAATACAAATGTTACGAACTATACGAACTATGTATGTGTGAGCTCGCAAGTACTAATACGATGAGAGCCAAGGAATCCTACAAAGAGAACAACACTTCATTTTGGCATTAGCTGTTCTTCTACGCATGCACTCTAAGTTAGAGTAGATTGCACTGAATGTCTCCTATACACATACACGTATGAACTGTAGGTACAGTATCAACACTACATTTACTCACTTTCAATAATTCTTTCACAATAGTCCTCATTTCCTGTTTCACTGCCTTCCTAACGTCCCTTCTCAGCTGTGCTACTTCCTTCTCTCTGCCCACCAACCCACTCTCACCCAGCGACTGCACCACCTGCAAGCCCTGCGCTTCCACTGGGTCCCCACTATTGCCCACATGTGGTGATGACCAAGTGCGGTAAGTAGGACTGTTTAGCTCATCAGTTTTCAAAGTGGCTGGCTTCTCTGAAGCTGTGGTACCATCCTCCTGCTCCTGTTGATGGCAGTGACCAGTGCCATGATGGGCTATAGCAAGGTGTGGAGAAGCAGGGGACTGGGGACTCTCAAGCCTTCCACTCACAAGATTGCCCTCAGGATTGGGATGCAGTAGAGGTGTGTTCTCAATTGGAGTACTCTGTGGGGGACCTGGAAAGCACAGCGAGTGCAGAAGGGTTGAAAGTAAGCATAGGACGCATTCCATTGACAGCATAATCTACCCTTGTGACTCCAAATGAGCAGTTTCAGTATTCCTAGACTAGCATTAACATGGCCTGGCGTGCAAACTTAGGGTTTAAACTAAAAGTCGTGCATTAGGCAAACCAAACATCTGTACAGGTATCTGAAATTGTAACTTTAACTAACCTGCCATGGTCTGCCTGTCCTTTGCACCCTTTCTTCCTTTGTTGCTGGTCACCACTGTAACGGCAGATACAGGCAGCTCTGGCAGGACACCCCTCTGCCCTGTGGGGCATGGTGGAAGGTCCCCAGCACTTGAGAGGTCAGTGGTGATGGTGGTGGTAACTCGCTCAGGTGTCTCCTGTCTCGCTTCATCTTCCCGTGAGTGTGGATGAGAACTTACAGGCTTACTCTTAATAGGTACAACTTGCTGCTCTGTATGCTCACTCTGCGGAGTGTGGGTATCCGTTTTCACACTTTCCTCACTGCTTGACTCAGAGTGGCTGTCAGTACTGCTACTCAGTGAATCATCATCTCCACCATCTCCTCCTCCTCCTCCTCCTCCTCCTCGTCCTCCTCCTCCACCACCACCACCTGTATCTCCACGACTACCATCCCCACTCCCATCACTACTCTGACTTTCAATTTCACCATTGCCAGAGCCCGCAATACCAGCACCATCACCCTCAGTGGTTTGACTTTGCTGAGAACCATCCCCATTCACACGGTTAGTACCATCTAGGTCGTCTTCACTTTTCTGAGCTACAACAGTACAGCCATCAGCCACCAATGTGTGGTCTCTAGAGTCACTGGGCTGCTTGCTGCTTTCCTCCAATCCGCCTTCACCGAGGCTGGCAAGAGAGAGCCAACTTTCAGTAGCTGGGTTAGAATCTCCTGTGGCATATCGTACAGGAGCAGCAGGGGTAGCCATAGCATGCTGTCCGGCTCCTGTAACCTGCTCACTGGTGAGAGAGGTGACAGCTGAGAGAGTGGTGGAACTGGAGAAGAGAAGCATGGAATGGAGCAATTGTTAATACAATACACAATCAGATACTGCAAAATAGGTACAAATAACCAAGTCACTGACCACGTGACCACTTACACCTGCACACAGAGCATTGGACAGAGAATACAGAAGTCATAGAGAAACCTAGAATGCTACAGTAGCAAACAATTAAGCACTCACTCTTGCTGGTCCTCGTCTTCCTCGCTATCATTGAGGTAGCCATCTCTTTGGGTAGCTACAGTAGTGATTGTGCAAGAGATTTCTGCTGCAGTGAGGAGAGAGACAGCCTCGCCAATGGAATACTCAGTGAAGGTCTCTGTCGGCAAGGTAAGCTGGGGAAGGCCATCCACTGCCTCGGTCACTGCAGCAAGTGTGCCTGGGGTTTCCTGGAAGCTGTCCATCTGTGCAGGCACATGGAGTGTGTATGTATAACATACGTGAAATGTCATGCCCATAAAATTTGAACATGATTTCTAAATACATACATGTATATATGGCTAATTCTTAGAATACCTGTACGTATGGTGGATTCTGGAAACCAGAACAACATCAGTTACGTTACAGTAGTAACAGTATGCCACATGTGTGTGTATGTAGCTGTATTGTACAGGCCAGCATGTAGGCTAATACACACCGAGCAGCAGAAGCATCAGTACTGTTGACTAAATTTAGGTGTGTAAAATGTTTAGGCTAAACTCACTGCAATACTTACTTGTGGAATAATGAGGAGCTTGGGTTCTGAGGTAGAAGGCGTGACTGAGCTATGGCTGTGGTCAGCAAGTGCCCCATCTCCACCAGACAGCTCCAGGATCGAGTCTTCTTCTTGCTCTGGAATGTCAGCAACCTGCTGAGTCTGCTCAGCCAAGGACTGTTTCCCAGTTTCTGGCTTCAGCTCCTCTTGAATGCAGACACTGCTATCCTTCCCCAAAACCTTCACCTCTCGAATGTGAAGAGCTGAAGTCAGGACCTCCAGTGGCAGCGACACCTTCAGTGAGCTGGTGACGGGAGCTTTGTTTCCCACTGGAAGTATCACCAAATCTGACCAGTGCATGAGAAACTGTGCAATTGGCAGCAGTTGTGTCCACAACGGTCTACCACTAAGGTCAGAAGAAGAAGTAGGTAGGACTGCATTCTCAGTAACAGCTGCGTCAGAAGACTGGAGGCAGCTGCCCTGTTTGGTGTCGGACCAGGTGCAGAATTCAGAGAGGAGAGGGGTGTCTGAGGCTGGGAATGGGTGCACACCAACACGATGCCTTGAAGAAGGCTGCACGCTGATGGGTGTGGCGCTAATGTGTTCGGCAACAGTAGAGATGAAATGGAGGTAGTCTTCATCAAACTCACTCTCACATGTGGGCAACTGTTGCATTTGTGCATCTGAAGCGAGAGGAAGGGACAGAGCCTGCCTTGCACTAGCTAGTGCCTTACTCTGCACAATGTAGACAACAGAAAGAGGATCCTCAGATGAATGGGGTTCCCCGTCAGTGCCGCTGTCACTGCCCACTGACTGCGCTCTGAGCTGTGTCATCATTCGAGTGAATTTACTACCAATGGCATCATTTCTTCTTTCAAAGTCACTGGGAGGGTATCCATGGGCTAGCAGAGTTGCCTTCAGCTTGGTAGGCCTCATTTCAGCCAGGGCTGTCAACACGCAGTCCTCCACTTGGTTCGCCGAGTAGTACCCCAAATGTCGAGAAACACAGAGCAGTTTCAAGCCCCACACAACAGACTCTTCTACGACAGAATCATCTGGCGATGCACCCTGCAATGTAAGTAAGAGGTTAATGAGTTATTCCCATGCTTAAGCTAGAACCACTCTGCATCCCATGCATGCATGTACATACACACATTCATAATGTACACTGAAACACACAGGAAGCTATACATACCATGTGTCATACTGTACTGTACAGAAAAGATGCATATTCTCACTAACAACTACTCTCCATACACATGATGGTATGCTGTCACAAACTCACAAGTGAGAAGCAACTGGTCTGCCTGAGGAGTGCAGACAGCTGGTCCCGTGCATGCAGGTACCACAGTACCCAAAGCAGCCTGCGCAGCAGAACATGTAGCTGTTTCAGGCTGGACGCTTCCACTGTGTGGTCTACACCAGGAGGACAATCAGGAATGTCAGACAGCCATTGTATGCAGCTTGAAGCAGAGAAATGATCTTTTACCACAAGTTAACAGGTCCCCACATACTGTATCATAATGTGAAAATGTGCACAGGTACATACATTCTAAGCAAGAGCTGTGCAATGACTCTGATAACAACACCATGCTGTGCAGGGTGCACATCAAAGGCGATATAGCAGTGCATAGCACAAATACATCGAATATATTGAATATGTGTGTGTGTACCGTTCATAGGAAATGTCCGTGCCAGCTCCCGAAACACCTGCAGGTATTCCCCCCAATTTCGAGCTTGCCTCTTCGGCTGCAGTGCTGAGAGGCAACCCACCTCTGCACTGCCTTCCTCTGTGGTTTGTAGGATGTCTGAAAGATGTGCTATGTACCTGTAAGAACAGGGAGGTTATGCATATGTACACAGTTCAAGTGTTGGCCAGGTAGACCACTTGTACATACACACATTGTATGTTAAAACTATGTACCATTTTAACGGGTACGTACAAATTTTAGTGAATTTAGTGAGTTGTGCAAAAGTCACTAGAAATTGTATCCACTAAAACGTTTTGTACAGGTGAAAACAATTACATGCAAGAATTTGGAAATAGTTCAAAGTGTACTGTCCACCAAATCCTGGACTTCTCAAAATATAAAATTTACTGTACATGCCTCTAAAATGTTAGCCTTAATGTACACTGTACCACATACATTTTAACACACAGTACTGTACTTGTACTACTGTACTGTATAGTCACAGTAGTAGTGTACTAATACTATTGTCACCTGCCTGTCCAACCTCAGAAAGAACAAGTGTGTACGTTAACACTTTGGTGGATAGTGTTTCAGTTTTGAGGCTACATATGTACAACAGTGCACAACACTGCTTATACACTTACAGAGCAAAGCACGGTTGGAGGCAGTTGGCTGCTCTCAAGAGAGCACAGAACTGAAGGACAAGGTCAGAGATAGCCACCCGTGCATCATACTCAGACCTGTCATCCTACACAGACAAGGGGAAGATCACAGTGAGGTGTGGCACAGACATAGATCAGACTGTCCAGACTGTACAGTAGTCAAAGGTCAGTGCCATAGATTCTGCATCAGCTGACACACACACACACACACTTACATGCACACATGCACACACACACATGCACACACGTACACATACACACACACACACGCGCGCGCACACACACACACACACACACACACACACACACACACACAGAAAAACGTACGTATGTACATACATGAGAAGTGGAAGCATAAAATGAAATACATGTAAGTACGTACATGTAGTCTACCGTCAAACCATTCAATACATGCATTACTACGTACAGCAAACCATCACAATTTCAAGTGGAATCAAATCTCACAGCATGCAGGCACAAGCACACTATACAGTGGTTGCACACACCTCTTTGGTAATAGGTTGTTGCTGACAGAACACTGGTGAGGCGGGGAGGCGGTGCCCAGCTGGGACAAGATAGGGGAGCTTTCCTACCTCTGATGTAATCCCATCCACCAAGCGTGCTGTGAAGTTGAGCAGGATGCTGTCATGGCCACCCACAACAGCAGCTTGTAGAAGCAAAGCTAAGGTGTTTTCTGTATCAGTTACAGATCCACGGCTAGACCCAGTGGACACCAGTGCTTTAGTAATACCCTCAATCTTGCATTTGATGATGCTTGTGGCAATGTCATTGCAGTGTACATCAGATAGGGTAGGTGTGCCACGCTGAAGAAGAGTATTATGAACCTTGTCTATAACCGCAACAGAGTAAGCTAACTGCCAGTTGCCTAACTGTTGGCAGAAAATGGCCGCCTCTTCCCACTCACCGGCAAAGAGCAAGAGCATCAGAGCACAATCAGGTACCCACTGGTGAAGTGCACTCCGGGCAGCATCTGTGACTTTCACAGTGCTCAGTTCGTTAAATCTAGCTTCCTTTGGCAGCTCAGCGGTGGCCACTGACGGAGCTGGTACACTGCAAGCACTACCCAATATGGGCACCATGAGGGGCAAGCCTAGAAAGTATCGTGCCATTAGGAAGCCTAGGCTTCTGACCATGGACTCGCCAAGAGGAGATGCAAGATGCACTAAGGAGGTTTTTGATGCGGACAGAGGTGGGATGGCTGTGTCCTCCGTTGGCCAGGCAGCACTGCCCTGCCTGTGTGTCACTGGTAACTGATTGGTGCTCCTATGGAGAAGTCTGTCCAATCCCTCAATAGGAATCCCTTCACTGCTGATAATGTTCAATGCCATGTCCTCCATGGCTCCACTAATGTCATACTGAAGCAATTTGCGGTGCAAAGTAGAAATTTCAGAGTGAGCAACATCTTCGGCAGCCACAGGTTGCAGTGTGGCAATATCATACTTCTCTGCCTCATGGGCAAGCTGTTTGATAAGGTCCTGAAGAGAGTTGGAGGACTCACGAAAGGTGTGAGATGGAGTGCGGTCCACTTGATACTGCTCAAATAGGCGGAGCATGTCAGTAGCATGGGAATGGAAGAGTTTCAGGACTGATGCAAGGGAAGCAGGAATAGAGGGATCCACCTTGCTGGTGGCCCCATCTACATGAGAAGGCTGAAAGGCAAAACCAGAAGTGTCTTTATTGAATATCTGACTGGCCGACGAATAAGCACTGAGGGAGTGCGAGAGGGTGTCAAAGGCTGCCTGTAGCATGCTTAAGACCTCAGCCACAGCCTGACCAGGGTCACTGGGCTGGGAGAGCTGCTGCTGTAGGTGTCCAAGGGAACATTCAACGCACACACTCAGGACAGAAGTGACTAGCGAAGATGTGAGTGCAAGGTAGGCCTGGTGAACAGAGTCAAACTTAGTGATGTCCTGGAGTCGGGCTAAAAACTCCAAAAGAACAGCAGTGTTACCCTGACCAAAGGCAAGCTTAACAGCAGCAATACAAGTATCCGTCCACAAACTGGCGAAACTGGATGCACTCTCTGACGAAGCATGCATAGGTGGCTCCAAGGAATTGTTGGAGCTAACAACAATACCAAGTGCAGACAGCAGTAAATGTAACGATGGTGTAGATAGCGGGACAGGTGCTGCCGAAGAGAAGAGAGCCTGCTTAGAACCATCACCACTGGTCTGTTCACCAAGGCCTGCAAAGTGGATGGCTCCCACATTTGCCCCACCCATATCAAATGCAGCAGCGTACGGTGCAATACTGCTCACTGTGTGGTCTTCAGAGGACAAGAACGTACCCTCTGCCAGTGCCTGGATGCTCCTGCCTGTGGAGGTGGTTGCATTGCCAGCATCTTCCTCAGGAAACTGGAGGCTTAGCTCTGGGTGCTCTACCAAGAGAAGATGCTGCGCCGAGTGCACCATCTTCCTGGCAGCCTTTTCTGGGCTGGTGCGCTGAGGAAACTTTAGTGCACTCACAAGATACCCATCTGAGCACAGGGCTATGGGTAGGTGAGGGTGGACAGCCACGGAGAAGTGCTGACGCATAACATCTTTCTCTGAAGCCACTGAGGTCTCATACAACAGGGGGTTCCCCTGGCCAGCAGCCCTGGGTTGAATCATGTGGACAAGGTATGACATGCAGTCAATGTAGAGAATGGAACAACCACACACAGGACACATATAGTCAGTGCATCAATCTGACATACGTACAAGAAGGCTAGAATTTGCACACAAACAAAGTGTCTGAGTGACTTACGTAGGAATGCGCACACATCCAGTGTAATGTGGACAAGGGTAATGCTAATAAATTCTTAACAATGTAAAGAACATACACTTAGGACGTCACTTCAAACAAATCATAGATACTTGTAGTGTCGAGTATCTATGGGCAAATGTACACTATCTGGCTTACGTATTTATTTATTGTGAAAATCAACACTTTAGCATCAGCTACATACACAGAGTGTATATACAATGTATAGTGTTTTAGACAGCCAACATGGCAAAGGCAAGGACACTCCCTTAGAACACTACACAACTGGATCTACAAAAGTGGACAAATAAATCAATCTTCCATACTTCCAATCTTCCACACTGCACACTTACTGAACAATCACAAGTGGGTGGATTGGGAGGTGTGTGGAGGGTTCCATGCTCAAAGAGCTGCCAGACACAGAGGCAAGTGCAGGACCAGACAGTCTTGAGAAAAGCATCAGAGAGCCACGTTTAGAGATGGCCACCAGAAGCGTGCCACATGGGGTCCAGGCAGCATCTGCAATCCACCAAGACCTGCGAAGAGAGAAACCAAAAGCAAAAAAGACGCCCAACATGCAAGAATACTATAGGACACAGTGTCACAACGTCGTGGCATAGTCCTATCTGTGGTGTGTGTGTGCTCTGTGTGTATGTCTCTGTGCATGTGTACACGTGTTGGTGGCAGCATGCATGTGTGTGCCTTCAATACGTAAATAACCAACCTCCCTGTCTCATCAGGCTGGGTGTGGCCATACACTGGAGCAGCAATGGCTGCTTCTGACTCCGCTGACACATACACCACTCGGCAAGCTCTTGCAGACCTACAATTCAGCACTACTGCAGCAACCTTCCCTTCAGCACTGATCTTTACTATGTAGCTCCCTGTTCCCTTAACCAGCACTCCTGTCTCTCCACACAGCTCTGCCAAAGGGTACATTGTGCATTTCCAGTGCACCGCTGAGAAAGGACAGTCAGTCACTGAACTATGATTCTGAACAAATGAAGCTTGTGTGGGCAACTTGGGACTACGGGTATCAATTGCCCTTTCGCCACTCTCACCACCACCTGCCACGTGCTCTACGGCTGCCTCCTGTAATACTCCTTTGTGGTCGTCATCACCAATAGCTCCATCAACAGACATAAGCCGTTCCACCAAAAGAGCTTGCATGTCCTTGAACTGGATCCTCACACGACTCAGTGTAACTTCAGGCACTCCTGTAGTACTTGTGCTGGAAAAGGCCCATAACACCAGCCAACAAGGGCCATACACCTACAAATGCAGATGCATACCATGAATCAGAGCACTGCCATGAAATACAGTACGTTCTCACCAAACATTAGGAAACTACAACTCAACCGCAACCAGTTTTTGTAAGCAGCTGACGAAGGCCTTCATGGCCTGAATGTCCTGCATTCAGTTGTTGATTAATCTGCTACATGTCATTGCTCACGAAATAATCGCCTACAGGGCATTTTCATGCCATATACAGTGCTGTATTTAGATAAAATCTTCAAGAAGGAGCTAAACTGAGGTTCCAAGAAATGGGGGGGGGGGGCAAAATAAGAAGAGAGGGAATGCTAGGCTGACATACTGTATGTCATGCTATGTAAATTTCCAAGTGGGGGATTAAAGCTAGCCCCCTACTCCCTCCCCCCCAAATGCACTCCTAATACTGTAGTTATGCATATATGCTAGCACTCTGACCTTCAAATAAAATGCAGGCTCAAGTGCACATTTTTATCCAACAATGAAGTAATGTTAGAAAAACTGCACACACTAGTTACACCAAGAATAACAGTAGTCCATACTAGTCCATACTAGTATAGTAAACATAAACGTACACACCTCATCTTCAATGAAGGCTGCATCCATTGCTGCTTCTTTCTGGTCTCTTCGAGGCAGCCCCGCCTTCAGGTTACTGGGCTCCTCCTTCACTTGCCACCAGGACAGTTCAGCTGCAACATTGAGTTAAATTACGCACAGTGAGGTCACTTGAGCAGTTCAGTAGTTCATATGACAGCTCAGGAGCACATGGGTTGCTTTACTACCATGTTAACCTATACATACAAGCCATTGTATACACTTGGTCATTGTACTGTGTGTGTGTGTGTGTGTGTGTGTGTGTGTGTGTGTGTGTGTGTGTGTGTGTGTGTGTGTGTGTGTGTGTGTGTGTGTGTGTGTGTGTGTGTGTGTGTGTGTGTGTGTGTGTGTGTGTGTGTGTGTGTGTGTGTGTGTGTGTGTGTGTGTGTGTGTGTGTTTGGCAGAAGCTGTGTGAGTATGCCAGAAGGGTGACAGATCTGCAGCCAACGGGTCTGGCATTCGGAAGGTTGAGAACATAGTTTTTGCTTTGGTTACAAGTCTAGTCATACTTGTGAACCACAAACAACTGGGAAAGTAAGGAACTTGTGTAATTCTCTGTTAGGTGCTAGTGCACTTTCCGGTGTTTAGCGCTGGTAGTGCAATGTATGCCAGTCACCTAGACATTACCAAGTGTAGGTGGGGAATTCTATGGCCAGGAGCACAGGACGGATACTCTGATGCCGTCACTCAAGGCTGTACCCCACCTCTCTCATCTCATGGGTCTTGCAAGCCCATAGATGAGTACCCCTACTGCACCGAGGGGGCCATGCGACTGGGGTGATAAGGCTGGTGTCTCTGCAGCCAACAGTGCCACTGATCTTGTTGCCACCTGCTGGCTCACCCCATTAATGGGGTTCACTTAGCCAAGTCTTGGCTGTGGTATTACAAGTACAAGTACAAGTGTGTGCGTGTGTGTGTGTGTGTGTGTGTGTGTGTGTGTGTGTGTGTGTGTGTGTGTGTGTGTGTGTGTGTGTGTGTGTGTATGTATCCTAGGTGCAAGTCCCCACTACCTCAACATGGTGTCTGGGTGAACAGTGCAAAACTGGCTAACAGGGCAACGGCACCACATGTGAGGACTAGTGTGAGTGCAAATACAGGACAGTGATTCACGCTGTCACTCCATCTCCTGCATGCATGCCTGCAGAGAAGGTGCACACCTCCCGAGTTTGTTCATTTGTGCCTATAAATGCTAATCACTGATAAAGGCAACCGCAGGTTAATACAATGTTTGATTCAGTTTCAAGCATTTTCACTATTGTGTCCACAGAGGTTGCTCAACATCAGGCATAGTGTACAGGTGTACTCCCAGGTGTGCACCACACACACACCTAGCCTCAGCTACAGCACTCTACATGCAAGAGACAGCCTTGGTGTATCCAAAATACATGAAATACATTCTGGCCAACAGGTTTGCTCAAGCTCTTACACTGGAGTACATGAATGCATCAGTATTCTGCTTATGAATGACACACATGGAGTACATACCTACATGCACAAATGTGAGTGCAAATGTACCTGTACAATGCATGTACTGTACCTTGACGTGAATCCATCCTAGGAAGTGTCACAAATAGGAGGGAGAGGGAGTTGACTGCCAGAAGCAAGGACTGACCATTTGGTGCAACAAAGAGTCTAATACCTGTCAGAGGTAAATGTGCAAGAGATACAGTCACATACAAATGGACACAGTACTCCAATATGAGAGACTGAACTAGTGATTGCATTGCACGACAGTTGCTGAAAACTGTCGTTCACTGTGTGTGCCTTGCATTCCAAACACACATACTTAGGGATAAACACCGCGTGGGAATACAGGCACTCTACACATGCAGCTGCACATTTGGACCAGAATCAAACAGATGGCACTACAATGCCCAATGTCCAACCTTTCCAGTCTTTAGCATCAAACTTCAATCCATTCAGAGGAGTGCTACAGATGACAGGTGCCTCATCACTACCCGGCATCCACAGAAACAAGCTGACGTCCTCTAGAAGCCCACACAAGAGAGAACCTACAAAGAGAGTCACTGCCACATCAACCAAAACACACATACACTGAATAGACATTCACACACAATAGCAAGTACAGCATACAGAGAGTGACAACACTAACAGAAGACAGCAACTTGGTAGTCCATGATACTCAGGCAGTGTGCTGAATGTGTAACAAACCAGCACATGCAGCAGATGGGGGCATAAATATTTAAAACTCAACTGGCTTACCATCCAGTGAGTAGGCGAGCACTTTAATTGCTCTGTCTATATCCTTCAGAGCTGGTAGTCTCTTCTTGGTGCGGCCGTCCTTCAGGGACAAGGTGCTCAGACGTGGAGCATCCAGCATGTACAGCTCAGTGTGATTAGCCTGCAATCAAACAGAGAAAGACAAGATCCCCAAGGAGCATGAGGACGTTGCTGTCCGCAGTCACACCACTTGTACATTGTTACAGTAAGCAAGGTTTGCGTTCAAGGTGACTGACATAGAGTAATAAAAGATAAGCCCATTGCTATTGAGGCTGTCCCAGTGAGCTAGGAACCTTACACATGTAACAGTTACTAATATTAATTGCATGTTATCTGTTTTATATAATGCTGTATACAAATATTTGAGCTACGTATTTGATGATTGGTTTATTGACATGCCAAACACAAGGCCCCTTCGATTGCTGCAGCTGCACTAAATTAAATAGCTATCGCCAGTAACCCCTACTTCTCACCCAGCTCTCACCGATGACTGGTCACTGTAGCTACCATACTAGGCAGTGTGATGCTGGATGTGCGTAGGTGTGCTACATTAACCCATTGCAGAATGCAAGCTTCAATGAGTGGATACATGTAGAGTGTAAGTTCACACCACACAAGTGGGCCTAAGCACCTGAAAGTACATGAAGGGGTCAGACTAAATGTAATGCAATGAACGACATGGGTCTAGGGCTAATGCTCGCCATCACAGAGCCACACGTAGTCTGTGTGGTTCTCTCCTTCAGTGTCTCTTTGTGTGTCGGTGGACAGCGTCCCTTATTACCTCCCCTAGCCACGCGAACTTGGGCCATGGCTTCTTCCGCTTGATACTGACCGAGTACACGGATTCAAGCTGTACCTCCATCTTTAGCACAAGTGAGTCTTATGAATAACTCGTTAAGCAAACTTGCTCTACAACAAAGGAGGCGAGCCTTCCATTATCCACTGCCGCCATACTGCAGTTTGAACGTAATGATATTCATTAAAGTAGTATAATAAAATGGCGCCAGGACAGAAATAGCTAGCTCCTGCTGATCAGTAGTAACTAATGTACTGGTATATCACTATAAATCCGTGAATATGCCACAGTCCCACGTTAACTACGAACAAGAACAATAAGACGACTTGTTTGCTAATGTAATAGTATAATTATTAGTGACAAACAGAGTAGTACAAAAATGCATCAAAGCACAAAATTTAAAACAATTATACAGCATACTAGCATAATAATAATAATAATAATATCAATAATAACTAGTCAGCATAGAATAAATGTACATATACACCTTAGCCAAGTTAATTATTAATTATAGTGATAATCTACAGTTACTAAACAGTAATTGAAATGATTCAACACACAAAAAATAAAGTACAAAAGTGGAGGGTGTTCCAGAGCACGGCAGTAGCCCTACCTGGCTGCCTCTTTGTTGACCTCCTTGTTGCGATCACTGTCCTTGCACTGGGGCGGGTAGTGCATGCTCACCGAGTGGCACTCCCCTTTGTATATTGGCATTGCAGTCCCATAGGGAATTGCCGTCTTGCTGATAGACACAAGGCCGTCATTGGGGTGACCCAAGATAGCCCCTGCGCCCCAGATGCAGTAGCTACCAAACAGACCTCCATCACCATACTACAGCACAATAAAGAGTGTAGGAGCAAGCCATTGGGGTGAGCATACAATTACACTGCCTTGCAGCCATACAACATACAGTACATGTGTACATGCTCCCCTCGTACATCCACCTCTATAGCTAGGTGTGGTGCATGTAAGTGCTGCATGCAGTAATACCCAATAGTGCACTCCTGCAAGTATTCAATGTGGTGGTGTTGTGTCACTGGTGTACACTGACCTGGGTCACATAGTAGTATAGGTCCTCCTGCTTTTCCCGGGGAATCTTGTCCAGCCAATTCTGAGCACTGTCATAGGTCAAATCGGCATTGGCACCACACTGAATGCCAAGCAGTTTGCCAATGTCAGCTAATATACCTGCTATGTTAGTGCCCTGGTACGGTGTGCCCACACTCTGTAGCCGTCGACCACCAGCCTAGTGTCAGGAGAACACAACATGAAAGCAGCATCAGGAGTCACAAATGAGTATATGTTGCACTTTGAGGACAGGTGTACAAACAACTGCAAACACAGGCTTAGTAAGTATCAGCAGCCACACAGGAGCCACACCATGCACCATGTATGCCAAATACACATACACACAATACAGTGTTTCCTTACATACAAAGAGTGCATACAAGCTATACTGACGACTCACAGAATTAGCTAGTCCAGTTTGGTAGTACGTATTGAGATGGAGGGCTGCAAATCCTCCTTGGGAGTGCGAGTAGAGACTAAACTTGGTGATACCTTTGCTGTCGGCAAATTCAGCAATCTTCTGTGCAAATGCGTCATTCAACCGGTTCTGATCAAAATCCTCAAATACTTCAAAGTCGGTAAAATCCTCAAGGGTAAAAGGAGTCTCATGTGCACAGTATCCATGAACAAGGATAAGCTTCCCTGTTTCTGAAGAGTTCTGTTTCAAGTAGCGATAGGGATTGTACCCATTGCGCATCTCATATGTTATCTCTGTTGCTGGTTTCCTAGGTTGCCTTGCCAACAGTTTACGATCAGTTGTTACTACTTTCATTGATTTTGCAAAAGCCAGTGTGATGAAATTTGCTCGCTCATCAAAAGTTACATTCTTTAGGTAAAGAGGCGGTTTAGCCTGGGCCTTGTCCAACCACGTTTCATCTAGATCAAACTGTAGAAAGTAGTTGGTGGTAGCGTTGTATCCCTCTTTGTCCTTAATCGGCAACAACCCGCTGACCCATGCCACTGGTACAATGTCGCCGCCAACACCTGTACCCCATACTTCTGCAAAACCACGAAACACATTGTCTGCTGTACTGTCCCAAATTACAGGTACGAGGATATACACCACACTAGTGTCCATTGCCTTGTGGTACACCATTTCAGCATGAGCTGGCTGGGGTGCGATTCTGAGCACTGGATCTGCCACATGGAAGAGATACCACAGAGTACGCACAAAGGACTGCCCTGAACCTCCAGAACCAAATACATCCACACGTGCGTTAAAAGTCCCCGACTGCAAGGCTATGAAACTTGCCTGAAAGAGACCATCGTTCTCGGGGTTTTCCATTGGTTTTGAAAACCTATCACCATCAGGCTGTGTAATGGTCAGGACAGCGTCCTTCACTACCCCTAATGTCGGGACAGGCTTGGTTGAACTGTCATGGTCATCCATTGAAGAAGGAAGTGGAATCATAGCCTCCACGGTGACTTCTTCTCCCGTGACAAGGCTCTCATCTGTCACAGTTCCCCACACCTTGTAGTTGGAGTTGGAGTAGGATGCGATGGTATACACAGGTACAGGGAGGTTGGTGTGTGCATCCAACAGGTCTAGCATCACTGTCCATTCTCCCGCAGCTGGGTTTTCGAAGGCTATGGACTTGCTCGGGTATGAATTGCCATTGATGCCAAAGTCTTCATCCACCTGTAAAGTGGGGTTCACTAGATTGCCGGAGGGATCTTTTGCCGATACTCGGACGTCTGCTACGTCGGGCCCCTGGTACAAAATGATGATTGTGAGAATCTCCGCATCGTCTACGGGCAAGGGGTGAGACCAGTGGCTCGCCGTAACGGTCAGCTGAGCGGTCGGCAGCCCGAAGGCTTCACTAGTTGCAGCGACACTCACAGACGAAGGGGTTGTGAACTCCGTAAATTCCCAGGGAGGTCCCGCCAGTTTGGTGAAATACCCGTCATCTCTAACAGCTCCTTGCGCAGCAGCAACCAACACATACAGGGAGAGAAGTGCGCGGACAGCAGCTTGCAAAGCGGCCATTTTCCGTAACTCGTGATTAGTGTAGGCGGGGCTGGTCGAAGGGAGGCGTGTCTGGCCAAGCAGAAGTCCCATTCCCAGTGTCATAGATCTAATGCAATTCGAAACGGAATAGTGATCACATTGTCCGCAACACGCTAGCGCTGGAACGCTCTGAGCGAGAACGCAGGAATCGTGTTTGACGGATTTGGCCTGCGGCAGTGCTGCGTAGGGCTCCAATGAAGGAAGCATGGCGGAAACACTACTGAAAGACGCCGCCAAGATTGTATTTCTGTGTATGTTGTGGTATCTATTCAGTTCAGCGGCTAATATCGCCAGTAAGACAGTCATCTCGGAGTTTCCCTACCCCCAGACAGTATCAATGGCACATCTAGTAGTTACTGTATGTGTTATGAGTCCGGCTGTCTCATTGTTGAACATAGAGGCAGCTCCCCTGCTCTCCACAAAGCAGTACCTGTTGACAATAGTTCCCTTAGCTCTTGGGAAGGTCGCAACATCGGTCTTTTCACACATTGGCATCCTGAGTGTACCCGTCTCCTACGCACACACAGGTGAGGGGTGCAGCACTAGGAGGGTGCTGAGGGTGAGTCAGTGTTTGTCCCTTGTGTCTATTGAGCACACAGTGGAACCTGTCCAAGATGGTAACTGAGTTGGGCAGCCACTTCTCTAAAACAGCCAGCCTCCCTGGCCCCAAATAGCACTAAAACATTGCAGTCTACCTCTGTAGAGCATATAGAGGGGTCAGTTAGAGTTGACTCACAGGTGGCTGTCTTAGACAGGTTCCACTGTAGTGCTGTAGACACGTCTCATTCACTCCTGACAGTCTCGATCCATTTAATACGTAGCATTGTCACTTCATGTTATGCACAGTGGCAGTGTGCTACTTGTTACAGTACTATTGTGTTAATTAATGGTGACTTGAATGGAACATGTGTTGTCTGAATGTTTGTGGTCTGTCCTGTTATGTTTGGGCATGACAGGTGTGAATGTGCGTGCATGGAGAGGGGGGGGGGGGGGGGGATATGGTAAACTGCTAAACATTACCTACCTACCTAATAGTCAGTAGCCACCCAGTGTTATATTGGTTTGGCCAATGTTCAGCTTTGTACTGCTGCAGTCACTGGTGATTCTGTGGTCACACTGTACCGAGCTCCCTCACTATTCACCTCTTGTGTCTCCTCTTCCTCCATATCTGCACAATGGACTTCCCTGTCTGACATCATCCATCCACTTAATGTCATTTGGTACCCAGTCAAGGTGAGCAGTGTATTGTCGTGGCATGTGATTTGCACAAAGCCACCTTTCACAGGCAGGCACGGAATTCCTACACTTTATTAGTCTGTGGATGCCAACAACTGTGTGTGTGTGTGTGTGTGTGTGTGTGTGTGTGTGTGTGTGTGTGTGTGTGTGTGTGTGTGTGTGTGTGTGTGTGTGTGTGTGTGTGTGTGTATGTGTGTGTACGTATGTACCTCCATGCTTGCAGGCCCTTATGCCACTGTTCACTGTGGGGTTGTCACTTTTCATCTTGAAAGAGAAGCACTCCTGGAAGGTGAGCCCATCCCTACAGTACATGTGTGGTCTCACCTTGTTCGTATATGGTCGTACTGGTCAGATGGTCATACTGGTCAGATGGTCATACCGGTCAGATGGCCGTACTGGTCAGATGGTCATACTGGTCAGATGGTCATACTGGTCAGATGGTCATACTGGTCAGATGGTCATACTGGTCAGATGGTTGTAATGGTCAGATGGTCATACTGGTCAGATGGTCATACTGGTCAGATGGTCATACTGGTCAGATGGCCGTACTGGTCAGATGGTCATACTGGTCAGATGGTTGTAATGGTCAGATGGTCATACTGGTCAGATGGTTGTACCAGTCAGATGGTCGTAATGGTCAGATGGTCGTAATGGTCAGATGGTCATACTGGTCAGATGGTCGTAATGGTCAGATGGTTGTACCAGTCAGATGGTTGTACCGGTCAGATGGTAATATATATACTGTAGGTGTGCATACTGTACGATGTGTACAGTACATGTATAGAATGTGGCAGCCGCTCAATGCCTGTACTGTATAGTGTTTGCTGCTCAGTGTTTTGGCATGAACGGCTTCTATTGTCATGTTGTACCCTGTGTCCAGCCCCTGGACCTACGTGTTGTGGCTATACATGTTGACAGTTAACTAATATTTTAGTGGCAGTTGAAAGCACTGTGTGGGACTGTGGACCAGGACGTCTGCATCTATCACCGCTGGCATTGTATGGACTCTATTGCTGAACCAGTTTGGAGATTGCTTTGCTAAGCGAGAAGTGTGCTCAATACTGCCTTTGTTCATCTGTGATCTAACTTTAATTTACAAAGACTTCAATTCTTTTTATCTTGTTGGCTTTATACAGTAGTTACTTTCATTTATGTATTATTAATGTCTGTCTGTCTGTCTGTATGTATGTATGTATGTATTATTCATGTATGTATTTCCAGAACCCCCATTAACACCAGTCCTTGACTGAAGGGGCTTTATTGTTAAAATGATTATCTGTCTATCTATCTACGTATCTATCTATCTGTAGGTGTACCTGTCTCTGGTCCCTATTGTACTGGGGGTACTAATAGCCACGGTAACAGAGATACAGTTTGATCTCATTGGTCTTGTAGCATCTCTAGCTTCCACGCTCTTCAATGCACTTCAGAACATATACTCCAAAAAGGTGAGTGGGCTAAGTAACAATGTGGGCATATTTGTACTACGTGTGTATGCAGCAAGAGGAAAATGGCTGAATCAGGTACTCCACTAGCTTGAGTGTGTCTGTGTCTGGTCCCTTGCACAACCAGAGGTTTCCCTTAATTTATAGACTTCGCAGTTTCCTAGTTCCAAATGTATCCATGATGTTACCAGTGATACTGTATGTTAAAGGAAAGAATACACTTGGGTAGTACAGTAGCTGCTGAAGTTGGTATGCACTGTGCTGTTTATAGTACAAGTAATACTGTAAATGATGTTCCCATTGTGATGAAGTCATCCATCCAGCTGTGGAAACCATAGTGCTCTAGGTCTGGTTTATGAAAGGAATTCCTATTGTGCTACCTCAGAGGTTGACATAGCATGAATTCATGAGAGGGGATTGTGTGTGTACTCCCAGACCTCACACATATGTACATATAGTACTGTGGTTTTAGGGTTTCTGGTCGCGACTGACTTGCTTGATCATTTGAATTTAACATTAGAACAGTAGATCACACGTGCTTCAAGCGTGTGTAGATCAAAGCATGTGCAAATCCACCTTTCCCATAATTTATTCACGTGGTCGAGCGAAGCAGAAAGTCAATCAGGACTAGAAATCCTAAAACTACTGTCTTTGTAGTTTAAACGGTCACTTATGTACTTTGTTCAAGTGAGTGTGTGTATATCATACTTTAGAAGCACTGGTGCAGCTATTGGTACAAGCTCTTCGAATCCATGGCTGTGCTGGTTACTGTAGTAACAGGCTGTTTGTCACTGACTGCACATATTACCTTTTGCATACACTGTAGGTCCTGAAAGAGGTTTCCATCCACTACCTGAGGTTACTGCTGTTGCAGTCCCAAGCGGCTGTGCTACTATTAGCACCAATATGGATATTCACAGACGTCTGGTCCATCGCCTCTCACAAGATTGCAGTGAGTGTTGAAAGAAGTGGGGAATGGGCACTGCAGTTGGATATGTCATGTGCATGCATGCATCATGTGCATGGTGGAGGTGCTGTGCTGTGCAACTGATGAAGGCCTGAAAGGTGCAGGGATGTCAAGTACTTAGCTTTAATGTACAGAAAAGGGTCAATTGCCAGCGAATAGAATTATGCTCAATGTACTGCCAACATGCTACAAAGTTACCTTCCTACATTAGCCAGCTAAGCTGCCACTGCACTGTAGAGAATCTTATCCTGCAATTGTCCTTCATGCAGACCCTCAATGTCCCCCATGTCCTTTTGATGCTGGCATTAGCGGGTTTGTTTGCTCTGGGACAGAGTGTATTTGCATTCAGTGTCTTGTCACTGATGTCCCCTACCAGCTACTCTGTAGCCAATGCCACCAAACGCATCGTCATCATTACAACTTCGCTGTTGTTGTTGAAGAATCCCGTGACTGTGGCTAACGTGGGAGGCATGGGTCTGGCAGTGTGTGGAGTCCTGCTGTATAACAAGGTCAGTGCCAGTGTTCCCCCCACTGAAAATAGTTTAAGAAGGGTACAATGGACCACTAATCGTGTGAGGACTGGCTAGTGGATAGTGGAGTGTGGGAGAGGGTGTCAGCTTCCTTTACACAGCACAGTAGGGAGGATGCATGGAGAGCTTCATGCAGAATGTAATGCATGCAAGCCTACAGTGCCATGTTAATAGCCTCAAGGAAGGCTCTTTTGGGAACAAGAAGGCTTCTGTACCCTTCAAAAACAGCCTAGAGACAACACTGGTCAGTGCATGTGTGTATACATACAGTGTGTGGAGGGATGGGAGGGAGTCACAGGTACACTGTATGGTGTACAACAATCTCCAGAGTCCACAGTCGATTAGTATGGACGTCATTTACTGGTAACAGTGGCAGCAGTGTATTATGTACATATGTACATAATTAGCACTTGTCTTTACAGCAAGCAATTGGAAGAGGTGCGGGCAGTGGTTCTGTGGTACCACTGTGTGTACGCACCCGTGAATGCACAGATACATATATGCACAGTATATACTAATATGTACCCACTCTGTGTATGTACTTGTATTGAGGGTGTGTGGAGTGTTGGAGTCTGATAGTTGGTATGCTTAACTCTGCAAGTACAATGAGTTGAGTACATGCATTAATTTTATGCATTCAATTTACCAAGGAGATGGAAAGATAGTACATAGAATTTGATGTGGTGTGTACCAGCAGATGGTCTGTATGGGCAGGTGGTCTGTATAGGTAGGTGGTGCATACGTATGTATAGGCTGGAGTGGTCTGTATGTACAGGTGGTCTTCCTGGTCAGGTGGCCTGCTAGTCTCATGCACCAGCCCCTATTATTGCACAATCCATGTGGAATATTTCTCAGTGGCTGCACAATAATATGCACATGAGAAATAGGGGCTGGAAGCAAGACTAGTGGTCTGCATGGGCAGGTGGTCTGTATAGGCAGGTATCTGTATGTGTGTAGGTGGTCCGTTATACCCAGTTTTCTGTGTATATTTATCCTGTGTGCTAAGATCCCTATCTCTTATGCTGCAGGCAAAGCTGGACTCACGGCAAGCCCCGTCCATCCTGCCAATCCACCATGATGACAAAAGTAAGCCACACCCCAGTCCTTCCCCAGACGATGATGGCCCTGGGAGTATCAGCAGGAGGATTCTGCAAAATGCAGCCAGAAGTAGCGATATCCTGACTTTTATTTAGTTTGTAATAATTGTTCATAATTTTTATCTATCCATCATCATTGTACATATACAATGTGAGACTCATTTTAATCTTCCCCCGTATTATTTATGTCTCTTAGTTTAGTTTTAAATTTAATGGTCGACAATATTATCATTAAATTGTGTCTGTATAGCATTCAACTCGGGAGTAATATAAGGAAGGAATATATAGCTAGTCAGCAGTGCTATATATACATACATGCATAACATGGCCAAACATAATTACACAATTTTAGTGTTATTTAAAGTATTTGTAGCCCTGCATTAATTTGCATAAATTGCAGGTTCTATATAGCTACTACTTTCTGTTGTTATTAAAATCTATCATGATATAGTCCCCAAGACGGAAGCTGCGTTGCCCCTTTGCACGGCCACAGACAGCCTCTGGAGGAGGTAGGTGAACGAACTCTCCTCACCCGTCGCTTGCCTAAGGCGGTTGCCGAGGTCCCTCAGGAACTCCAGGGTTAGCGGGCCACAAGCACCTGAGGTCTCAATGGCAACTGGGGTGAAGGCCCAGCTGGGCCCAGACAGCTGTACTTGGACTTCTTCTTGCTCTCTGTCGCTGCTGCCACTGCTCCTGCTTCACTGGTGGCACTTAGGAGGTCTGTGGCCGTGCAAAGGGGCAACGCAGCTTCCGTCTTGGGGACTAGCTCCCTAAGCACCCCTCCTGTTCCATGAACCCCTAGACTGCTCACTTGGGGCACATGCTTGTGTGCCCTTATCCTAGTGTAATTAGGTACAAATGCATACATTTAATTAATTGCACATTTAAATTAATTGTTACACCTATTTATGTAAAACTTTAATTCAATCATGATATATATTGGAGAAATTAGCTAGAGTCTCTAAGTGCTTTGTTTCATGTCGTTATACGCATGGAGTGACACAACTTCACTCTGGCTAGACCGTCCCATTAAGCGCCGGGGCGTAGGCCCCATGGCGCTTATTGGGACGGTCTAGCTAGCCAGACTAAACTAACATGTGTGCGTTTCCTTTGCGTTTATTCGCGTTCATGTAAAAATGGCGAACAGAACTGCCAAGGACGCCCAGACCATAAAGGGGACGAACCCACAGTTTCTCGTTGAAAAGATTATTCGTCTGAGAGTTTATGACTGCAAATACTGGAAAGAGGAATGTTTTGGCCTCACCGGTACGTTGGACATTAGGAATTCTTGCATGAATGGACTCTAGTATTCTAGTGGCAAATTTTGCGAATTTTGACATACGTACAGTGTTAGTGTGTACTGTGCCGTGCGCTTCAATTTGTTTGTTACTGTCCTGATTGTGCTGTGTTCTTTCTGTAGGTGAGCTGTTGGTGGACAAGGCAATGGCACTGGACCACATTGGGGGAGTGTATGGCGGTAATGTCAAGCCAACCCCCTTCTTGTGCTTGATACTGAAGATGTTGCAGATCCAACCTCACAAAGACATTGTGATTGAGTTTATCAAGAACCCCGAATACAAGTGAGAACTAAGTAGCTGAATTGACTTCCTCTTGAGCTGTAGGAATTGGAAGAGGTGCGATCTTCCAACCTTGTGTCACTGTTATACCTCAGCACGCAGTTTGTATGTTAGTACAGTATGTCAGTGAACCTTGTCTAAGATGGTCACTGTGTAGGGCAGCCACCTCTCTAAAACAGCCAGCCTCCCTGGACCCAAATAGCACTAAAACATAGTAGTCTACCTCTGTGAAGCAGCCACCTCTCTGTAAAGGTCAATCAGAGCTGGCCCACAGGTAGCTGTCTTAGACAGGGTTCTGTGTCACTGTATGTTCAGTTCTCCTTGCCGTCTACCTTCATATACGTACATGTTCTTCTGTCCACATAGGTACGTTAGAGTATTGGGAGCATTCTACCTGCGGCTCATTGGTACTTCAGTGGAATGTTACAACTACCTTGAGCTGCTGTACAATGACTATAGGAAACTGAGGCAGAGAAACAGAGCTGGAGGTGTGTGTGTGTGTGTGTGTGTGTGTGTGTGTGTGTGTGTGTGTGTGTGTGTGTGTGTGTGTGTGTGTGTGTGTGTGTGTGTGTGTGTGTGCATGCATATTGGTTTGACTGTACAGTTTGTGTGGGTGTCAACTATTGCTAGTGTTTGTCTCTCCAATGTAGAATTTGTCCTTACTCATGTGGATGAGTTTATTGATGAGCTGCTACACTCAGATCGTGCATGTGATGTCATCCTCCCACGTATACAGGTAAAATGTTGAAGTGAGGGCTTCTCAGCTGGCGTGGCATGAAAAGGGGTTAGTTCTCCAAGTACCAGTTTGATCCAGCAGGGTTTGAGGCCTTATCTGGCAAGGTTTCAAACCCTATTGGATCAAGCTGGTATTTGCATGGAGAACTATTCCCTTTCTCTTGGTTACATCACTAAAGTGGTAGAGCAGCATTGAAGGATATTTTGGCCCACTATCATGCTAGAACCTGTCCCACTGTCACTGCACCTTATTATATGTACTCATTCTTGCTATGTACTTTCAGAAGAGGTATATTCTGGAGCAGACGGAACAACTGGAGCCCCGAGTGAGTGGGTACTTGGGGATGCACATAAGGCAGTAATGTAGCTGAGAACAGTGTAATTGAATATTATGCACTTTTACAGTTTTTGAGGCTATTCAATAGCAGCCACTTTCTTCCACTGTACACTGCCAGTGCTTTCTAGTGAATTTTGTAAAAAGTATGAGTTACAATTTTTGCTAATGGTACATTGTGCAGGTTACAGTATAGGATACTGTACATTACTGGCTGAGACCTTAGGTAGAACCTAAGGTCTCAGCCCTCTTGTAAGCAGTACCTGGGTGTCTACATCTTGTAACAACTGGTATACCTCAACATCAGTAGCTTTAAGGTAAATGTATTTATTTTTGTATGTATGTGCCATATAATGTATATTAGATCAGTGCTTTAGAAGAAGACCTGTCTGACATGGAGGAAGAGGAAGAGGAAGAGGAGGAGGAGGATGAAGAGGTATTGGTCCAATGTGTGCTACTGTGGTAATGGTTGACTACCAGGCATGGACAGGTTATAGTGTTGCCATTCCATTGCATAAGTGTAGGGTAGTGCTGAGTGATAGTAGCAATTTTGCAATAATTGCTAATGTGGTAGCAAAAGTGTTCTGTGGCTGTCATATACTGGGCAGTGGAAGAGATGAAAACAGCAGAATCAGCCCTAATCATGCTCCTAATGCTACAGGTAGTCATTAAAGTATGTAGCTCCTAATACGTATTAGGATGTTGGACCCAAGCAGTTCCTGAGGACACTCACTGTAAACTACTCTAAGGGCTGACTGAATAAGGCTAACGGTTCCACCTTATCTTTTCACTGCTTCTGCTTGTATCATCTTGTACCAAACCCACTTGTTCCCCATGTGAAAAGCGTGCGTGGTAAGGACTATCTGCTCATGCCCTGTGACATGTACAAAGAGGTGTTTTGAATGAATAGAACTTGCGGATAAGGCTAAATACATGTGTAACACGCTTCGACAACAAATGAATCAGCAGCAACTCAATAGCAATATTCAACGGTACACTCAATTGCAAAACTCTAGGTGCTAGCTCTAACCATGTGTTCAGTACTCTAGTTCTCTAGCCTAACAATCAGTTACTAACACACATGAAAGGTCAAATAAACGGGGCAATGTCACATATCTTATTACACACGTATCCATGGCTATGGGTCTTGGGAAGTCCACTGAAGTGAAGATTGTATAGTTTGTGACACAAATTCATCATTAACCTGTGATGTCACTGCACAATTTCATTGCAAAGGTGAAGTGGGCTAGTGAACTTATTCATACATATATTTTCATTTAAGATACATTATCGAATGGATGACTATCCTTGCAGCACTAGTGAAAATGCCCTATTGTTCAGCACTGGTGTAATAATTTTGCATACTGCAGTGATTTCATCTCAATTCCCTCTAACCCTGTGCTCTTTTGTGCAACACAGTCACCAAGGAGACAGCGCTCCCGTTCTCCCACTCCGGAAAGAAGGAGGTCTCGGCACGCTAGGTATGTTTTGTGGGTGCGTGTGCAAGGTAAGGCTGAGATGTACATAGCTGCATAGATTTGCAGCTGTCCAAAGCCTTTCTACCACTCAAAGTTGGTTTCAGTTTTTTGCTGATCGTTTCTGTCAGTACCACCAACCAGGAAGTCATGGTCTTACTTCGCTTTCTTCGCTTCTTGTTATGTCTCTAATCCTTCTCAACTCTTCTCTCAAGACTAGCTAGTGAAACACTTTGTGCAAAGAGATAATTTTAGTGACATCACGCTAAGCATACTATCACACATGTATACATTTTCATACTTTAACAAAGCTTTGAAACTTTTCAAGCCTTTTCAAACAAAACTTTGAATCGTATCAGCAGCAATTGTACCAACCATAGTTTAAAGATTTATGTGGGATGCTTGATACTGTGTACTGACAACCGATTGTTCTTGTCATCTGCATGCATGATTCCTTTGAGGCTGTCGTTCAAGCCACTGCCATAATAGTGCATGTTCCCATCCTTTCAGGCGCAGTAGGTCGCGGTCCCACTCTAGGGAGAGGCACCGCAGCAGGAGCTACTCACCACGACGCAGAAGAAGGTACTGTTTGTGCTTATTTGTGCTCCACACAATGCATGTCAATTGACTACTCCAGTCATTGCTTTGGTACACTGTAAGAGTTCGTTAATTGGGGTCTATGTGATAAGGCCCACTCCAGCATGTACATTGGGAGTGGTGATATCCAGTGAGTGCTCATCTAGTACACTGTGCAAGCTGCCATTGCCTCTGCATTCCGTTTAAAATGAACAATTTGACCATTCTACGGTGTGTTGTACGGTCCGAAAGACGGAAAGAAAGGAATGGTTTAGTGCAACGGAGTGATGTTGTGTATCAGTTGAATGTACGTAGTCAGTCATCTATTCACATGTCTAATGACCCAACCATTGAACCTAATCATATATCTGTCCACAAGAATGGCTGTAAATGTAAAGCACAATACAAACAAAATGTAGAATATGATGGTCTGAGTGTATTCTGCTACTTTATACAAGGACATAGCCAGGACTTTTATAGTGGGTTCCTAGTTTAGGCTTACTACTTACATATGTGTAACACCATATTATATCATATTACATCACCTAATGCAAAGTGGACATACGTACGTACTGTCGATTTACAGTTGGTTGGCATGCCTACGGGGCCGGATTAGGCATTTCACATGCTAGTCATTTGGACCAATAAAGTTCACTGCCTTTTGCACAATATTAAAATTACTAGTACAGCGCTCCAATTCTAAAGGTTCCAGGCTCAAAAAATTGTACGTTTATTTGGAGATGCATTGTGGAGTTGCATTGTGCCAATATTACAGCCATTCAGTGGCAGTAATCCTAGGTCAGTAGTTGTTCTAGATAATGCATCAATTCACCACGTTGAGAGAATACAACAGCTGATCGATGCTACTGGAGCACTCATCTATTATTTACCACTATATAGCCCAGGTTTAAACCCAATCAAAGAAGTGTTCGCATGTTTGGTCCCTTGTGAAGTACGTAAGTGACTCTTCACCATGGGCCACTTGCAAAGTAGATGGCGCTGCTTTGGCATTGTTGGTAACATTAATTACCAGGGGTGACGCATCCGTCAAGAGCCGTGAAACGAATAATTGAGAGAAACTTCTTTCTATATTTTTACCAACTAGTAACAAGCACGTACTCGCAGACTAACGAGCTTGCAGGCAAGCTGGCACGTGTGCCAAATACGCACTCTTTTGGCACGTCAGCGAATTTCATTGGTCTGAATGACTAGCATGTGAAATGCCTAATTCGTAGGCGTATCAAGCAACCATAAATAGGCAGTATTTGGAAGTTGTTGTTGTTGGTGCTGTGTGGAAATGATGTAAAGATGAATGGAAACCTTCTTCTATAATGCACAGGCAACGGAAAAAGCCTGTGCCAGTAGTACCTCATCTTCTAATACAGCTTTGCAGTAATTCCCTACAGTTTTACTGTTGTCATTTTGCTTTAAGAAGGCTTCCTCGAAACCCTTTGACCCTCCCTTCCCCATGTATTTCCAGGGTATACTTTTGATCTCATCAGTCCCAAATGTTTTTTGAATGTTCTTTGGTAGTTAGTGCTAGAAACGTTTTGGCCATTTCTCCAGTTATGGTGGGGCTAGTTACAAAAGTTGGCTTCAATTAGCATCAAAGTCCTCTAGTAGTTATCGGATTAAACTGGTTCCACAGATTGCTTGTTTGTGCATGACCTTATTACAGTAACACTGACTGTAGCAGTCACAAGTCTCCCTCTCCATCTTGGTGTACTAGTCGATCCAGATCACCCCGTCATCGGCGCAGTTTATCACCAAGAGATCGCAGGTACCACCACAGTGATAGGAGGAGGCGGTCACGATCTTACTCAGGGGACAGAGGCAGGGAGAGGGAAAGGGAGCGAGATTGGGACAGGATCAGGGAGAGGGACAGAGATTGGGAGAGGGACAGAGACAGGGAGAGGGACAGAGACAGGGAGAGGGACAGAGATTGGGAGAGGGACAGAGATTGGGAGAGGGAAAGAGATTGGGATAGAGAAAGAGACAGGGAGAGGGAAAGAGATTGGGATAGGGAGAGAGAGAGGGGGAGGGAGAAGGAAAGTGGTCGGGACAGAGAAAGAGAAAGAGAGCGGCACAAAGAGAAAGAAAGGTATGTATGTATGGTAGGCTCTTTGTATGTAATGGTAATGACAACTATTGATGTGGTTCTCTGTTCTGCTCTGTTTTAGATCGCATTCCCCTAGTTCACGGAAGGAGAAGAAGACCAAAGAGAAAAAGAAGTCCTCTGGCAAGAAGCGGAGCAAGGAAGAAGAAGAAATACAACAGGCTAATGAGTTAAGAGCGAAATTAGGCCTAAAACCTTTACGTGACTAGTAGAAACTATGGCTGACTCAAAGATACACACTTCTGAGGTACTTCTTTTTGGTCATAGTGTACCATGGAATTGGTCCCCTTTTGACTGTACGATCCTTTGTTTTACCTAGTAGCAGTTGCTGTAGATCTAAAATGGCTTCCACCCTTTGGTCATGGTCTTACATGGATTGTTCCGTTCCAGCTATTGTCGTACGTATTCCCACCTCACAATCAGGTGGAAAGGCACAGACCATGCATGACTAGTCGACCTCTGTGTTCCAGTTACGAATCCTGCTTGCTAGTAGGGTGGTGCAAGTTACATACGGGCACAGCTAGGTTGTTTACAAAGATCCCGGTGATATGTACTACGTACATACGTATGGAGTCAGTGACAGGGGGTATCTGCGTACTCTGTGTCACACTGCCGTATTTACTATGAGATATGTGTCTGTGTGATGTCACAAATAGTACTATCTTTACTGCGTGTGACCTGATGGATAACCTTTTGGAATGTCCTGCTAAAGGAATTTAGTCACGGTTGGTAGAGCATTTACGTAGCTGTATAATCTTAACACCCAATGACTAGTTACTTTAATCTTAACACCCAATGACTTAACTAGTTGAATAAGTGCATTAAGTTCCTTAATTGACCATTAGTCAAGTGACCACCTCAGAGTGACCCTATTGGCTGGAGGTCAAGTGATGTGTACTATAGATGCTGATCAGCTAGTATCTGAAATTCCCTGCATGTGTGAGCTGCAGTACGTTCCATGATTGCTGACCATAGTAGAAATGTTTAATGATCCCTACTAGTTCACGGAAGACTATAATATTGTTCGTAATCATATTCATTGTAATGTGGATACAGCCCATGAACTGTACACTGTGCATGTGCGTGTGTCACATCATTTGGGCTAGGAGGAAGACAGTGTAATTTGTAATAGGAATTCATGAGCATAAGCACAGCAGTCTCTTCAATCACAGACAGGAAATTTTGATGTGCGGATCACTCTTAACAGCTGAAGAAGATCCATAGATTGAAACGTCCTGTCCTTAAATGAAGTGAATGCTGTGTTTATGCTCAAGAATTTCCACTACCCAGTTATACCTCACACAGTAATGGATCCCCACAGTATCGAGGAGGAACATGGCATTCAAGTGTACTTAAGAATACAGATCCGAAGGGCTAGAATGTAGCTCTTCACGTGCATGTATGCTATAATTATGGAAACCCCTACTGCACTGTTTTATGTCAAGAATCAAGAACAGTACTGAAGTGTTTTGCGTGATTCATGTCATACAGCATTGCTAGAAGTTGAGGATTTCACCCGTCAAGTGTTGTTCAAGTCATGATCATTGGATGGCATCCTTATGCCTTATGTAAGATGGCCATACTGAAGAGGTTCCACTCAGAGTAAGGGTGGGTCAAGGCCTTTATCAAGCTTAATGGGGTGATGAGCCCTATATGAATTTAAATATAGATTATGTACGTATCTATTGCCTCAAGGGTTCTCTGTTCCAGTACACCTGTGCCATCACTTGTACGTATTCAGGGCAACTCCCAATTGATGGCATGCATGTCATGATGTTTGAGCTTGTGTGCATACATACGTACATACATACGTGGAATGCAATCTGGTCTACTAGCTATATGTAGATGTATGTTCATGATCATGTGTCGCTCTGTGAGAGTTGACAAACACTGAAGTGCATGCAGTAGAGTTATTTAATCCATGCAACTTGTCATGACATCCAAGGACACACTTCTACCTTATTTCCATTATTCCTTCTGTCTCTTCATAGTGAATTATTGCAGAAGGATTGCATGCTAATTTAGGCAGTGATTGGACCTGAGCAACCCGTCTGCCCTCGGCTGCAAATTGGCAAACTGCCATTCACACATAGCATATTCAAACCAATCACGTTCGTGTCACCACAGCCTCTCACTTCTACTTATATGTACTCAGTCTAAGAATTTGATGAGGCTTATATGGCCAAAAGTGTTGCCCCTGCATAATCCCATTGGCTTGTGCTCCCAGAAGGCTCCCTGGTTGCAACATCCCTAAAACCTTAAGCTTGTCTCCACCTGTTGCCTGTCATGCACCAGTGCATCAATATGGAAAAGGAAAATTTGTGAGTACATGTTACCACATGCAGCCCATGAAGTGGTCAGGAATATGGCCTAATGCAGCACTCAGGCCCAGCCATTTGCATTTTACGTGTACCTGACATCGCACCTTTACCTGTGGCAGCATGCCACATTAGTGTTTCCTTGACACCTTGCAACAAGGATGGCAGTGACTGTGTTTATCAGATCCCAATTATTCACTAGGTTTCAAGTGACACAGAATGAGGAATAATGTATGTAGGTAGTAGGCTAGGGTGACTATGGTTGGTCATTACAAGCATTTCATTGCCTACTAGTGTACAGTGCCATCTCTGTATCGCTGTGTGTCTGACACAATCACTGTTGTGTACAGTCCCACTCACAACAGGTTGCACGACCAAAATGGTATGTATTAATGGTCCTTGCTATATTAAAGTGTAAAGTCCTGCATATGACCACACTCGCTGAAGTACAATGCAAATAGCTACACACACACAGACAGTTGTAGGTGTTGCACATTGACATGACCTGCTAGTACTGTGGACCTGGCTAAGACATGTACATGCAGCCACCTGTACATGGGGACCAGTTACAACTGGCCTTCACAGAGAGGTGGCTGCACAGCAGAGGTAGACTGCTATGTTTTAGTGCAATGTTAGTGCTATTTGGGGTCAGGGAGGCTGGCTGAAGTGAGGGCTTCTCAGCTGGCTCAGGCATCAGAAAGGGTTGGTTCTCTAATACCAGCTTCACAACAGGGTGCTCTGGTCTTCTTCAGGGCAAACATTCTTCGCCCTGAAGAAGACCAGAGCATCTGGTCGAAACGTCGGCAAGGTTTTCAACCCTGTTGTGAAGCTGGTATTAGAGAACCAACGCTTTCTGAGACTGGCTGTTTTTAGAGAGGTGGCTGCCTAGTCTGTTACATATATACACAATGACTGTCTCAGACACGTCCACTGAGGTGTTAATGTTCTGGCCAACTTGATTAAACAACTATGCTCCGTGATGTGTTTCTTGAGTTTTCACAAGACCAATCCCCCCATGCACACAAACACACATGCAGGCACCTTTCTATGTTGAACTTTGCCATGTAGGACACATGCAATCATGCTATCTGGTACTTGTATGTAAATGCTCAATAATGATGTTAAAAAGCTATCATTATGATACTTGTTATATAATGTCACTGCCAATGCTATAGATAAGGCCTCAGAATTATAAGGTATGTATCCACTACATGTATCAATTAAGATTCACAAGAATGCATAGCCTAACACAACTTCTTTGTGGCAACAGTGAACATTGCACTGGTGCTGTTTGTCAGAGTCTCTGCAACACTTTTTGGCATTGATTCAAATGGCAGAAAAGTGATAGTGATGTTGCTAAATCCTGCAAACTCCAGGCTCTCTCTCAAAAACTCCCTTGAGATGGGAGCTGTCTTAAGCTTCTTTCCAGCAACATCCCAAGACTGAACATCTTCATCTGTTAGCATCAGCAAAGCGCCACCTGGTTTCACAAGGTGAGCCAACTTTGCAATAGCCTCTCTGTATTCTTCAGTGGTTGGACACACATACTCAAGACATAGGAAAGAGGAGACAATGTCATATGGACCCTTGTCTTCCACTGGCTCTGGTTGGAAAATATCACAGGGGACAACAGCCTTCACTTTGTTCCTCAGTAATTCCTTCCTCTTCTCGATGTTCTTCTCCATTCCCCCTTCAAGTGTGCCTACAATGTAGGAGAAGAATGGCTGCCAGTTGAAGGCTGAGGGGTCATTTCTGAGCCAACACTTCACCCATTCACGATTGTCCTCTCTGAAATCACTAAAAACAATTTCCTTGCACTTTGGGGCAGCACTGATCAGATTGATCAGAACAGCGCCTCCACCAAATTCAAACATCTTTGCTCCACCTGCAGGTGGATGGTAGGCTTTAAAGAATTGGTCAAGATGCTTCAAGGCAAATTTATGGTAGTCATCAACTCCACTGTAATAAACTGACAAGTAGGTGCCCCAAAAGTCTGAAACACCTTGGTGCACTGTTGAAACTGAAACTGTTTGTGACATTCTATAATTCTTTCTGTAACACTGTCTGCATGATTTGTCATGAGCACTATCCTGCTGTTGTGCCTGTTGTTTATATTATAGCAACAAACGCCACCATGCAGTGCAGGTGACAGCCCTCTGTCACCTGCACTGCAACTACCACATGTATACGTGCAACTAGTTGTTGGAAGGAAAACCATGCACCACATCAATTGTAAGTGCAAGTGAAGTGTTATATTTATTAGTGGATGAGAAAGTGCACCAGTGCCAGTTGCAGAAGGCCAGGTGGCATGCATGCATGCAGGGACTATAGCATTGGCACTATTAGGAGGGTGATGCAACAACAATATGCACTTCACCACCTTCTCCAGTTCACTATGGCTTTGGTCTTCGATCATGCATTCTGACCACAGCTCTTCTCATAAGCCCTTCTTACTTCAGATAACTCAACCTCCTACCCTTCTTCAATTAATCCGTATGTCACACTGTAACAACACTGCCCACAATGTAACATGACTACAGAGAATACCGCAGTTTCAAACTACGTAAATTTAACAGGTGGATCGATATTTTAATGGAGGATAAAGATAAAATAGACGGGGCTCTGTATTGCTTTGCCTTGGTGCTTGTAGACAGCTAGAGAGTTGACCACTGAGTTCCTCTGATGGTGACTGACGTCTTCCCAAGCAAATTCTCAACTGAAAGATATGGTACCTCTAGATCTATGAGGTTGACATTGTCACATATTGGTGGGTATGGGCAGTTTGTATAAAGGGAGCAGACAGACATGCAGTGATCAGAACCAGAGACACTGCTGTGAATGTTCAGATCTCCACTGAGTCTCCCTGTCTTCATGGAAGTCATTGTAAGCTAGGCATACAGGTACAAAGTGTACATGACAGCTATAGTGGTAGACAGCTCCCAGTGCCCACAGTAATGATTCAAGCTGCATAATTCTGATTTATGCTTTGTCCCTCCCTAGCTTATGTACTCTCCTCAGTCATTACACCCCACCTTCTAGTCCTCGCTCCTGGTATGTGTACCAACGTGCATGTCTTTGTTTGTAGCCATGAAAATTCAAGATTTACTCTTAATAATTCATCGAGTTCACAAGCCAAAGATTTTGATTGCACCAATGTCTCAGTTGCTTATTGCTTCCTTCTTCAGACAGTCACACATGCATGCCATATACCACTGATGAAGGACAGCAGTATAATCTGTCAAAATGTTTGGTGCACTCATGATCAAAGCCTTGGTTGGTGAACTTCATGAATTATCTCATGTGATGCTGATGCCTAGCTGAACAAGCTTCTTCAGAGATCAAGGAAGTTAGTCAGAGCATGCCTGCGCTGCGCAGTGGTCGCAAAGAGCTCCAATACTGTCAGCACTGCCATGATTGATTCGTGATTCGGTAGTGGCTCATAGCTGCCATATTAGCTTTTCCTGTGACAGTTTGCAGCAAGGCTAGCACTGCCTGGCACTGACCATTCTTCACCTGGCATTGAGCAGCACACAATGAGGAATGGTGTAGGAAGTATACTATAAAGCAGGGTGCATGGATTAGTCAATGTAACAAGATGTTGGGACTGTTGGGATAATGTTACCATACTGCATAGTTGTTAATATAAATGCTACTGCACATGCAGCTTTGGGAATAGACAGTAATGATAGCTGTAAAGTAGTCTTTCTATTCATGTGGTCACTGCAAGTATAATGACAGTGGCTATTGCTATCCTCATAAACACTCCTTGCTGCACTTAGCTAGCCTCATCCCCAGGCCCTTTTGGTTAATTGAGTGGGCCCCACTAATTATCTACAGTATAGCCCTGGGTACAAGGCTATGTATGCTTAAAAGCTTAATTGTTGACAAAGAATCCCATGGTTGGAAATCAATAATAAATTGGCAGACTTAGAATTCATCTAGTTGATCATGACATTTGGCCGCCTCAAAAATTCCCTCCAAATGGGATAATACTACAGTATGACTTTGACATAGCATTGTCAAAGTACCACCTGTTTTCAGAAGCTTAGCCAGCTTTTCTACTCCACATTATTCGTCACTGGTCATGCACATGTACTCAATACACAGAAAAGAGGAAGTGATTTCTCCTCCATAGACTTGGAGTCTATGGATTATTAAGGGAAGCGTTTCAGGGGACGTGTATACAACTGCTTTAACAGCATTCCTCACCAGCTCTTTCCTCTCCTGAATGTACTACTCTGTCTCACCTTCAAGTATGCACACTACATACATAGGAGAAGTTTGGAAAAATTATATTACAGAAACCAGAGCACTAAACTCACCTTACAGATAAGCATTATGCATGCATTCCTACTACCAAAGACCAGTATATAGTGATCAAGAGTAGTGCATGGGCACTAGTAGTTCTCTTTATATACTACAATATGGCATCATGAGAAGCTACAGTATTGGCTGATAAGGATAATCTACTATGTACAAGTTATAGACTAATATATTCTAATAACTAATGCTAAATTCTATGTTTAGCCTTAGATGATATCATCATGGCTAAAGTTAAAGCATGTCTGTAGTGATGAATTACATATATAATAATATTAATTATAGAAGCACAGTAATTAAATTATATTAAACAACTAATGGCACATGGAATATACATCAGTATCATAATATTATAATGATTCATCTGTTCTGTGACTATTCTGTCAGCTTCACAGTGAACTGGTTGACTCCAGGTCTCGTCCTGACCCAGGTCACACTCTGCTCTGAGTCAAAGCTCCAGGAGGAGAGGGTTGTGTTGAAGACAAGGTCACTCCAGTCTGCCATGAACGGCAGTGCCTGACCTCCTGCCAAAATGGAGCTTGGTTTACCACCTGAACCTACATGATGTAGTTGGGAGATATAATATAGTACATAGGGAGCACAGTACAGATGTATAGAGAAGGTATGGTAATGCAAGCAGAGTGTGATGTTTCAACAACTAGTGCTTTGAGTGTAAAAGAACTTGTGGGGCACCTGTCCTTTAAAACTCAAAATGTTATCAATATCAATGAAACAACTCTCTTTGAGTTTATATACTAGCTTGTCGCACCTTTCCAGTTGGCTGCTATCTGAGTGATGTGGGTGGTGTCACTGCTAGCTGCAGGGACACTCACAGTGAAGTCAATGGCACCTAAGGGACAGATGGATGTACAATGTGTGTGCAGATAGTTTCGTCATGAAATATTTAAACTCCAGCTGCACTAGTACTTCAAGTCATTTACAACACTTTACAACATTATGATCAATGGAAAGGCACAATGAGATTTGAGGATGATGTACTTAGGGTAGCCCCTAGGTATATGCTGTCAACAGCAGCTAATGCTGTATAACGTCATGCATTTGATACATGCAGATGTTGCATGCTGCATTTCAGAATGTGAAATGTATACTGTATCATATGTAAAACTCTTTTACTACAAGGCAGTGTGAATAAGTCTTCATAATACTAGCCACACCTTGTACTTGAGTGGACTTCCTCATTGTATACTTGTATCCTGTATAGGAGTACCCAGCAGCTGACCAGTCACTGTCTGCCCACACCCACAGGTAGCTCAGGTTCTGAAATGATACATTAAGAGAACAATATACAGTGAGATAGACATTAGTACTGGTTGTGCGTGTGCGCGTGTGTGTGCGTGTGTGTGTGAGCATGTGCATGTGTACGTGTGTGTGTGTGTGTGTGTGTGTGTGTGTGTGTGTGTGTGTGTGTGTGTGTGTGTGTGTGTGTGTGTGTGTGTGTGTGTGTGTGTGTGTGTGCATGTGTGTGTGTCAGAGGGAGTGGTACAGTCATGGTACACCAACGATGCATCTGCTGGGGCGACACTGGCCCCTCTTTGTAGATGGTGGGACAGGCTCCAAGCAGAAGGCCCACAGTTTGGCTATTTTCCTAATGCAGAGAAAACCTGGCTGATCGTAAAGCCTGAACATGCCAAGTCAGCAGAAGAGCAGTTCCAAAGCACAGGGATTAGGATAACAGCACATGGAGAAAGGCACCTGGGTGCTGCACTGGGATGTAGAAGTTTTGTGAAAGAGTACGTTCGGGGCAAAGTGGTTGGCTGGGTCTCTGAAATTGAGAGTCTGTCTAGAATTGCAATGTCCCAGCCTCAGGCTGCGTATGCCGCCCTAACCCATGGCCTAACAGCTAAATGGACTTTCATCATGCGTACCATACCAGATATTGAAGATGAGATGCAACCACTGGAAGATGCAATTCGGTATAGCTTGCTACCAGCATTGACTGGAAGGCAAGCCTTCAGTGACACTGAGTGAGATTTGTTGGCTCTCCCGGCCCAGCATGGGGGCCTTGGGATCTCAAATCCAACCAAGTGTGCCAGCAGCCAGTTCAATGCCTCATCCAGAATCTCAGAGCCTTTGGTAACCCTGATCCAACAGCAGTGCACCAGCTATCCAGCACAAGCTCAGGCTGAACAGAGAGAAGCTAAAGCTACTGTCCAGTCAAGCAACCGACAGGCTGTCAATGAGGAAGCAGACAGTGTCAAGGCAAAGCTATCAAAGCCACAACAGACAGCAATGGAACAAGCAAGTGAGAAAGGGGCATCTGCATGGCTAACAACCATCCCTATTGCAGACTATGGATTTAGTCTGCACAAGCAAGCCTTTAGGGATGCTTTGTGTGTCCGGTATGGATGGCAGCCTGCACGACTACCGTCACACTGTCCATGAGGTGAAGCCTTCAGCGTTGGCCACGCCCTAAGTTGCTCAAAAGGGGCTCTGCCATCCATCCGCCACAACCGGATCAGAGACCTGACCACTGAGCTCCTGACTGAGGTCTGCCCCAATGTGGCAGTCGAACCAGTCCTCCAGCCGCTGACAGGGGAGGGATTCTCCCTCAGAACAACTAATGTGCAAGATGATGCCAGGCTAGACATAAAAGCACAAGACTTCTGGGACCGCAGTAAAAGGAGCGCATTCTTCGACGTGAGAGTTTTAAACTCCCATGCCCCATCATACTGTAGGACAACAATGGCAGCTTGCTACAGAAGACATGAGCAGGAGAAGCGCAGGACATATGAGAGGAGAGTTTTGGAAGTAGAACACGGCACCTTCACCCCCCTTGTGATGTCTACAAGTGGGGGCTGGGGCCCCTCGGCAACAGTTGTGTACAAGAGGCTTGCCAGCTTCATCTCCGCCAAAGTGTCACAGCCGTACAGCACCACTCTGTATTTCATCCGCTGCAAGCTGGCCTTCTCCATCATTGATTCTACAGTCATGTGCCTACACGGAGCCAGGTCTTCTTTTCACCAACCAGCCAGGGAACTAAACCTCAACGAGCAGCCATTGGACCTTGTTGCCAGTGAGGCTCGATGGTAGATGAGACACAGCTCATAGCATGCAGACTGATCTCTTATTAAAATGTGCATGTTGTCATTTGCCATTTCTCGGATGTCCTTGATAATTATGTAATATTATGTATATTGACACTGTTTTATGAACTGTTTCTCATTTATCACAGGCAGTGCGCATGTGTGCCTTATTGTAAATCACTTCTTGAATCTTGAATCATGTGTGTGTGTCTGTGCGCGTGTGAGTGTGTATGTATCTGTGTGTGCATGCGCATTTGCATACAAACCTTGTATTGATTCCATGTGTGTGTGTGTGTGTGTGTGTGTGTGTGTGTGTGTGTGTGTGTGTGTGTGTGTGTGTGTGTGTGTGTGTGTGTGTGTGTGTGTGTGTGTGTGTGTGTGTGTGTGTGTCTTTGCTTGCAAACCTTGTATTGATTCCATGTAACCACACGAGGATCAGTTGCATTGTTAAGAGTCATGATACGTGGGTCGTTGATAGGGATGATGCTGCCAGCCAGCACAAACCACGGAGCAGTGTCCAGTGGTGCAGAAACAGTCACAGCTCTGTAAACAAATAAACAAAAGCAAAACAAACATCAAAGAATTACACTATTACAGTATTCTCATTGGCAGACTTACTTTCCTCCTGTATGGTATCCACTGAAGCCAATTCTGAATCGTCCATCTTTGTCATCATACTGCACACACAAGACAGTGATGAGATGCTGTACATGTATGTAATAGAGTGAGCACAGCTAACCTTCATTGTTGAGCCAACATCCAGCCATCTTGTCAGTTCCTTTTGGTTGTGTGATGGTAGGTACACGTTACAAGAAGTGGCTCCTTCCTTTACCACTGGAGCAGCCAGGAAGGAGGGACCAAACATGTACTACAGAAAAGGGGGTATGCGTGGAGAGACCAGGGGGGATATGAGGGGGCACACTGTCCTACACTGTCAAACAAGTACAATGCCATGCACAACTACATGCATAGGCAAACACATGCACACTCAAACATTGGTAACTGCACACATGCATACATTCTATACACATGAAGATACAGTACATACAGACACATGCTGTACATTAATGCTGTACTTATTGTACATATGGTATAGTACAAACAACCTTCCTACCTACCCACACAAACTTAAAACATGTATTACAGTACCTGCTGGGCCTGCTTAATGGCAGTGGTGTCATTTGAAAAGTGCAGGATATGTTGCCTCATGATGGGCAGACCAGTCTGTCAGGAGATACCAAATGTGTTAACCATACATACAGGTAATAAGAAGAGACAGACCTGTGGGCACTGTCTGCAGGCTCACCTCATGTGCAGTGTGGGCCTGAGTGTAGATGTAGGGGAACAACTGCATCCTCAGTTTGGCATATTTTCTCCAAATAGCAGTGCCTTCTGGCCAGTCAAATATGTGTGTCTTGGAAGTGAAGCCTGCTCCACCACCTGGAATGAATTATACATACATACATTATACAGGAAATACTGAAATAATTAAGGATGCATCATTTGTTCATATATACAAATTCGCAAACAATGTTGTGAGCATACAACAAGGGTGGATGTCGCTATTGGCAAGAGCATCCCAACAAAGCAGAATAGCTATGCCATTCAACAGTAAGCAAAAAACCAATCTTTTTCATCCGTGTCATACAGAGCTGTGACACACACGGCATGCATCCTGGTGCACTGAGCCTACCCTGCTCATGCATTAGTCCACTGAAGCAACCTGCTTGAGTCCATCGTGCCCACAGCTCCAGGGTAGGAGGAACATCAACATACCATTCAAAACCACCTGCAATTCGACATAAACGTCACACAGAGCATACAAGTTAATTCTGAGCAAACCTTGTGATCTCACCAATGTCAGAGCCAGAGAAAGGCATCCCAGAGAGGCCAATGTTGAGACTGGCAGTGATCTGTGCAGGCAACCCTGAAGCAAAGGACCTGCAGACAACATGCAGGCAATGTATAGGCAAAATGTTATCAGAGACACTGAAACTAACTTATGATGCAAATGTGTGTGTCTCAGTGTGACTCATGTACCAGTCACTTGAAGGGTCACCAGTCCACTGAGCCCAAGTGTAACTTTGAGATGCAGTGTAGCTGGACCTGCATGGGCAGCACCATTAATCACAGGCACAGTCAACAGTGTGTCATGTGTACCATCCTTCATAGACCACATAGCTCACCTCACATAGAAGAGGTAGTCAGGTGCATAGGCATCACTTGTGTTGGGGTCAAACCTCATAAAGAAGTCAAATGCTGTCTTCTGATACAAGAGGGGAAACTTGTTGTGCATCTCCAGACCTGAGAAGAACATTCAAGTTACTTACAGTACTGCGCAACTCAAGTCATGAGAGAGCAATGATGTGATTGATGTAAGGCCATAGCAGTTTAATTCCTGTTTCTCATCTAGCTGAAAATAGTCTCATGCATGCCAGCCCGTCCCCTGTGATAGTATCTGATAGCATTGCATGTTAGTGTGGCCTACAAAATAATGGAATGCCCGAATTTGCAATATCTTGCTTGTGGGAAATCTTTGTGGAAATGAGACCGTTGATTGCTAGGAGTGACAGTGCACAGCATGTTCTCTCTGTATTTCGTGATGTCACTGAGTGTTCTATGCCATAATAAGCTAGCAATGCTTGTCAGCTCAATAAAGACAGACTGAATACCCGCCCTTCAGGTGGGGTCCAGCCTATTGTTCACAATTTGAGCATTTTATTTTTTAACTAGTCTTCGTATTTTAATAGGGTGCATTCATTAGAACATCCACTATATACGTATAATGTCATGTTTAACCACTCAATTTAGGAAGACATCATATAGCAAATGACAAATCTGATTGGCCAGGACAGTATCTGGCCCTGGACACATTAAGTTGGATTATACGGTGCACCCAGAAACAATCAATTATAAGATGTGCTACATATAATTTATACAACGTGGGTGGTAGCCTTGTCTATTACATGTTTCTGTGTGATTGGTGCATCCTATTTGAAGGTCACTTGTAGGACTGCTCCATGGCCAGCCGTCATAGCTGTAACCCAGGTCTTTGGACATCTTGTATATGTACATATCAGTATTTGTCTTCAGCGGGAAAAGTGGCATAAAATAGTCTGTTAAATTCTGACCTGGTCGCATTTGTTCACCAATTTTGGCATGTAGGCAGGTGGATCATTCGAGAATTTCTGAAGCCAACTCCCAAATGCTCTATCAACATTGGCATGATGGAGAAAGACAAGTATTTCGAGTTAAAAACTCGTGGGGCTGCTGCCCCAACTCAAAATACTTGCTCCCTTCGGTCGCTGCTCTGTCACTCACAATAGGTAAACATGACATCGCGTCACAATACCTCAGTAACTTCAGCACACACACACACACACACACACACACACACACACACACACACACACACACACACACACACACACACACACACACACACACACACACACACCACTATCACCAGACACATGAGACACACACACACACACACACGCACACACACACACACACACACACACACGCACACACACATGCACACACACACCACACACACCACACGCACACACACACCACATGCACACACACACCACACACACACCACATGCACACACACACCACACACACACACACACCACATACACACACACACCACACACACACACACACACACACACACACACCACACACACACACACACAAACACACACACACACACACACACACACACACACACACACACACACACGCACACACACACAAACCCACAACACATGCACAGAGAAATGTCCAGCAGACAGACACATGACTGCTTATAGCACGTGCATTTACAGTGAGTAATTACAGAAACATAATGTACCAAGGAACCCACAGTCGACAGAGTAGCTAGTGGTCTGTGGTGGCAAAAGCTACGTACGTTTGCTACAGCGCAGTACGCGTGGGCCAGGTTCTGAAGAGCATTTAGAAGGGCAACCGTGCGAGTTAAGCTTTTCAACGCTAGAAACGGTTGAAGAACGTTAGCGTGTACATATCACGGCGTTCACCAGTTTCTACGTTACTCCTGTCATGTGTTCCAGGCGGCGGAGTGAAGTCCTCCGAGGCGGCGCGGCCATTATCGAAGAAGGCGCGGGGCGAAGTCGATGACCTGTTGGGCGCTGTCTCGAAGCTGTGTCTTTGCCCGTCGACCAGAAGTGCTGTAGGAGTCTGTTCCAGGATCAGAGGCGGAAGAGAACGTCCAAAGTTCGCTAAAACGTCGTTTGGAAGCCGGTTTTCAAAGTCCCTTGGCCTCGCACACGGTCCACTTCCGGCCGAATAAAATGGCCGACAATATAAATTCCCTATACCCAATACTTCGCCCAATACATTCAATATAAATGTAAGCATTGACGTACAACCGTAGGTTGGCGTATTATATATATATATATATATATCCGTAACATGAAGCCATATGAAAACGTCAATTTGAAAACAATATAGGGGCTGCCTGCGGCAGCCCCTAAAAATGGGTCATTGACTGAAGCCTGTAAATTAAGGTGATGGCCAGAAATAAAGATGTGACCAGTAATAGTGCAAATTGTTGAACGTTTCTGTACAAAATGTACCTGTGTACTGAACATACACTTCACAGCTTCACAGGCACACAGCTCAACATAGCCTTCCAGTGGTTTGCAAATCCAAAATTTGCCTGGATAGTTATTAGCAGCTGAAGCCATTTCTATTGAAGTTGCATTTGGTAAAGTGGTTTCCATGGCTTTATTCATGGGAAGACACATTGCAGGTGTGAGCTGTGCTTAAGATCTTGCTCAATATTGCACAGTGTTCTAACTTCGGCACATGATGTAGTGTTAGTCACTTTGTAGTGCTGGTTGCAAACAACTGGCCACTTGCTGTCCTCAATGAGTGCTCCGCTAACATTCACTGCTGTGCCACTGTACAAGGGAGTTCCTAACAGTTCATTCGTAATACAATATCTTTCTCTAGTTCCCATCAGATCATGCGCATATCACATGAAAGCACACGTGTTGCCATGGCAACACAGGAGTTCACATCCTTTAAGTGTTGGTTTCATTACATAAACACACCTGGTTTCCCTATAATATATACATACATACATACAAACGTGAAGCAGCAACGCATGACAATTTGTTGCCTTGCATAACGGCTTGGATAATAGATGAAAGTGCTGCTTTCAATGGGTTCCAATGCAGCCTGTTGTTGAGAATCTTGAGCATTTAGCCAAACAAAATAAGCATTGCATTCTCCCAATGCCTCCCTGCACTCTTATCACACTTGGTAGTCATTTATAAAGAACTGAAGGAATCTGGAACCAATCAACGCATTACAATAGGACTGTACAACCATAGAGCATATTTAGGATGCACTGCTGTTTAACACAAGTGTACAACAGATCTAAATGTTATGAGTGATAGTAATTATATTACCACGCATAACAGTTGTAGCCTCTTTCCACCTGCTGTACACAAAATATAATGATCAAGAGCAACTGATTTGATGTGTGCACTCAGTCTCGCCTACCTACTGTCCCATTACTGGAGATGGAGTCAGGTGGAGTGTACTCCCCATAGTCATACATCCAACCATAGAAGCCAAGGTCCACAGCTCCCTGGAGCTGCTCCTGATACCACTTGACTGCAGCAGCATTGGTAAAGTCCACCTGGGACACGTGGAACAATCTGTATGGAGTGCGGGAAAAGGAAACATGAAACAATGAAGAAGAGCCTATGACTGGACCACAATAGATCGTCAGCAGTGCATGTATGGTAAATGCAAAGTAGCACTCCACCCTTAGTAAGTAATACATACACTGCACTATATACGTATGTAGCATATACAAGATATATACAATATATAGCAATACAACATCAGCTGCTTGTGTTACCATATCCATAAATGTAATGGCTCTCACAATAGCACTCCACAAGAACAGCTCAAAGCCAACATACGTAGAATCAAAATAAGAATAGTTGTATGGCTGGCCAGTTGGTGTCTTTACAAAGAATCCATTCTTTGCAGCAATTTCATACAACTCTGTGTAGGTAGTTGCCACCATGGCATTGACATAAGCAGTGTTCTACCATAAGGAAGAAAACAACAGTGACAGCATTACATACACTATAATGTGCAACTGCAGCCATTATCTTCACATTGTGCTTCCAATGTATTGACATGGGATAAGGTCATGCAGTGTGTCCGGCTACCAACTGAACAACAATGCACAAGGTAAAGATATATATGTGAATCTGCCGATAGCAGAGAGCCTATTCATGTGGATGAAGGCAGCACATTTCAGTACCCCTCATATTGTACAGGTCTTGTGAAGATAGTAGTACGTACATGTGGGAAAATAGAGGATTGGCTCAAGTTTGATCAACCAACAATTAAGACAGAAACACTAGCCAAATCACATAGATGAATCAGACGTTTCGGCAACCTACGGCTGCCTTCATCAGTGAGTTATTGACTGTACAGTGCACATACAATTATAAGTTGTGCATACCATTTCTCACCTTAATACCCAACTGTAGGAGTGCCGTGTTCTCATGCTGCAGAAAGAATGTCATTATGTATTCTTCACTTGGATGTGGCTATATATGCAGCTTCTTCACAATAATTATATTACCTATCGCAAATAACAAAGGAGCTATATGTACTGTAAGTAATGTAAAATGCTACACAGTAGGACCAGGTGCAAAACTGTACACAAAGATGCCAACTTCATGCTTATACTCTCCCTTATACAAAAGAGTAATATAATACATAATACTAAGCTACGTAAGTGTAGTGTCTTTAAATGGACTTGCTGCCCATCAGCAGATGAACACTACCTGGACATTGACTACATGGAACACATGGTTATAACTGAAGTAGTAACCAAAATAATTATGAGCAAACATGAATATACAGAATTTGTAGTACAGATTACAAACAATTTGCACATTCAAATATAGGGAATACAGATTGATACCTTCAGTTGTTCCTCCTGCCCCCTCTGACCACCAAATGGAAAGAAACGTACATAGTGTATGCAAAGTGAGCATGGAATGTCTTCATCAAGCAGCAATTGTCTGTAAGCAAAGAATATATCACAACAAAACACACCCACTATGGAACAGGTATTCCCTATTCTGTATAATTAGGCCCTGAAACCAAATCATCCATTACAATGGCTCCAGTTTACTGTTGCTGAGACATTAAACAAACCTAGTGTAGCAGGCTGCTAGACATATGCATAGCAACCAGTAATCAACTTTCTATTGCTTGTCTTTTAGCTGTCATTAGAAGTGGCATTTACCATTAGCTCCTGCACATGTACACATTTAACCATAAACCTCAAATCATTCAAGTTATCATCTACATTCTTACTCAGAGGTAGACATTTTCTTTGACGGATAGGAAACTTCCTTCAATGGTAAGAAACATGAGCTTGGCTGATGTAGACAACCAGTAATATATTGTTGCTCAATGGATGTCACCTTTACAAATTATTGTGACTAGAGGGGCATAATGGTTTTTAGACCAGTGAAGCCAGCACTTTCAATTTGTTTTAGCTTTGATGAACCAATTGAGGAATTGCACAGCAACATGTCTATTTTCGACGGAGCAAATGCACAAATCTGGAATTGTCTGCACATACTTAAAGTACGTACTGGCAATTTTACTGTACAACCATAACATATACACTTGTCACACAAGCTATGCACCCATATAGATACAGGTGGACCATACAGCTATACACTAACACAGTAGTGACAAACTAAGCAATACAGTAACTAACTTTGCCCGGTCCGTTATGTTTTCACCAACTTTCTCAGATCCTAGCTCATTCCATGGGGTAAACTAAAATGATACGAAAGGAGAGTTGAAGCAGTATATTAATCACACATCATCAAAACCCCCACTTACCTCCCAAGGTGGTGGAATCAGTGAGCGCCCATTCTTGGCTACTTGCATTTGGAATGTTTCCTGTAACAAATGCAAAGTCAATTGAACAGACAATTTGCAACTTCCTGTGCACTCGCATGAACTTCTGTGCACCTGAAAACTACAGTAAACTGTATGCAGTCTTGAGAAAAGGGTTGGTTCTCCAAATACAAGCTTGATCACAACAGGGTTTGAACCTTGTCAACGCTATCACCGACTTCTGGTGACAGCAAATGATGGGATGCATGTCTATAAGATGAGTGCTCATGCTAGCTTTTTACTTTTTCCCTAGCTGAAGAAGACCAGAGCATCTGGTCAAAACATCATGAAGGCTAAAACCCTGTTGCAATCAAGCTGGTAATTAAAGAACCAATCCCTTTTTCATGCCTACGCCAGCTCAGAAGCCCTCACTTCATAAAATAGTCTTGTTTTAATTAAATTTATTTAGTGAACACTGTAATGCAAACCCCATACACATACCAGTGGACACATGCATTCACATAAAACTTACAGCTAGAAGAGATATACAACAGGTTATACATGCAGAGTGGTATATATTCAAAGTTAATAACTGTGCACTCTAGCTAGCACACTTACCAGTGGTGTTCTACCCAAGAACACTGTCAGGTTGAGTGTGTTTGTCTCCTGTTCAAGAGTCATCACTCCCTGCTTAGTCTTGGCCAGGTCAAACACAGTCCTACACAGTCACACCATCAACAACACACATGTCCATTGCAGAACTACTGTATATAAGCAGGGTGCTGAGTGTGCCAACTCTAGCATGTATATGTGCATGTAGCAATGTGTTCACAGCCTGACCTGTAGTATGTGTCCATTTGCAAGCCATAGCCCTTGGTAGAGATCATGACTGGCATTGGGCAGTAAGTACTCAACTCACCTTTGGGCACCTGCATAGAGTGCACCAATGGTCACAATAACTATTTTCAATCACATATGCATGTAGTACCTAAATAATTATTATGCATGCATGTATACATGTACCCTAAACTTGGAGGTATCTGGTGCAAACACTCCCAGTCCCCAGGACCCGTCTTCCAGCCATGACCCAACAACATGCCCTCTCTGATTCACATCATCAAATCTGGAATAGAATGAGAGTAGTTCCAATAACACACCTCAGCATATATATGTGGGATGAGGCACCATACACACATTGCTACTATCTGAACAGTACGTGTCACAGTTGGATTAAGTGTACATACATAACAACTATCATGATCTATACTTGTGGTGCAATTTTAGCAATGTATTTAGATAAACGCAATTGACCTTTCCCCAAATCCATAGAATCCTTCATCCTCTGGAGTAGCAAATCCCATGGCCACGCGATTGCTAAGTATCAAAAAGAAAGGGCAAAGTGGCCATGACAGTATCTGTGTTGTCTATCCTTATACCTGTGACAACCTTTCATTAGCCTTGTTGCCAATCACAACCACATTCAGTGTAAACTGTCTTGGAGAAGGAGCAGGAAGTAGATCCACTTGGAGCATCCTTCCTTCCTGGTCACTGGTAGACACGAGGAAGGAGGCACTGTCCTTGGTGGATGTGAAGTTGACCACCTCCTTGGCATGATACCACTCCAGGACAGCTCCAATACGGAAAAGGTAGCCCTCATAGATGGGAAGGTACACACCCTCCCAGCGACCAAATCTCTGTAGTAAAAAAATATGCAGGAGAACTCACTCAATATGGGGCAGTACCTTGGTACTCTATTGTAGCTAAACCTATATATACACATTATACACATTCCCAGGTTTACAGGTTGCTAATATAGAAATTTGAGTGTCCATGAATTGACTAAAGTGCCTCAATGGAAATAGTTGCTAGCGCTCCTGCAGTACCACAGTTATGCTGAGATTTGAAGTCATTCACAAATCGGCACGAATGATAGTGATAGATGACAAGCACTGTGACAGAAGCATAGAGAGATGAATTGGTCAATCAGTGACAGATTTACACTTGAGCAAGACAACTAGCTACATGCACTCCACATAGCCATCTACACGTCATTTAATTCGCATAGATTCTAAGAAGGATTTACACAACCTGAGAACTTACTAGTCGATACTCTTCATAAGCCACTTCATCCAGCACCAGTTGCTTGCTGGCGTTGTCGTACACAGAGAGGTGCCAAGGAGACCGGGACACCACTACCAGTGCGTCACCAATAGACACATTCACCTCGGACGGACCAGACTGTGCGAATGACGGGCAACACACACACTGGATCGTGAGGGCAGCGTCACGTGAGAACAACAAGGTTCCATATTTGCGCTTACCACTGCTATTACTTTGTTTCTCGCCAAAGCTTGTAGCTGCAGCACGAAGAAGCAAAGCGAAGTTACCCAGACAGTTGAAGAAGCCATTAATTGATCGCGTGACCTATTGACGTCATCATTGTGTCTGGCATCACATGGCTTTTATACAAGGCCTCTTCGCCGAGGAGCTACACAGTTCGAAATGAGCAGCAACCTTGCCAAAACCTGTACAGCTGGAAGATGCACACTAAATGCATGCAACTGTCACAGTAAAGATAGCTGTATACTGACTACTGTCGATGTCACTGCAGCATAATGGTTGTAACATATCAACAAGAGGGCAGGTGCAGTAAATAGTGCTACTGGTAGTAAACTAGTTTTCATTCAATGGTGCACACTTCATACAATTAAGAGAAAGAATAATTGGTATTGAATGAGACAGAATGTAGTACATGGATGAAATCACTTGGCTACATGGACCCCATTAATGGGGAGAGTCAGAAGGTTTCAACAAGACCAGTGGCCACATTGGCAGCAGAGGCATAATGACTCCTGGCTGTAGAATTTCCCCACCAAAACTTGGTAATTTCTAGGTGGCTACACACACGCGTGCACGCACACACACACACACACACTTTCTTGCTTTCATTTCATTATTATAAGCCAATACAAGCTCACAATAACAAAGGAGTCACATGAATTAGAATGACTGCCAACACATGCAGTAGATGATATCGATGTGGTGCAATGAACATTTTAAGTGGCATCAAGGTGAGAGAAAAATTTTAAGCGGCACTACTAATATCACTATACACTGTTATTAGATTAGGAGATGAAGAGTTTCTGCTCTACAAGGAAAAATCGAGACAGGTAAGTTTGTAAATTCAAGTACCCAAACTGTCCCTGGGGAAGTTGCAGGAGCACCCTACCAAAAAGGACTCCTGGAGTGTCTGACAATGCCTGACAGAGAACAGTACAGCCCTGCAACAGCAGACCCAGCCAGACCGAGAAAAAGGAGCAGATTCATGAAACTGTCAGACTGTGCACTGAACTCCATCTGACCTGGCAGCACAAACACACACACTACACACACCCACACCAATACCCCCCCCCCCCCACACACACACACACACACAAACACACACACACACACATAAACACACACACGTACATGCACACACGCACATGCATGCAAAGTAGTATGTAGTATGGGTAGACTGTCAATGTGTATACAGTGGAACTGGTCTAAGATGGTCACTGTGTTAGGCAGCCACCTTTTTAACACAGCCAGTCTCTCAGGCCTCAAATAGCATTAAACATTGCAATCTACCTCTGTAGAGCAGCCACCTCTTTGAAAAGGTCAGATAGTACGGGATAATTATGTACAGTTGTATGTATGTGAGTATATGCGAGTGTGGTCCAGTGTTTGGCAGAAGCTGTGTGAATATGCCAGAAGGATGAAAGATCTGCAATCAACTGGATCTTGCAAGCCCATAGATGAGTACCCCTACTGCACGTGACTGGGGTGATAAAGCCGGTGTCTCTGCAGCCAATGGGGCCATCGGCAAGTGGCAGCAGGACCGATGGCCTTCTTGGCTATGGTATTACGTGTGTGTGTGTGTGTGTGTCTGTGTGTGTGTGTGTGTGTGCGTGTGCGTGTGTGTGTGTGTGTGTGTGTGTGTGTGTGTGTGTGTGTGTGTGTGTGTGTGTGTGTGTGTGTGTGTGTGTGTGTGTGTGTGTGTGAACCCATTCATGTTCCACCATCACTGCACAGCATTACTACATTTCAATATTTCATCTTTTGTTATAATAATAATGTCTGTTTTCATTGCCTGTGCAGCATCAGACTGAGACATCAGCACATAGGCTTTCACATGCGAACACACTGATGTGTGTAATTGTAAGGTTCATCCTACGAACTACAGTATCTCTGTTCCTTGCCTGCATTCACTGCACATCAAATGCACCAGCCCTGTGAAGATGTTGCTGTACAGTACGTATATATAGCAAGTGACAGTGTTACAGTTAGCTACAGTATGAGTTAATGTGTTGTCATTCAACCATCTTCCCACACTTTGGACAGAGGGTGTTCTGCAAGCTTCATTTCTTTACTCCAAACATATTCTGGCTGCAATGTAGCTATAGAGGTGTTACAATGATACGAGATTCTTGAGCAAGACACAACTGATAATGATAAATCAATCAAATGCAGGACATTTCGACCCGAATGTCTTTGTCAACTGCATACAGGAATCCTGATAATGCCAATCTTTCTACTGCTGTGAAACCTTAAGGTCACTACATGTTATCAGTAGCAAACCGTTCAATTTGTATTATCACCATTCAATTTCACATGGTGTTATTGAAAACCCATGTTGAATACAGCATACAGTACTGTATATAGAATGACACCTCTGCTTGAAATGGAAACGCTGGCAGTTTCATGTACAAAATGTAAGCAATCCAGCGTTGTAAACCTATTATAAAGGAAGCTCAATAATACATTTTTACAGTATGTGTACAATACTATAATTATAATAATATGATAATGTTATTCTTACTTGCATATTGTAAGTGCAATCATTGCTTGCAATTACAGATATGCATGAGACTAACTGCACACATATAATATCATAGTGCCTAGCTCTGAACCATTCATTCACATCCAGTAACAATATGGAGACAACCATGTGGAGGCTGTATCTCAGTGCTCTAACTGTTTTAGCTGTCTGCAGTTGTTCAATAGGGTCTACAGCAGTGAAGAAAGAGCTGATGACCGGTAAGTCTCAGCACAATGTACATATGTACTTGTCATATTCTAGCTGGGAGCAGTCTAGTTGGTGTTTGAGCTCGATCTTTCAATTCTTTAAACACCTTACACATGCACAGAAGGGCTGCCTCCCAAGAGCACATACCAACCTGATGACAAATTAGGAAGTACTGAGGTGACCTGCATTGGTAATTGGCAAGACCTGTTCGACATCTTTCAGAAGGAGGCTAGAGAGAATAGGACAACACTGATTCCAAGCTCAAGGAAGACATATCCTATGCTGTTGATACATATACGTAATTTAGCTCAATTTCAAAACAGCCGTAAGGTAGCAATCAATAGCAGCAGCTGTCAGCTCTCTGACGTAGCGGACGAATGTGCAATGATTGCCATCTACTCCAATACCATACTTGAGGTTTATCCTGAGGCATTGCTAATGTCTTTGAGCTTTGTAACGGAGTATTTCAAGAATTTTCAGTATTAATTGGCTAAGTATAACTATAGCAGAGACATCCTGGATTCTACTATTGTCTTTTTGCTCAGGGCACTATGAGCCTGTCATCGTAGGAGACTTCGTGTATGAGGTAGGTGCATGTATGCTAAAGCTTCCATTACACACTTGCTGCTGTATGGTCCATACAACATTGACAATAAAAAGTGTGCACTCTCACTGTTAGCTCATGTACTGTCGTTGCATAATCTTACCTTGCAGCTGATGAAATCTGCATCTCAAGACTTTGCTGACAACTGCATCATTAAGACATTTTCAGCGAAAACACAGATATCCTACAGCATACGTAATGCTTCTCTCTTGTGTTTTCTACTCATTCTTTCATCATTAATCACAGTTCCAGCACTGTGTTGGCTTACAAAAAAGTGTCCATTTCATCACCAAAGGGTAAGGAATTCAGTCTCCAGGTCATTCCTCCTCTCCTTCATGCTCCAGTCATGGATATGGTTTGTGTATCTATACAGCTACCACAGAAGACCCTGTGCACTCCATATGTTCGTGGAGTGAGTGAGAAATTGAAGAGAATCTGTGCTCCACTGAACATCTGTACCGTGTTCACACCTGCACGTACCCTGAAACAGACACTCATGAAGGTAATGAATCGTGTACTGGAGGAGAAGAAGAAGGCCGTAGTCTATCAGGTGCCCTGTAAAGACTGCGGCAAACTCTACACGGGAGACTCCAAAAGGACCCTCAAAGTGAGACTGGCTGAACACAAGAGAGCTGTGCAGAAGAGTGCTGTGAACAATAGGATTGCAGTGCATGTGGCTAACACCAACCACAGTATTGACTGGCTAATGCAAAGGTGGTGAAGACAGTACCAGGGTACTGGGAAAGAAGAACCGCAGAAGCCATCCTGATCAAGAAGAGTCAGGAGTCAATGAACTTGGACAGTGGCCTCCTACTCCCCAGCGTGTGGAACCCTATTTTACTGAACACACCCCCATTGCTACACACACCTCATGAAAGTGTCATCTAGATGTTCTTACACCCTCCTCCCTTGATTGATTATTCAAGTGCTGTTTATTCAATTAATGCCTTTGAAGTTCCTCATGTTTATTCAATTAATTTCCTTAACACCTTATGTTCAAACATTAACACCTGTCACCTACTGTCCTCCCTTCTTGTATTTAAGCTGGTCACTCACTGTACATTTCTCACACTGTAAGCATTTGACAAAGACCACCGGGTCGAAACGTCCTGCTCCTCCATTGTTTTATAAAGCTGCAGTACTGCTCATGATTTTCATGATCTATACAGCCACCAGTTCAGGAGCCTGTCACTGTTCAAGAACTTTTGTGGACATTGGGTATTATGTCTTTGGGACCATGGGTGTGTTCTATCTTGTAGAATTTCCCTTACTCCTGTGGCATCTGCACAAAGGTCATTGACTTGGACAGACGAGGTCTGAACAGGAGACAGTGCATGCTCTACATGCTCAAGTCAGTTGGGTATGCTGGAATGGTCCTCTTCATGCAGGTGGCATCCTGGTACTTCATGTATTTCCTGATTGGCTTTCTTGCATATCCTCTATTTGCACTGGAGGCACTGGCTGCTTGCCTGATCACGATCATTTACTTTACTACAGTCACAGCACTCCTTCTTCAATGCTTCACACGGTGCAGAAGGTGCCCACAACAAAGTGGTCCCATTGTTTTTCTGATCATGATGGTTTTACTCTGTGGTGGGTTACTTCTTTTTCCGGGATTTGTTGTGGGAAGCAAATGGAGCACCTCGTTCAATGCAAGTCAAATTGTTGTGTGTGTGTGTGTGTGTGATGAGTGGGGTATACCATGCAGTGTGCCAGCTATGAGTCAGCACAAGAGTTGGGTCTGTTATGTATACTGAGTTTATAGAGATTAATAGTATTGTATTTTTTACTATCTGAAAAATTATATGATTTAGCTTCACTGGGAAGCTTTGTGTAGACCTTTACCATTTACAATATTTTGTTGTAGACATAATAAGTTAATTAATAGTTAATTCATGATTAATGAGAAAATTTTAATAAATGAATTAATGATGTAATTGAACATCCAACATAAATAATTATGCTATCCCATACATTCAATATTAATATTTAAACTGATTATTTGCAATCATTTAGTAGTGGCTTAGGCACTGCCCATTTTCAGTACTAGTAATTAGTAATTTTATTATATAATTATATGCAGACTTTAAGTTGACCCTTCATGTTTCCTATTATCTATTAATGTAATTTTAAAAGTGAGTCTGCATACCATTCAATTAAATCAATCAATCAATAACGAATGATAATGTAAACACATATTAATAATAATAATAATAATAATAAAAATAATATTCTAGTCAACATCAGCGGCGGGAACAGAATGAGCCCTGCAAAAAGAAAATGTCATCTAGTCAATGTCAGCGGCAGGGACAGGGAGAGATCCTAGGATGGAGGCTGCATTGCCCACTTGAATGGTGACAGAGAGGCGCTGGAGCAGGTAGGCAAACGAACTGGGCTCTCCAGTTACAGACCTGAGGCGTTTATTAGACCTGAGGCGTCGAATTAATAGTTCATTTTCATTACATTGCTTGCTTGTATATTTACATCATGAAATAAATATTGCTTATCAGTATTGTATATTCATGGTATGAATTGCACTGCGACCTTACACTACAATGTAAATATAGAAATACGTGTAGCTTGAGAACCTTGCAGAATTAGGGGGAAGAAAATAGATATTCTTTGCCCATGCCCATGCCCATTAGCAAAAAAGGAGTCTTCCTAACCCAAGCTCAAGTAGATGGCTCCAAATGTTGCAAAAGACTTTTCTCATGTTTATTAACAAAAAGGGAGTCTTACCCACACAAGATCATGTGCATAACTCCAAATGTTGCAAACAATTTTTCTCATGCCCAATTAAAAAGAAGGGAGTCTTACCCACCCAAACTCAAGTTCATGACTCCAAATGTTGCAAACGACTTTTTATGTCCAATAGCAAGAGTAGTGTCTTACCTACCCAAACCCAAGTGCATGACTTCAAAAGTTGCAAGCGACTTTACTCATGCCCATGCCCATTAGCAAAAAGGGAGTCTTCTTAACTCAAACTCAAACTCTCAGCTCTGCTGGAAAAATTGGAAAAGGGTATACTTTAGCAGAAAAACTGCTTATACTTTCTGGAAAAACATCTGTTCCTCTAGAGGTGGCGAGAAAACGAGCCGTTTCGTTGAGATTGCTTTGCGACACTACCCTCAGTGGCACCCGCCATTTTCCCTACTCCCGGACATTTTTCCCTAAAGTGGGACAGGCATTAGGAATTACGGTGCTTTCATTTAAACTTCGTTTAAGTAGATAAGATCGGTAATACAACCACGGATCAACATTCAGCACACTTTCAAAGGACTGGACAAGGTTGCTAGGGTCAGATAGCCCTACACAACAAAGATGATGCCATTTGGTACAACTGACACAGCAAATCCAAGTGCCCTCTTCGTCAGTTCCACAGGTGGTGCAAAATCCTTCGTCCGCCTCTCCAGTATCAATCTGCACATGTATGTCTGTTTTCACTCTGCCTAGCTATCGTCTGTGAATTTAAATCAGCAACCAAAGTATGAATATTTTGCTGCTGTCCTGCAATTGGCAACTGCAGTAACTAATATGTATTGAATTTTACTAACTTCTCTCAAGCACAGAAGTGAGTTTCTATTGCAGTGCATGCAGTTCGATCACCAATGAGTTCAATGTGTCTTTCCGTAAGCAGATCCGGCCAACCGTTCGAATTTGGCGCGCAAACGAAGATGATGCAATTCTTAGCTCCTCCTACTTCCTGCCAATTCTTGGTCCTCCGGAAGACATATGGGAGAAGGAATCAGTGTCCAGCCGCCGAACGAAGAGTGCTCGTCCCGTTTTGGCTGAGAATTCTTAAACCCTGATAGTGCAAGTATCAACCAAGCGTGACATTAGCTGGAAGTCTTGCCTGTCTGTTTCGTGCGAAGTGCATTTTTGTGGAGTGTCTGGGTATTGGCCCTGTCCCGGAAATGGCGTAGCTACCCTACTTTTCTTCCGCTTCCGCGCGATAACAAAGTAGTTCTAGCGGCTAGACTATCTGACTGTGTGCAGAACCATGTTCTCTAGGGCAGAAAGATTTGTAAAAACAGGTAAGGTTTTCGTCTAGTCATAATAGTAGGCATGCTATGGTCTCCTAGATCTTACCCGATTCTTCCACTTCTGCAGCCACGGAAGCCGGAGCACCTGTTGGTGTGTACGTAGTACCACTATCGCAGCCACCAGTAGGACCGGCAACATTTGGCAGGGCTCCGCGATGGAGAGAAGGGACAGCTAGCAAAGGTTGGTGACACCTAACCCTTACTAACAATTTGGGATGATAGATAGAGAAATCAATCATCGGACGGAATGTATTCTCGGATCGGCGCAAGGCGCTCCCAGAAGGTCTGTAATTCGTAAACGTCTGGTAGCAGAGTAGGCGCAAGATGCTGGCAGTAGAGCAAAGTAGGAGCTGTTTCATGGATCGATAACTTAGTGCAACTGTATCGAGTTTTTGCGTGTTTTATGCCAGCTTGCGTGTTTGTCCTGTTTGACAGGGACATTGAGTCTGATTTTTTGACGTCTTGTTATGATCCCATACCTGGGTAACCAAACTCAGTATCAGTATTGTTTGTCTGGTACATTGAGCTTGGTTGCCTTCCTAATGTCCGTCAGTAATGGCGCTTCCGACAGTACATTAATTAACGGGTCCGAGACTTTTCAGTGAGCGAGCAGGAAGTGACTTTTCAAGAGCGGCAAGGAGAAGTGTCGGCGACACGCCTGTCTTAATGTGTTCTAGAGTCAGCAAGGTGTCTTATTCCAAAGATAGTTCGGGCACTTCGTCTCCTTCCTGGAAGACAGATTGAGAAAAATGAATAGTGTCCGAGCATTGATCACTTCCTCTTGTTACAGCTACTGTTCTCTTTCACACACACAGACAGCACACAGAGCTCGAAATCCAGAAGAGGAGAAACAATCTCCACCAGGAGACAGGCGCGATCGGCAAAGGTTGGCGACACCTAACCCTTAAAAATATTTCAGATGATAAATAGCTACAGCTGCTGTTCTCTTTCACACACAGACAGCACGCACAGCTCTTTCTTCTAAAGATAACCAATCATCACCAATTACTCATGGGACCAATCCCCCCCATCCGGAGAATGGGGAGGAGTGGGGGGATTGCTCCCATCCAGAGGATGGGGGGGATTGGTCCCGTGACAATGGGACCAATCCAACATGTGACAAATGCCAGAAATGTAAAGAGACTGAAAGAGGACTAAGTGAGCGAAGGAGGAGGGATAGGATACGTAGCTATTGGCTTGTGTGTGTGGATGGGGTACTACATTGACCAGTTACTCAGTTGCAGGCAATGTCAGGTATTTCTATGTATAATCTCTTATTGTTCAGCACAAGAGAAAAAGAGGCACAAAGAAACACAGACAAAGCTTAAGGCAATGTATGCTACCTGCATGTTTGTAGATGTCAGTAATGAACAGTCAACAGTTATGATATTATAGGTTCCTGTATGTTTAAAACAGGTCTAAAGAGAATGCCTCTTTGAAGATGATGTGCCAAACACTAAAGAAGTTGTATGATGAGCTGAAAAAGAATGAGTGAGTTACATCTGTAAATTATGTGTTGTATTGTGTATGCTGTGTATGTGTTACACGCATTATGTAAAGCATGGTTTCTGCGGAACAAGTGATACTGTAACCATTATTGGAACTAGCCTGTGCCTTCACTCTATATATATTGCATGCAGACTGGAGCCACCGACTAAGAAGATATGTGTAAAGAAATGTATTGTGCAAAAGATTGACGAATCCCAAGCTGCCCCCCCTGAAACTGCTTTTGTTGTACAACTAAATTAATGTAGCTTGTGTATCATCATTGCCCCTTATAGAAGTCTCATTTTAATATTGTTGTGTTTATCAATATTATTTCTATTGTTACCATCATTGCCCCTTATAGGAGTCTCATTTTAATATTGTTGTGTTTATCAATATTATTTCTATTGTTACCATCATTCCCCCTTATAGGAGTCTCATTTTAATATTGTTGTGTTTATCAGTATTATTTCTATTGTTACATACATTATTCTTACTTTATATTAATTTTAAGAGAGAAAACCAGGGATGTTAATAAAAGAGCATATAATACAGAAAATTAAAGTTAAATAAACTTAATTCAGAATGTGAAAAACAGCTACACAGGTCATGTAAGAATAAAATAAAATAATTATATTATATACCCCGTTGCCATGGCAACCGCGCAAAATTCTATCGTATGAATAAGCCAGCCGGGAAATAACAGGAGCTAAGAAGCATATAATTATATGCACAGGGACGCTTACACTACATAAAAGAATTAAAAATGGAACTAATTCATGTCGCTGCTGCCATTACACTTCAACATGGGTCAGTGAACAGTGCTTCCATGCTCACAAAGGGCAACCTTGCATTTGATGTCATACTTATATAGTCTCAAGTGGTACAATCAGAAAGAATACCCAAGCACGTATCACTTGGGTCAGGGCAAGGAGGAGCATGAGTTGTACATGCAGATGACTAAAGGATACATCAAGGGAACATCAACCATGCATGTCAGGGTGACAACTAAAGTCAAAAGGTGATATATAGTTATATCAATAGGTGACAACTATCACCTACATTTTGGCCAATGATTTTTAGTTACCATTAGTTGACAGGTGTTATCACCGGGTGATAACTAAGTTATCACTGGGTGACAACTACTTTAGCGTACACTAAATTCCTTTGATGTTACCATCAAGTGGGATATAAATATAGGGTAGCTATGCCATTTTTGGGACAGGGCCAATACCCAGACACTCCACAAAAATGCACGTCGCACGAAACAGACAGGCAAAACTTCCAGCTATTGTCACGTTTGGTTGATACTTGTACTATCAGGGTTTAAGAATTCTCAGCCAAAACGGGACGAGCACTCTTCGTTCAGTGGCTGGACACTGATTCCTTCTCCCATATGTCTTCCGGAGCGCCAAGAATTGGCAGGAAGTAGGAGGAGCTAAGAATTGCACCATCTTTGTTTGCGCGCCAAATATGAACGGTTGGCCGGATCTGCTTACAGAAAGACACATTGAACTCATTGGTGATCGAACTGCATGCGCTACAATAGAAACTAACTTCTGTGCTTGAGAGAAGTTAGTAATTTAAAATTCAATAGAAAGCTTTAGTATAGCGTAATTCTGTTACGGTACCGTTAACGGTATCCCATGGATACCGTTTTAAGATTTAACGTATATCCGGAAATGTGGAAGCGTTTGGCATTGCGTAGTTTCAGGAAAGCGGTAAATACGAACAAACAACATGGCGGCTTTCGCGCAGATGCTCGGACCTTGTTGGATGGTCTGATATTGGAGGATGACGACGACTTAGAAGAGCTTTTCATCAGTACGCCACACTGATGAGCCCCAATTAGGGCGAAACAGCTGTCTGTGGCTCTTCCATCTTTGTAGGATGTTAGGGGGAAGGGAATCACTGGTTGCCAACTTACCAACTTAATAGGGCCTTTTGGGCCTCCCAACCAACTGTAACACCAATACTGGTGTAGTTGGTTGGTGGTGTAAACCCAGTGATCCTTCAAGCAACAAACCTAGCCTTTGCAGGGGCCTAACTGCAAGAGTCACTTTTGAACAAGAGCTTTTCATGCAGTACATGGTCGAGGAGATGGATTTACGCGAACAGGACCGTCTTAGCAGGAAGCAGCTGGATTTGAACGCTCTTTTGGATGAAAGGTGTGTCGCTGCTGTAGCTTGAAGATTAGACGATAGTGCAACCAGCTTAGCAGTGACACAGTGTTAAACCTTCCTAGCTTGATGCGGTTTTGCTTGGATTCGTTCGATATGTGCAGGTGTAAAGAACTGTTTAGGTTTACGAAGTTGGAGCTGGAGAGAATGCAAGCTGCCCTACATATTCCAGACCAAATTAGAGGGAAGAGCAGAAGTGTTTTCTCAGGAATGGAAGGACTGTGCATTCTACTTCATAGACTCGCATTCCCTTGTCGTCTGTGTGACCTGGAGCCAATTCTTGGACATGGAAAAGCAGAGCTGAGCATTATTGTCAACACCATGCTGCTTCTTCTCTACAATGAGTGGAATCACCTATTCACTAACATAGGTCATCACAGGCAACACTGGCTAACACAGGAGAGGATGGAGGAATCCTGTGCAGCGGTTCAATTTAAGGGAAAGGCTCGCCACTGCCAAACGTACAGGGCTTTGTAGATGGCACTATTCGACGAATCTGTCATCCACGAAATGGCCAAAGATTGTTTTACAATGGACATAAAAGAATCCATGGCCTAAAATTTTAAAGTGTTGTCACACCATTTGGCATTGTTGTTCGTCTTTATGGCCCAGTAGAAGGGAAAAGACATGATGCTAGCATGCAGCAAACACCAAATGGTGTGTACAGCCTTTACGGTGACCCAGCATACCCATTATCACCATATTTGCTGGATCCCTTTGGGGGTACCACAATAATGCCTGCAGAGGCTCAGTTTAACCAGTCAATGAGTGTGGTTTGCATCACGGTTGAATGGGCTTTTGGCCACACCACGGGGCTGTTTCCTTTTGTTGATTTTCGAAACAATTTGAAGGTTCTTTTGAAGCCCGTTGGTGTTTATTATATTATTGCTACTCTTCTCAGTAACTGCCACACTTGCATCTACAGCAACCAGATTGCATCATTCTTTAATCTGGTTCCTCCCTCACTTGAAGACCATCTGCAGTAAATTTGATGTATATAGCTATGCATATATACTATGACTGAATGCATTATGTTGGTCACTATACAATGACTTCGTAACACATGTACATCTTATGTAATATACATGACAACTGTAATGCAATGTCCAGTAAGTAATAAGTACAATGTCATATACATCATGAAGGTCTCAATTATACGTATAGCTATATTACTTCTTGCTCAACTGGCTCATCAATAGACTTATCAGCATTTTTCTTTCTTCGGCTTCTTCCTTAGCCCTCTGCTGTTCCATTGCCACATGTTGTCTTTGTACCTCCAACTCTTGCTGGCGTACATCCAATTTCAGTACCTTCAATTCCATTTGCTCTTCTAAGGACTGACAAATATTCATTCGTTTCTTCTCTTTCTTTTCTACTAGAATGTGGTCTGTATCAGCTTCACCACCTTCAGCAATGGCTGCAGTAGAACATTTCCTCTTCTCTCCTAGGGGCACAAGTGCTGCACGCCTCATGGCTAAGGCAGTAGCACGGTCCTTAGCTTCCTTCTTCTTTGCTGCAGCAGTTTTCACTTTCAAGTCCTCGCGCTCTTCATACCTTTGCCTTAGGTCCTCCAGCAATGACTGTTTCTCAGTGTATTGCTAGTCAGTCCCACTCATCTTCTTTTAAGTTTGTTGTCATCTGTAATGTACGACTTTATGAGAGTCACTGTTCTCTCCTTGGCAGTGCGGGCTGTAATCCCTCGCAGATGGTCACAGTTGTCGCTTAAGTTCACAGCGACTTTCTCCCATGCGGGTGACGCCCTAGCGAACGGTTGCTCGCGCGTACAGTTACCTTGCGTAACAGTAGAATGTCCTCTGAAGTGCCAAAATGTATCCTTGAAGATATGCTCATTGAAGTAGTTGACTTGCTTGCCAGCGAGAAAGGAGTGCCGCTCTCGGCTGTAGGAGCAGGCAAGCTCAACAGACCAGACGGCAAAGTTTATATAAATTTCTTCCATGTCGGTAGTCAGGAAGTGTAATGATGCAGTGTTGATTCTGCCTCTCCTACCTGGTCAATACATGCACAAATACCATGCCATATGTTGACACATTTCGCATTGTAAATGTTGAGTTACTATCAAGTGCTGCCCATTCCTCTTCCTCCTCTGTTTTGGCCAATTCTAGAAGCTGGCTGGTATTCCTTTTCACACACTCCAGCTGCAGTAGCAATAAATCCAAAGTCGCAGTGGCTGCAGTCATAGCCTCCCCATCCCACATGGCAGGAGCAAACTCTCTCGGACACCCTAGCAGTTCATTGATAACAGACAACCATTGGCCAACCTGCTTTGGGAGGGCCATCATGCAATACTTCAATGATGCCTTGTGCAGCCATATACCAAGATCGCTCGACTTCTTCACGAGTGCCATGAGAACCACAGTTATCTGAACAGCATGTCTTGATGCTTAGACTGTTTGGTGTGTTGCGAACAACAGGGAACTGAGCCTGGGCCAAGGGCAACACAAACAAGGCAAGTAGTATCAATTTCGTACAAAGACTGCTGAAAATTGACGTAGAAACACTTACAAAATAACCTAAGCATGGGAAATATATACCCTTCTTGGGTGCAAGAGACTGCTTGGTACTGCAGAATACTTCTTACGTAGTTAGTGTAACAAGACTGTTTATTATCAACATACCACATGCAGTGTCTGGTACATTTACAGCAGGACGTTTAATGTGAAAAAAGTAGTGCAAGTTACCATATGCTCATACAGTATATGATGATGTGTGTTATGTTACAACATGCTAAGTATTTGGCAGTTTCACTCCTGCAATTCGATCATCACTGTGGTATTTCTGTCCCCAAGTACAGCTGCCATGTATGCTGCTGTTTGATACAATATCTTTATCAAGTTCCCATCAGATCATGCGCATATCACATGAAAGCACACGTGTTGCCATGGCAACACAGGAATTCACATCCTTTAAGTGTTGGTTTCATTACATAAACATACCTGGTCTCCCTATAATATATACAGACATACATACAAACGTGAAGCAGCAACGCATGATGATTTGTTGCCTTGCATAACAGTTTGGATAATAGATGAAAAGTGTTGCTTTCAATGGGTTCCAATGCAGCCTGTTGTTGAGAATCTTGAGCATTTAGTCGAACAAAATAAGCATTGCATTCTCCCAATGCCTCCATGCACTCTTATCACACTTGGTAGTCATTTATTAAGAACTGAAGGAATCTGGAACCAATCAACGCATTACAATAGGACTGTACAACCATAGAGCATATTTAGGATGCACTGCTGTTTAACATAAGTGTACAACAGATCTAAATGTTATGAGTGATAGTAATATTACCACGCATAACAGTTGTAGCCTCTTTCGACCTGCTGTACACAAAATTTTATGATCAAGAACAACTGATTTGATGTGTGTGCTCAGTCTCGCCTACCTACTGTCCCATCACTGAAGATGGAGTCAAGTGGAGTGTACTTCCCATAGTCATACATCCAACCATGAAAGCCAAGGTCCACAGCTCCCTAGAGCTGCTCCTGATACCACTTGACTGCAGCAGCATTGGTATAGTCCTCCTGGGAGACGTGGAACAAGCTGTATGGAGTGCGGGTAAAGGAAACTGAAACAATGAAGAAGAGCCTATGACTGGACCACAATAGATCATCAGCAGCGTATGATGTAACTGCAAAGTAGCACTCCACCCCTAGTAAGAAAGACATACACTGCACTATATACGTATGTAGCATATACAAGATATATACAATATATAGCAATACAACATCAGCTGCTTGTGTTACCATATCCATAAATGTAATGGCTCTCATGATAGAACTCCACATGAAGAGCTCAAAGCCAACGTACTTAGAATCAAAATAAGAATGTTGTATGGCTGGCCAGTTGGTGTCTTTACAAAGAATCCATTCTTTGCAGCAATGTCGTACAACTAAGTGTAGCTAGTTGCCACCATGGCATTGACATAAGCAGTGTTCTACCATAAGGAAGAAAACAACAGTGACAGCATTACATACACTATAATGTGCAACTGCAGCCGTTATCTTCACATTGTACTTCCAATGGATGGATATGGGATAATGCAGTGTGTCCGGCTACCAGCTGAACAACAATGCACAAGGTAAAGATATATGTGGATCTGCCGATAGCAGAGAGCCTATTCATGTGGATGAAGGCAGCGCATGCATTTCAGTACCCCTCATATTGTACAGGTCTTGTGAAGATAGTAGTACGTATACATGTGGGAAATCAGAGGATTGGCTCGAGTTTGATCAACCAACAATTAAGACTCTTCACTCCTGCAAAGCCTTTGTGCTGCTGCTCCTGGGTCTCTGTGCAAAGCTACATATGTCTGAATTTTAATTAACTGGTTTCTCTTCAGTCATTTCACATAATGATTAGCCAATATGGGCCAGAGCATTAGGGTACATAGAAGAAAATGGTAAAGTTGCACATACACACGTATGTATGTACTTCTGTGAAAATTTGCAAGGGCTTGATCCTACAAGTGATGCAGGTGGGGGCAGGGTATAAAGAGATGGTGCAACTTCAAGATAGGACTTGAATGATACTGGGAGATAAGACTTCCTTCAGTTAAAATCTGCGTTGCTAATGGATACTACTCTCGGGTTATAGAAAAATAATAGAACCAAACTAAAATGAAGGGATATGGTTCAAAGAGGACAGAAGCAAGGAAGCAATGTGAGTGCAGCATTAGTCATGCACCTTACATGCAGGAGTGTATGCAGCAAGAGATTGTGAGTGCTGCAGAACTATGTATATATGGTGCTGAACCCTCATACATACGGTCTGTCACAAAACAATTAAACCCCGTTATTACCATCCCACCTGTCCGTGTAAATTAGGATTGCTTTTGAAACAAAATATCTACCACATGGCTGGTCATATTGAAATTACAGTGCTAACACCTATATATAAAGAGAAGTTAGACCATCACAGAACATGAATGGAGACATACAAACAACAAGAAGTTGTTATCATCATAGACAACACCATCTTTGAGCTCTCGACTGCGCATGCACTAGGTAATAGCTACCAATGACCATAGCCATAATCCATACACACAGACATTGTAGTACCATCGCTTGTGCGCATAGAATTATAAGTTGTGCGTACCATTTCTCACCTTAATACCCAATTGTAGGAGTGCTGTGTTCTCATGCTGCAGAAAGAATGTCATTGAAGACATAGTGAAGTATGTATTCTTCACTTGGTTGTGGCTATATATGCAGCTTCTTCACAATATATTACCTATCGCAAATAACAAAGGAGCTATATGTACTGTAAGTAATGTACAATGCTACAAAGTAGGACCAGTGAAGTGAGGGCTTCTCAGCTGGCTCAGGCATCAGAAAGGGTTGGTTCTCTAATACCAGCTTCACAACACGGTTGAAAACCTTGCCGACGTTTCGACCAGATGCTCTGGTCTTCTTCAGGGCGAAGATACAATAGATACAATCTTCGCCCTGAAGAAGACCAGAGCATCTGGTCGAAACGTCGGCAAGGTTTTCAACCCTGTTGTGAAGCTGGTATTAGAGAACCAACCCTTTTTAAAGTAGGACCAGGTGCAAAACTGTGCCAACTTCATGCTTATACTCTCCCTTATACAAAAGAGTAATATAATACATAATACTAAGCTACATAAGTGTAGTGTATTTAAATGGATTTACTGCCCATCAGTAGCTATAGATGAACACTACCTGAACAATGACTACTTGGTACACATATGGTTATAACTGAAGTAGTAACCAAAATAACTATAAGCAAACATGAATATACAGAGTTTGCAGTACAGATTACAAACGATCTGCAGATTCAAAGATAGTGAATACAGATCGATACCTTCAGTTGTTCCTCCTGCCCCCTCTGACCACCAAATGTAAAGAATCGCACATAGTGTATGCAAAGTGAGCACGGAATGTCTTCATCGAGCAGCAATTGTCTGTAAGCAAAGAATATTCCACAACAAAACACACTCATTATGGAACAGGTATTCCCTATTCTGTTTCATGTATATACACATTTAACTATAAACCTCAAATCATTCAAGCTATCATCTACATTCTTAACCCAGAGGTAGACACTTTCTTTGACGGATAAGAAACTTCCTTCAATGGTAAGAAATATATGAGCTTGGCTGATGTAGACAACCAGTAATATATTGTTGCTCAATGGATGTCACCTTTACAAATTATTGTGACTAGAGGGACATAATAGTTTTTAGACCAGTAAAGCTAGCACTTTCAATTGGTTTTAGCTTTGATGAACCAATTGAGGAATATCACAGCAACATGTCTATTTTCAACGGAGCAAATGCACAAATTTGGGAACTGTCTGCACATACATAAAGTATCTACTGGCATATTTACTGTACAACCATACACTTGTCACACAAGCTATCCACCCATATAGACCATACAGGTGGACCATACAGCTATACACTAACACAGTAATGACAAACTAAGCAATACAGTAACTAACTTTGCCCGGTCCGTTATGTTTTCACCAACTTTCTCAGATCCTAGCTCATTCCATGGGGAAAACTAAAATGATACGAAAGGAGAGTTGAAGCAGTATATTAATCACACATCATCAAAACCCCCACTTACTTCCCAAGGTGGTGGAATCAGTGAGCGCCCATTCTTGGCTACTTGCATTTGGAATGTTTCCTGTAACAAATGCAAAGTCAATTGAACAGACAATTTGCAACTTCCTGTGCACTCGCATGAACTTCTGTGCACCTGAAAACTACAGTAAACTGTATACAGTCTTGAGAAAGGGGTTGGTTCTCCAAATACAAGCTTGATCACAACACAGTTTGAACCTTGTCAATGCTATCAGTGGATTCTGGTAACAGCAAATGATGGGATGCATGTCTATAAGATGAGTGCTCACGCTAGCTTTTTACTTTCTCCCTATAGCTGAATAAGACCAGAGCATCTGGTCAAAAGATCAGGAAGGTTAAAGCCCTGTTGTGATCAAGGTGGTAATTAAAGAACCAATCCCTTTTTCATGCCTACGCCAGCTCAGAAGCCCTCACTTCATAAAATAGTCTTGTTTTAATTAAATTTATTTAGTGAACACTGCATGCAAACACCATACACGTACCAGTGGACACATGCATTCACATAAAACTTACAGCTAGAAGAGATATACAACAGGTTATAAAGAGTGGTGTTCAAAGTTAATAACTGTGCACTCTAGCTAGCACACTTACCAGTGGTGTTCTACCCAAGAACACTGTGAGGTTGAGTATGTGTGTCTCCTGTTCAAGAGTCATCACTCCCTGCTTAGTCTTGGCCAGGTCAAACACAGTCCTACACAGTCACACCATCAACAACACACATGTCCATTGCAGAACTACTGTATATAAGCAGGGTGCTGAGTGTGACAACTCTAGCATGTATATGTGCATGTAGCAATGTGTTCTCAGCCTGACCTGTAGTATGTGTCCATTTGCAAGCCATAGCCCTTGGTTGAGATCATGACTGGCATTGGGCAGTAAGTACTCAACTCACCTTTGGGGACCTGCATAGAGTGCACCAATGGTCACAATAAGTATTATCAATCACATATGCATGTAGTACCTAAATAATTATTATGCATGCATGTATACATGTACCCTAAACTTGGAGGTATCTGGTGCAAACACTCCCAGTCCCCAGGACCCGTCTTCCAGCCATGACCCAACAACATGCCCTCTCTGATTCACATCATCAAATCTGGAATAAGATGAGAGTAGTTCCAATAACGCACCTCAGCATATGTGGGATGAGGTACCATACACACATTGCTACTATCTGAACAGTACGTGTCACAGTTGGATCAAGTGTACATACATAACAACTATCATGATCTATACTTGTGGTGCAATTTTAGCAATGTATTTAGATAAACGCAATTGACCTTTCCCCAAATCCATAGAATCCTTCATCCTCTGGAGTAGCGAATCCCATGGCCATGCGATTGCTAAGTATCAAAAAGAAAGGGCAAAGTGGCCATGACAGTATCTGTGTTGTCTATCCTTATACCTGTGACAACCTTTCATTAGCCTTGTTGCCAACCACAGCCACATTCAGTGTAAACTGTCTTGGAGAAGGAGCAGGAAGTAGATCCACTTGGAGCATCCTTCCTTCCTGGTCACTGGTGGACACGAGGAAGGAGGCACTGTCCTTGGTGGATGTGAAGTTGACCACCTCCTTGGCATGATACCACTCCAGGACAGCTCCAATACGGAAAAGGTAGCCCTCATAGATGGGAAGGTACACACCCTCCCAGCGACCAAATCTCTGTAGTAAAAAAATATGCAGGAGAACTCACTCAATATGCGGCAGTACCTTGGTACTCTATTGTAGCTAAACCTATATATACACATTATACACATTCCCAGGTTTACAGGTTGCTAACATAGAAATTTGAGTGTCCATGAATTGACTAAAGTGCCTCAATGGAAATAGTTGCTAGCGCTCCTGCAGTACCACAGTTATGCTGAGATTTGAAGTCATTCACAAATCGGCACGAATGATAGCGATAGATGACAAGCATAGTGACAGAAGCATAGAGAGATGAATGGGTCAATCAGTGACAGATTTACACTTGAGCAAGACTACTAGCTACATGCACTCCACATAGCCATCTACACGTCATTTAATTCGCATAGATTCTAAGAAGGATTTACACAACCTGAGAACTTACTAGTCGATACTCTTCATCGGCAACTTCATCCAGCACCAGTTGCTTGCTGGCGTTGTCGTACACAGAGAGGTGCCAAGGAGACCGGGACACCACTACCAGTACGTCACCAATAGACACATTCACCTCGGACGGACCAGACTGTGCGAATGACAGGCAACACGCACACTGAATCGTGAGGGCAGCGGCATGTGAGAACAACAAGGTTCCATTTGCGCTTACCACTGCTATTACTTTGTTTCTCGCCAAAGCTTGTAGCTGCAGCACAACGAAGCAAAGCGAAGTTACCCAGACAGTTAAAGAAGCCATTAACTGATCGCGTGACCTATTGACGTCATCATTGTGTCTGGCATCACATGGCTTTTATACAAGGCCTCTTCGCCGAGGAGCTACACAGTTCGAAATGAGCAGCAACCTTGCCAAAACCTGTACAGCTGGAAGATGCACGCTACATGCATGCAACTGTCACAGTAAAGATAGCTGTATACTGACTACTGTCGATGTCACTGCAGCATAATGGTTGTAACATATCAACAAGAGGGCAGGTGCAGTAAATAGTGCTACTGGTAGTAAACTAGTTTTCATTCAATGGTGCACACTTCATACAATTAAGAGAAAGAATAATTGGTATTGAATGAGACAGAATGTAGTACATGGATGAAATCACTTGGGTACATGGACCCCATTAATGGGGAGAGTCAGAAGGTTTCAACAAGACCAGTGGCCACATTGGCAGCAGAGGCATGATGACTCCTGGCTGTAGAATTTCCCCACCAAAACTTGGTAATTTCTAGGTGGCTACACACACGCGTGCACGCACACACACACACACACACACTTTTTTGTTTTCACTTCATTATTATAAACCAATACAAGCTCACAATAACAAAGGAGTCACATGACTTAGAATGACTGGCAACACATGCAGTAGATGATGTGGTGCAATGAACATTTTAAGTGGCATCAAGGTGAGAGAAAAATTTTAAGCGGCACTACTAATATCACATTACACTGTTATTAGATAAGGAGATGAAGAGTTTCTGCTCTACAAGGAAAAATCGTGACAGGTAAGTTTGTAAATTCAAGTACCCAAACTGTCCCTGGGGAAGTTGCAGGAACACCCTACCAAAAAGGACTCCTGGAGTGCCTGACAATGCCTGACAGAGAACAGTACAGCCCTGCAACAGCAGACCCAGCCAGACCGAGAAAAGGAGCAGATTCATGAAACTGTCAGACTGTGCACTGAACTCCATCTGACCTGGCAGCACAAACACACACACTACACACACACACACACACACACACACACACACACACACACTCACACACACACACACACACACACACACACACACACAAACACACACACACACACATAAACACACACACGTACATGCACACACGCACATGCATGCAAAGTAGTATGTAGTATGGGTAGACTGTCAATGTGTATACAGTGGAACTGGTCTAAGATTGTCACTGTGTTAGGCAGCCACCTTTTTAACACAGCCAGCCTCTCAGGCCCCAAATAGCATTAAACATTGCAATCTACCTCTGTAGAGCAGCCACCTCTTTGAAAAGGTCAGATAGTACGGGCCCACAGGTGGCTGTCTTAGACAGGCTTCACTGTATATAATTATGTACAGTTATATGTATGTGAGTATATGCGAGTGTGGTCCAGTGTTTGGCAGAAGCTGTGTGAATATGCCAGAAGGATGACAGATCTGCAATCAACTGGTCTGGCACTCAGAAGGTTGCAAAATTTTTTTTTCTTGGTTATAATGTTAAATCTAGTCATACTTGTGAACCACAAACCACTGGGGAAAGTAAGAAATTTGAGCAATTCTCTGTTAGGTGCCAGTGTACTTTTAGTGTTTAGCACTGGTAGCACATGCATCTTAAGCTAGTCATATAACCAAGCGTGGGGAATTCTACGGCCAGGAGTCCAGTACAGATACCCTGATGCTGTCACTCAAGGCCATACTCCACCTCTCTCATCTAAGGGATCTTGCAAGCCCATAGATGAGTACCCCTACTGCATGTGACTGGGGTGATAAAGCCGGTGTCTCTGCAGCCAATGGGGCCATCGGCAAGTGGCAGCAGGACCGATGGCCTTCTTGGCTATGGTATTACGTGTGTGTGTGTGTGTGTGTGTGTGTGTGTGTGTGTGTGTGTGTGTGTGTGTGTGTGTGTGTGTGTGTGTGTGTGTGTGTGTGTGTGTGTGTGTGTGTGTGTGTGTGTGTGTGTGTGTGAACCCATTCATGTTCCACCATCACTGCACAGCATTACTACCTTTCAATATTTCATCTTTTGTTATAATAATAATGTCTGTTTTCATTGCCTGTGCAGCATCAGACTGAGACATCAGCACATAGGCTTTCACATGCGAACAAACTGATGTGTGTAATTGTAAGGTTCATCCTACGAACTACAGTATCTCTGTTCCTTGCCTGCATTCACTGCACATCAAATGCACCAGCCCTATGAAGATGTTGCTGTACAGTACGTATATATAGCAAGTGACAGTGTTACAGTTAGCTACAGTATAAGTTGATGTGTTGTCATTCAACCATCTTCCCACACTTTGGACAGAGGATGTTCTGCAAGCTTCATTTCTTTACTCCAAACATATTCTGGCTGCAGTGTAGCTATAGAGGTGTTACAATGATACGAGATTCTTGAGCAAGACACAACTGATAATGATAAATCAATCAAATGCAGGACGTTTCGACCCGAATGTCTTTGTCAACTGCATACAGGAATCCTGATAATGCCAATCTTTCTACTGCTGTGAAACCTTAAGGTCACTACATGTTATCAGTAGCAAACTGTTCAATTTGTATTATCACCATTCATTTTCACATGGTGTTATTGAAAACCCATGTTGAATACAGCATACAGTACTGTATATAGAATGACACCTCTGCTTGAAATGGAAACGCTGGCAGTTTCATGTACAAAATGTAAGCAATCCAGCGTTGTAAACCTATTATAAAGGAAGCTCAATAGTACATTTTTACAGTATGTGTACAATACTATAATTATAATAATATGATAATGTTATTCTTACTTGCATATTGTAAGTGCAATCATTGCTTGCAATTACGGATATGCATGAGACTAACTGCACACATATAATATCATAGTGCCTAGCTCTGAACCATTCATTCACATCCAGTAACAATATGGAGACAACCATGTGGAGGCTGTATCTCAGTGCTCTAACTGTTTTAGCTGTCTGCAGTTGTTCAATAGGGTCTACAGCAGTGAAGAAAGAGCTGATGACCGGTAAGTCTCAGCACAATGTACATATGTACTTGTCATATTCTAGCTGGGAGCAGTCTAGTTGGTGTTTGAGCTCGATCTTTCAATTCTTTAAACACCTTACACATGCACAGAAGGGCTGCCTCCCAAGAGCACATACCAACCTGATGACAAATTAGGAAGTACTGAGGTGACCTGCATTGGTAATTGGCAAGACCTGTTCTACATCTTTCAGAAGGAGGCTAGAGAGAATAGGACAACACTGATTCCAAGCTCAAGGAAGACATATCCTATGCTGTTGATACATATACGTAATTTAGCTCAATTTCAAAACAGCCGTAAGGTAGCAATCAATAGCAGCAGCTGTCAGCTCTCTGACGTAGCGGACGAATGTGCAATGATTGCCATCTACTCCAATACCATACTTGAGGTTTATCCTGAGGCATTGCTAATGTCTTTGAGCTTTGCAACGGAGTATTTCAAGAATTTTCAGTATTGGCTAAGTATAACTATAGCAGAGACATTCTGCATGGGGTCTACCATTGTCGTTTTGCTCAGGGCACTATGAGCCTGTCATCGTAGAAGACTTCGTGTATGAGGTAGGTGCATGTATGCTAAAGCTTCCATTACACACTTGCTGCTGTATGGTCCATACAACATTGACAATAAAAAGTGTGCACTCTCACTGTTAGCTCATGTACTGTCGTTGCATAATCTTACCTTGCAGCTGATGAAATCTGCATCTGAAGACTTTGCTGACAACTGCATCATTAAGACATTTTCAACGAAAAAAACAGATATCCTACAGCATACGTAATGCTTCTTTCTTGTATTTTCTACTCATTCTTTCATCATTAATCACAGTTCCAGCACTGTGTTGGCTTACAAAAAAGTGTCCATTTCATCACCAAAGGGTAAGGAATTCAGTCTCCAGGTCATTCCTTCTCTCCTTCATGCTCCAGTCTTGGATATGGTTTGTGTATCTATACAGCTACCACAGAAGACCCTGTGCACTCCATATGTTCGTGGAGTGAGTGAGAAATTGAAGAGAATCTGTGCTCCACTGAACATCCGTACCGTGTTCACACCTGCACGTACCCTGAAACAGACACTCATGAAAGTAATGAATCGTGTACCGGAGGAGGAGAAGAAGGCCGTAGTCTATCAGGTGCCCTGTAAAGACTGCGGCAAACTCTACACGGGAGACTCCAAAAGGACCCTCAAAGTGAGACTGGCTGAACACAAGAGAGCTGTGCAGAAGAGTGCTGTGAACAATAGGATTGCAGTGCATGTGGCTAACACCAACCACAGTATTGACTGGGCTAATACAAAGGTGGTGAAGACAGTACCAGGGTACTGGGAAAGAAGAACCGCAGAAGCCATCCTGATCAAGAAGAGTCAGGAGTCAATGAACTTGGACAGTGGCCTCCTACTCCCCAGCATGTGGAACCCTATTTTACTGAACACACCCCCATTGCTACACCCACCTCATGAAAGTGTCACCTAGATGTTCTTTCACCCTCCTCCCTTGATTGATTATTCAAGTGCTGTTTATCCAATTAATTTCCTTAACACCTTATGTTCAAACATTAACAGCTGTCACCTACTGTCCTCCCTTCTTGTATTTAAGCCAGTCACTCACTGTACATTTCTCACACTGTAAGCAGTTGACAAAGACCACCGGGTCGAAACGGGCTGCTCCTCCATTGTTTTATAAAGCTGCAGTACTGCTCATGATTTTCATGATCTATACAGACACCAGTTCAGGAGCCTGTCACTGTTCAAGAACTTTTGTGGACATTGGGTATTATGCCTTTGGGATCATGGGTGTGTTCTATCTTGTAGAATTTCCCTTACTCCTGTGATACATCTGCACAAAGGTCATTGACTTGGACAAACGAGGTCTGAACAGGAGACAGTGGATGCTGTACATGCTGAAGTCAGTTGGGTATGCTGGAATGGTCCTCTTCATGCAGGTGGCATCCTGGTACTTCATGTATTTCCTGATTGGCTTGCATATCCTCTGTTTGCACTGGAGGCACTGGCTGCTTGCCTGATCACGATCATTTACTTTACTACAGTCACAGTACTCCTTCTTCAATGCCTCACACGGTGCAGAAGGTGCCCACAACAAAGTGGTCCCATTGTTTTCTGATCATGATGGTTTTACTCTGTGGTGGGTTACTTCTTTTTCCGGGATTTGTTGTGGGAAGCAAATGGAGCACCTCATTCAATGCAAGTCAAATTGTTGTGTGTGTGTGTGTGTGTGTGTGTGTGTGTGTGTGTGTGTGTGTGTATGTGTGTGTGTGTGTGTGTGTGTGTGTGTGTGTGTGTGTGTGTGTGTGTGTGTGTGTGTGTGTGTGTGTGTGTGTGTGTGTGTGTGTGTGTGTGTGTGATGAGTGGGGTATACCATGTAGTGTGCCAGCTATGAGTCAGCACAAGAGTTGGGTCTGTTATGTATTGAGTTTATAGAGATTAATAGTAATGTATTTTTTACTATCTGAAAAATTACATGATTTAGCTACATTGGGAAGCTTTGTGTGGACCTTTACCATTTACAATATTTTGTTGTAGACATAATAAGTTAATTAATATAGGGTAATATATTTAGGGTGTACTGTACTTTTAGCACTATTTAGTGTTTAAGCACTGTGTGTCAGAATCTGTACATGTGGTATTATTATTGTGGTTAATCTATTATTGTATTTTATTACATTAATAGATAATTCATGAGTAATGAGAAAATAAATGAATTTTAATAAATGAATTAATGATGTAATTGAACATCCAACATAAATAATTATGCTATCCCATACATTCAATATTAATATTTAAACTGATTATTTGCAATCATTTAGTAGTGCAGTGGCTTAGGCACTGCCCATTTTCAGTACTAGTAATTAGTAATTTTATTATATAATTATATGCAGACTTTAAGTTGACCCTTTATGTTTCCTATTATCTATTAATGTAATTTTAAAATTGATTCGGTATACCATTCAATTAAATCAATCAATCAATAACGAATGATAATGTAAACACATATTAATAATAATAATAATAAAAATAATATTCTAGTCAACATCACCGGGGGAACAGAATGAGCCCTGCAAAAAGAAAATGTCATCTAGTCAATGTCAGCGGCAGGGACAGGGAGAGATCCTAGGATGGAGGCCGCATTGCCCACTTGAATGGCGACAGAGAGGCGCTGGAGCAGGTAGGCAAACGAACTGGGCTCTCCAGTTACAGACCTGAGGCATTTATTAGACCTGAGGTGTTGAATTAATAGTTCATTTTCATTACATTGCTTGCTTGTATATTTACATTATGAAATAAATATTGCTTATCAGTATTGTATATTCATGGTATGAATTGCACTGCGACCTTACACTACAATGTAAATAAAGAAATACGTGTAGCTTGAGAACCTTGCAGAGTTAGGGGGAAGAAAATATTCTATAAGATCTATAAGATATTCTTTGCCCATGCCCATGCCCATTAGCAAAAAAGGAGTCTTCCTAACCCAAGCTCAAGTAGATGGCTCCAAATGTTGCAAACGACTTTTCTCGTGCTTATTAGCAAAAAGGGAGTCTTACCCGCACAAGATCATGTGCATAACTCCAAATGTTGCAAACGACTTTTCTTATGCCCAATAGCAAGAGTAGTGTCTTACCTACCCAAACTCAAGTGCATGGCTGCAAATGTTGCAAACGACTTTTCTTATGCCCAATATCAAAGAGTAGTGTCTTACCTACCCAAACTCAAGTGCATGCCTCCAACTGTTGCAAACTACTTTACTCATGCCCATGCCCATTAACAAAAAAGGGGTCTTCCTAACCCAAGCTCAAGTAGATGGCTCCAAATGTTGCAAAAGACTTTTCTCATGCTTATTAGCAAAAAGGGAGTCTTACCCACACAAGATCATGTGCATAACTCCAAATGTTGCAAACAATTTTTCTCATGCCCAATTAGAAAGAAGGGAGTCTTACCCACCCAAACTCAAGTCCATGACTCCAAATGTTGCAAACGACGTTTTTATGCCCAATAGCAAGAGTAGTGTCTTACCTACCCAAACCCAAGTGCATGGCTTCAAATGTTGCAAGCGACTTTACTCGTGCCCATGTCCATTAGCAAAAAGGGAGTCTTCTTAACTCAAACTCAAACTCTCAGCTCTGCTGGAAAAATTGGAAAGGGTATACTTTAGCAGAAAAACTGCTTATACTTACTGGAAAAACATCTGTTCCTCTAGAGGTGGCGAGAAAACGAGCCGTTTCGTTGAGATTGCTTAGCGACACTACCCTCAGTGGCACCCGCCATTTTCCCTACTCCCGGACATTTTTTCCTAAAGTGGGACAGGCATTAGGAATTACGGTGCTTTCATTTAAACTTCGTTTAAGTGGATAAGATCGGTAATACAACCACGGATCAACATTCAGCACACTTTCAAAGGACTGGACAAGGTTGCTAGAGTCAGATAGCCCTACACAACAAAGATGATGCCATTTGGAACAACTGTCACAGCAAATCCAAGTGCCCTCTTCGTCAGTTCCACAGATAGTGCAAAATCCTTCGTCCGCCTCTCCAGTATCAATCTGCACATGTGTGTCTGTTTTCACTCTGCCTAGCTATCGTCTGTGAACTTAAATCAGCAACCAAAGTATGAATATTTTGCTGCTGTCCTGCAATTGGCAACTGCAGTAACTAATATGTATTGAATTTTACTAACTTCTCTCAAGCACAGAAGTGAGTTTCTATTGTAGCGCGTGCAGTTCGATCACCAATGAGTTCAATGCGTCTTTCCGTAAGCAGATCCGGCCAACCGTTCGAATTTGGCGCGCAAACGAAGATGGTGCAATTCTTAGCTCCTCCTACTTCCTGCCAATTCTTGGCGCTCCGGAAGACATATGGGAGAAGGACTCAGTGTCCAGCCGCCGAACGAAGAGCGCTCGTCCCGTTTTGGCTGAGAATTCTTAAACCCTGCTAGTTCAAGTATCAACCAAGCGTGACATTAGCTGGAAGTTTTGCCTGTCTGTTTCGTGCGAAGTGCATTTTTGTGGAGTGTCAGGGTAGTGGCCCTGTCCCGGAAATGGCGTTGCTACCCTACTTTTCTTCCGCTCCGCGCGATAACAAAGTAGTTCTATCTAGCGGCTACACGGCTGTTTCGCCGGGGTAACTTAGTTGTTACGCAACATTTTTGCATTCGAAAAATGGCGTCTTTATCCCTATGCTAGCAATGTATAACAGATATCATTCCTCCGAGTTTTTCGGAAGAAACGGCTTGGTGCATCTTATTGCTGGTAATTGTTTAGGTATTTTGGTATTGGTTTAATCTTACTTCTTTTTTCCTGCAGTTTTGAGGAATGTATGTGCGTAATGGACATTTAGTATTAAATATACACATGTTTACAATATAAAACATACCGGTCCTGGAAACCTGCAGAAAAAAAGGAGTAAGATGGGACCTACACCAAAACGTCTATAATAATACCAACGATCAAATGCTGTATATCATTTCTCTAGGAAAACCCGGAGGAGTGATATCTTTATACATGGCTAGCATACGGCAATGGGCGCCATTTTGCCATTGCGCAAGAATTACTGAGGTGTAAACGCGGGATACAAGTGAAACAGCCGTGGCTAGACTATCTGACTGTGCGCAGAACCATGTTCTCTAGGTCAGAAAGATTTGTAAAAACAGGTAAGGTTTTCGTCTAGTCATAATAGTAGGCATGCTATGGTCTCCTAGATCTTACCCGATTCTTCCACTTCTGCAGCCACGGAAGCCGGAGCACCTGTTGGTGCGTACGTAATACGGCAATCGCAGCCACCAGTAGGACCGGTAACATTTGGCAGGGCTCCGCGATGGAGAGAAGGGACAGTTAGCAAAAGTTGGTGACACCTAACCCTTACGAATAATTTGGGAACTGTGGGTTCCTTGGTACATTATGTTTCTGTAAATGCTCATTGTAAATGCATGTGCTGTAAACAGTCGTGTGTCTGTCTGTGCTGAAGCTGTCTCTGCATGTGTGTGTGTGTGTGTGTGTGTGTGTGTGTATGTGTGTGTGTGCGCACAGTGTGTGTATGTGTGCGTGTGTGTGTGTGTGTGTGTGTGTGTGTGTGTGTGTGTGTGTGTGTGTGCTGAGGTTACTGAGGTGTATGACACAATGTCATGTTTACCTATTGTGAGTGACAGAGCTGCGACCAAAGGGAGCAAGTATTTCGAGTTGGGGCGGCAGCCCCACGAGTTTTTAACTCGAAATACTTGTTTGACGTCTTGTTATGATCCCATACCTGGGTAACCAAAATCAGTATCAGTATTGTTTGTCTGGTACATTGAGCTTGGTTGCCTTCCTAATGTCCGTCAGTAATGGTGCTTCCGACAGTACATTAATTAACGGGTCCGAGACTTTTCAGTGAGCGAGCAGGAAGTGACTTTTCAAGAGTGGCAAGGAGAAGTGTCGGCGACACGCCTGTCTTAATGTGTTCTAGAGTCAGCAAGGTGTCTTATTCCAAAGATAGTTCGGGCACTTCGTCTCCTTCCTGGAAGACAGACTGAGAAAAATGAATAGTGTCCGAGCATTGATCACTTCCTCTAGTTACAGCTACTGTTCTCTTTCACACACACAGACAGCACACAGAGCTCGAAATCCAGAAGAGGAGAAACAATCTCCACCAGGAGACAGGCGCGATCGGCAAAGGTTGGCGACACCTAACCTTTAAAAATATTTCAGATGATAAATAGCTACAGCTACTGTTCTCTTTCACACACAGACAGCACGCACAGCTCTTTCTTCTAAAGATAACCAATCATCACCAATTACTCATGGGACCAATCCCCCCCATCCGGAGAATGGGGAGGAGTGGGGGGATTGCTCCCATCCAGAGGATGGGGGGGATTGGTCCCATGACGATGGGACCAATCCAACATGTGACAAATGCCAGAAATGTAAAGAGACTGAATCAGGACTAAGTGAGCGAAGGAGGAGGGATAGGATACGTAGCTATTGGCTTGTGTGTGTGGATGGGGTACTACATTGACCAGTTACTCAGTTGCAGGCAATGTCAGGTATTTCTATGCATAATCTCTTATTGTTCAGGACAAGAGAAAAAGACGCACAAAGAAACACAGACAAAGCTTAAGGCAATGTATGCCACCTGCATGTTTGTAGATGTCAGTAATGAACAGTCAACAGTTATGATATTATAGGTTCCTGTATGTTTAAAACAGGTCTAAAGAGAATGCCTCTTTGAAGATGATGTGCCAAACACTAAAGAAGTTGTATGATGAGCTGAAAAGGAATGAGTGAGTTACATCTGTAAATTATGTGTTGTATTGTGTATGCTGTGTATGTGTTACACGCATTATGTAAAGCATGGTTTCTGCAGAACAAGTGATACTGTAACCATTATTGGAACTAGCCTGTGCCTTCACTCTATATATATTGCATGCAGACTGGAGCCACCGACTAAGAAGATGTGTGTAAGGAAATATATTGTGCAAAAGGTTGACGAAGCCCAAGCCGCCCCCTGAAACTGCTTTTGCTGTACATCTAAATTAATGTAGCTTGTGTATCATCATTGCCCCTTATAGGAGTCTCATTTTAATATTGTTGTGTTTATCAGTATTATTTCTATTGTTACCATCATTGCCCCTTATAGGAGTCTCATTTTAATATTGTTGTGTTTATCAATATTATTTCTATTATTACATACATTATTCTTAATTCATAAGTTCGCAGCGACTTCCTCCCATGCCGGTGACGCCCTAGTGAACGGTTGCTCATGTACAGTTACCTCGCATAACAGTAGAATGTCCTCTGAAGTGCCGAAACATATCCTTGAAGCTATCATGCTCGTTGAAGTAGTTGACTCGCTTGCCAGCAAGAAAGGAGTGCCGCTCTCGGCTGTAGGAGCAGGCAAGCTTGACAGACCAGACAGCAAAGTTTATATAAATTTCTTACATGTCAGTAGTCAGGAAGTGTGATGATGCAGTGTTGATTCTGCCTCTCCTACCTGGTCAATACATGCACAAATACCAACATGTCATATGTTGACACATTTTGCATTGTAAATGTTGAGTTACTATCAAGTGCTGCCCATTCCTCTTCCTCCTCTGTTTTGGCCAATTCTAGAAGCTGGCTGGTATTCCTTTTCACACACTCACCAGCTGCAGTGGCAATAAATCCAAAGTCGCAGTAGCTGCAATCATAGCCTGCCATCCCACATGGCAGGAGCAAACTCTCAGACACCCTAGCAGTTCATTGATAACAGACAACCATTGGCCAACCTGCTTTGGGAGGGCCATCATGCAATACTTCAATGATGCCTTGTGCAGCCATATACCAAGATCGCTCGACTTCTTCACAAGTGCCATGAGAGCCACAGTTATCTGAACAGCATGTTTTGATGCTTAGACTGTTTGGTGTGTTGCAAACAACAGGGAACTGAACCTGGGCCAAGGGCAACACAAACAAGGCAAGTAGTATCAATTTCGTACAAAGACTGCTGAAAATTGACGTAGAAACACTTAAAATAACCTAAGCATGGGAAATATATTACCCTTCTTGGGTGCAAGAGACTGCTTGGTACTGCAGAATACTTCTTACATAGTTAGTGTAACAAGGCTGTTTATTATCAACAGACCACATGCAGTGTCTGGTACATTTACAGCAGGAAGTTTAATGTGAAAAAAGTAGTGCAAGTTACCATATGCGCATACAGTATATGATGATGTGTGCTATGCTACAACATGCTAAGTATTTGGCAGTTTCACTCCTGCAATTTGATCATCACTGTGTGGTATTTCTGTCCCCAAGTACAACTGCCATGTATGCTGCTGTTTGATACAATATCCTTCTCTAGTTCCCATCAGATCATGCGCATATCACATGACAGCACACGTATTGCCATGGCAACACAGGAATTCACATCTTTTAAGTGTTGATTTCATTACATAAACACACCTGGTTTCCCTATAATATATACAGACATACATACAAACGTGAAGCAGCAACGCATGATGATTTGTTGCCTTGCATAACAGTTTGGATAATAGATGAAAAGTGCTGCTTTCAATGGGTTCCAATGCAGCCTGTTGTTGAGAATCTTGAGCATTTAGTCGAACAAAATAAGCATTGCATTTTCCCAATGCCTCCCTGCACTCTTATCACACTTGGTAGTCATTATTTAATTTATTAAGAACTGAATAAATCTGGAACCAATCAACGCATTAGAATAGGACTGTACAACCTTAGAGCATATTTAGGATGCACTGCTGTTTAACACAAGTGTACAACAGATCTAAACGTTATGAGTGATAGTAATATTACCACTCATAACAGTTGTAGCCTCTTTCGACCTGCTGTACACAAAACTTAATGATCAAGAACAACTGATTTGATATGTGCACTCGGTCTTGCCTACCTACTGTCCCATCACTGGAGATGGAGTCAGGTGGAGTGTACTCCCCATAGTCATACATCCAACCATAGAAGCCAAGGTCCACAGCTCCCTGGAGCTGCTCCTGATACCACTTGACTGCAGCAGCATTGGTAAAGTCCACCTGGGACACGTGGAACAATCTGTATGGAGTGCGGGAAAAGGAAACTGAAACAATGAAGAAGAGCCTATGACTGGACCACAAATAGATGGTCGGCAGTGTATGTATGGTAACTGCAAAGTAGCACTCCACCCTTAGTAAGAAAGACATACACTGCATTATATACGTATGTAGCATATACAAGATATGTACAATATATAGCAATACAACATCAGCTGCTTGTGTTACCATATCCATAATTATATGTAATGGCTCTCACAATAGAACTCCACATGAAGAGCTCAAAGCCAACGTACTTAGAATCAAAATAAGAATAGTTGTATGGCTGGCCATGCAGTTGGTGTCTTTACAAAGAATCCATTCTTTGCAGCAATGTCGTACAACTCAGTGTAGCTAGTTGCCACCATGGCATTGACATAAGCAGTGTTCTACCATAAGGAAGAAAAAAAAACAGTGACAGCATTACATACAGTACACTATAATGTGCAGCTGCAGCCATTATCTTCACATTGTGCTTCCAATGTATTGACATGGGATAAGGTCATGCAGTGTGTCCGGCTACCAGCTGAACAACAATGCACAAGGTAAAGATATATATGTGAATCTGCCGATAGCAGAGAGCCTGTTCATGTAGATGAAGGCAGCACATTTCAGTACCCGTCATATTGTACAGGTCTTGTGAAGATAGTAGTACGTACATGTGGGAAATCAGAGGATTGGCTCAAGTTTGATCACCCAACAATTAAAACTCTTCACTCCTGCAAAGCATTCGTGCTGCTGCTCCTTGGTCTCTGTGCAAAGCTACATATGTCTGAATTTTAATAACGGGTTTCTCTTCAGTCATTTCACATATTGATTAGCCAATATGGGCCAGAGCATTAGGATACATAGAAGGAAATGGTAAAGTGGCACATACACACATATGAATGTACTGTGAAAATTTGCAAGGGCTTGATCCAACAAGTGATGCTGGGATGGGGCAAGGTATAAAAAGATGGTGCAACTCCAAGATAGGACTTGAATGATAATGGGAGATAGGACTTCCTTCAGTTAAAATCTGCTTTGCCAATGGATACCACTCTCGGGATATACAAAAATAATAGAACCAAACTATTCTACAATAAAGGCTAAAAAATGAAAGGATAAAGAGGACAGAAGCATTGAAGGAATGATACAGAGTGCAGCATTAGTCATGCACCTTACATGCAGGAGTGTACATAGCAAGAGATTGTGAGTGCTGCAGAACTATGTACGTATATATGGTACTGAACCCTCATATGTTCGGTCTGTCACAATGGACTTACTGCCCATCAGCAGATGAACACTACCTAAACAATGACTACTTGGTACACATATGATTATAACTGAAGTAGTAACCAAAATAACTATAAGCAAACATGAATATACAGAGTTTGCAGTACAGATTACAAACAATCTGCACATTCAAAGATAGTGAATACAGATTGATACCTTCAGTTGTTCCTCCTGCCCCCTCTGACCACCAAATGGAAAGAAACGTACATAGTGTATGCAAAGTGAGCATGGAATGTCTTCATCGAGCAGCAATTGTCTGTAAGCAAAGAATATATGACAACAAAACACACTCATTATGGAACAGGTATTTCCTATACTGTATAATTAGGCCCTGAAACCAAATCATCCATTGCAATGGCCCCAGTTCCTTGTTGCTGAGACATTAAACAAACCTAGTGTAGCAGGCTGCTAGACATATGCATAGCAACCAGTAATCAACTTTCTATAGCTTGTCTTTTAGTTGTCATTAGAAGTGGCATTTACCATTAGCTCCTGTACATGTATATACACATTTAACTATAAACCTCAAATCATTCAAGCTATCATCTTCATTCTTAACCCAGAGGTAGACACTTTCTTTGACAGATAGGAAACTTCCTTCAATGGTAAGAAATATGAGCTTGGCTGATGTAGACAACCAGTAATATATTGTTGCTCAATGGATGTCACCTTTACAAATTAATTGTGACTAGAGGGGCATAATGGTTTTTAGACCAGTGAAGCCAGCACTTTCAATTGGTTTTAGCTTTGATGAACCAATTGAGGAATTGCACAGCAACATGTCTATTTTCGACGAGCAAATGCACAAATTTGGGAATTGTCTGCACATACTTGAAGTACGTACTGGCAATTTTACTGTACAACCATAACATAATAATACACTTGTCACACAAGCTATGCACCCATATAGATACTGGTGAACCATACAGCTATACACTAACACAGTAGTGACAAACTAAGCAATACAAACTTACTTTGCCCGGTTCGTTATGTTTTCACCAACTTTCTCAGATCCTAGCTCATTCCATGGGGAAAACTAAAATGATATGAAAGGAGAGTTGAAGCATATTAATCACACATCATTGCAAAACCCCCACTTACTTCCCAAGGTGGTGGAATCAGTGAGCGCCCATTCTTGGCTACTTGCATTTGGAATGTTTCCTGTAACAAATGCAAAGTCAATTGAACAGACAATTTGCAACTTCCTGCGCACTCGCATGAACTTCTGTGCACCTGAAAACTACAGTAAACTGTATGCAGTCTTGAGAAAGGGGTTGGTTCTCCAAATACAAGCTTGATCACAGCAGGGTTTGAACCTTGTCAACGCTATCAGTGGATTCTGGTAACAGCAAATGATGGGATGCATGTCTATAAGATGAATGCTCATGCTAGCTTTATAATTTTGCCCTAGCTGAATAAGACCAGAGCATCTGATCAAAACATCAGGATCGAAGGTTAAAACCCTGTTGCGATCAAGCTGGTAATTGAAGAACCAATCCCTTTTTCATGCCTACGCCAGCTCAGAAGCCCTCACTTCATAAAATAGTCTTGTTTTAATTAAATTTATTTAGTGAACACTGTAATGCAAACACCATACACGTACCAGTGGACACATGCATTCACATAAAACTTTCAGCTAGAAGAGATATACAACAGGTTATACATGCAGATTGGTATATATTCAAAGCTAATAACTGTGCACTCTAGCTAGCACACTTACCAGTGGTGTTCTACCCAAGAACACTGTCAGGTTGAGTATGTTTGTCTCCTGTTCAAGAGTCATCACTCCCTGCTTAGTCTTGGCCAAGTCAAACACAGTCCGACACAGTCACACCTTCAACAACACACATGTCCATTGCAGAACTACTGTATATAAGCAGGGTGCTGAGTGTGCCAACTCTAGCATGTATATGTACATGTAGCAATGTGTTCACAGCCTGACCTGTAGTATGTGTCCATTTGCAAGCCATAGCCCTTGGTAGAGATCATGACTGGCATTGGGCAGTAAGTACTCAACTCACCTTTGGGGACCTGCATAGAGTGCACCAATGGTCACAATAAGTATTATCAATCACATATGCATGTAGTACCTAAATAATTATTAAGCATGCATGTATACATGTACCCTAAACTTGGAGGTATCTGGTGCAAACACTCCCAGTCCCCAGGACCCGTCTTCCAGCCATGAACCAAACACATGTCCTCTCTGATTCACATCATCAAATCTGGAATAGAATGAGTCTCAGAGTAGTTCTGATAACACACCTCAGCATATGTGGGATGAGGCACCATTCGTACTTTAATTGCTACTATCTGAACAGTGTCACAGTTGGATTAAGTGTACATACATAACAACTATCATGATCTATACTGGTGGTGCACAGGTATGCAAGAAACTCTAGTTCACCCAATATTATAGCAAAGTATTTAGATAAACGCAATTGACCTTTCCCCAAATCCATAGAATCCTTCATCCTCTGGAGTAGCGAATCCCATGGCCATGCAATTGCTAAGTATCAAAAAGAAAGGGCAAAGTGGCCATGACAGTATCTGTGTTGTCTATCCTTATACCTGTGACAACCTTTCATTAGCCTTGTTGCCAATCACAGCCACATTCAGTGTAAACTGTTGTGGACAAGGAGCAGGCAGTAGATCCACTTGGAGCATCCTTCCTTCCTGGTCACCAATCGCCCAAAGAAGCTGAAACAGTGGTCAGAGGAGCAGATGAGCCTTGCTGTGGAAGCAGTAAGGTCAGGAGAGATGGGAGCATGAAGAGCTCATCAGGAATTTGGTGTCCCCAAGAGCACCCTACATGATAGAATTTCTGGGAAAGTGCAAGAGGGAGCAGTCAGTGGGCCCCAGGCTTACCTTACCAAAGAAGAAGAAGATAGCCTGGTACACTTCCTGGTGGAATGTGCACAGTTTGGGTTTCCCAGAACCCGAAAGCAGGTCATTTCCATTGCACAATCCGTGGCCATTAAGCAGCAGGATGGCGTTGAGGTATCCAGTGGCTGGTGGCAAAGCTTTCGACACAGGCATCCAGAGATAGTGCTGAGGAAGCCTGAAACTCTGTCCCGCGCGCGGTACATTCCCCAGAGCACCATAGATCAATATTATGATCTATTGGAGCAAACACTGCAGGACAATGGGCTGGAGGATCACCCAGAGCTGCTTTTTAACTGCGATGAAACGGGAATTTCGCTGGATCACTTGCCAGAGAAGGCTGTTACATCAACAGCCATCCAGCACACGTATGCCCCTGCGTCTGGAGATAAGACACACATCTCTGTCTTGGCATGTGTCAGTGCTTCGGGCCCAGTACTGCCTCCAATGGTGCTATTGGAAGGGAAGCATCTGCAGCACAGTCTAACAGTTGGGGAAGTGCCTGGTACCATGTATGGCATGGGCAGTGGGTGGATGGACACCGAATTGTTCCAGACTTAGTTCTTCAGTCACTTCCTTGAGCTGGTGCCAAAAAGGAGACCGCTCCTTTTGCTTCTGGATGGCCACTCTTCTCATTTCAACCCAGACATGATAAAGATGGCTGCCAGAGAGAGCATTATCATATTCTGTTTGCCTCCCCACAGCACCCATGTATCACAACCGCTCGACAAAACATACTTTTCGCCACTCAAGCAATTCTGGCGACAGCAGTGTACACAGTACATGATGAAGAATCCCTACAAAAGGCTCACAAAGTACTGTTTTTCAGAGCTCTTCCGCCAAGCATGGTTCCAAGCCATGACACCATCAAATGCTGCTGCAGGGTTCAGAGCCACAGGGATTTTTCCTTTCAATCGTGATGCTATTAAGCTACCCAAAAAAGCTGCATGCCAGGATGCAGCAAAGTCCAAGCCCATTGAGAAAGGCAACATCACATTTCTTCCTGTATTCAGCCCGAGTCGGTCACAAGCTGAGCGGAGAAGTGCAGTTTTTGAGCTACCCCCTGTTTGCAGCATCTTGGAGGAGTCCACAGAAGACCGCGAAGCGTACATGTCTGACAGCCCAGCGCACCTGACAGACAGCAGTGAGGAAAATGAATGTGCAGTGTCAAGTCTGACAAGCCACCAGCAGTCTCCTGATCAGGCTACATTCACTGAAGAAGAGAATAAGCGCTTTAGAAAGCGGCAGGAAGAAGGTTTTGACATAACAACTGACTGCCGGTACAACCTATGGCTGAGCCTTCAGGAAAGCACGAAGAACTCCTCAGGGAATGCAGAACAGCATACATTGAAGCAGAAGCCAAAGCAAGCATCAACCTTCTTGGGCTTGGAGCTTCCTCCTCTGCCTCCTCACCCAAAGCCATCAGGTTGTGCACGTGTACTCACTAGCCTGCAGTGCTTACAGGAGCTAGAAGAAAAGCAGCAGAAGAAACAAGAAAAGGAAGTGATGAAAGAGAAGAAAAAGAAAGCGAGGGAAATAAAGCGGAAGGAAAAGGAACAATTAGCAAAGGAGAAGCAAGAAAGGAAGGAAAAGAAGAGGAAGGAGAAAGAAGCAATTGAGCAAAGGTCGGCATGTGAAGCAAAGAAGTGTGGACATCCATCTGCAACAAAGTGGATCCAATGCAAGTCCTGTGATGGATGGTTCCACTGTTTGTGTTATGGTATCAAACCCAAGGATGCTCATGCCTGCAAATTCAACTGTGCAGCTTGCTCTTAAGCCCATATTTTCTTGAGCAACAGAAGCAATATGATTTTTTTGAGTTTCATTCTGATGCTCCAACCCAAGTATGTCTTTGTTCTGTTTGACGGATATTTTGGCTTGTTTTGAGTTTATTCTTTTCCATCCTAGACTTGCTTTTACAACTTATTTGCGTTTCTGTATCATTTGACTGGCTTGATTGGCTCCGCATGGCAGGGTGAAACGCATTTCCGACAATACATTAACGCGTCCGAGTATTGATTTATCGGTGGCCTCCCAGGAAGTGGCTATTCGATCGCGTAAAGGTGGGAGCGCGGCAGCAAGCCTATCTGACGGTATTCTCCAGTCAGCAAAGTATCTGTTTCCATAGACATCCCGTGTCTTTCATGTTTTTCCTGGTAATCGCATACCAGAATACAAAAAGTGTCCGAGAATCGATCACTTCCTCTACACATTCCCAGGTTTACAGGTTGCTAATATAGAAAATTTTAGTGTCCATGAATTGACTAAAGTGCCTCAATGGAAAGAGTTGCTAGTGCTCCTGCAGTACCACAGTTATGCTAAGATTTGAAGTCATTCACAAATTGGCATGAATGACAGTGATGAAGACAAGCATAGTGACAGAAGCATAGAGAGATGAATTGGTCAATCAGTGACAGATTTACACTTGAGCAAGACAACTAGCTACATGCACTCCACATAGCCATCTAGCTAAATGAATTCGCATAGAACGATTTACTCAATCTGAGAACTTACTAGTCGATACTCTTCATAGGCCACTTTATCCAGCACCAGTTGCTTGCTGGCGTTGTCGTACACAGAGAGGTACCAAGGAGACCGGGACACCACTACCAGTGCGTCACCAATAGACACATTCACTTCGGACGGACCAGACTGTGCGAATGACAGGCCAGGCAACACGCACACTGAGTCGTGAGGATAGCGTCACGTGAGAACAAAAGTTTCCATTTGCGCTTACCACTGCTATTACTTTGTTTCTCGCCAAAGCTTGTAGCTGCAGCACAACGAAGCAAAGCGAAGCTACCCAGACAGTTAAAGAAGCCATTAATTGATCGCGTGACCTATGACGTCATCAGGTGTCTGGCAACCACAGTGCTTTTATACTAGACCTCCGAGGAGCTACACAGTTGTAAATGAGTAGAAACCTCGCCAGAACCTGTACAGCTGGAAGATGCACACCAAATGCATGCGACTGTCACAGTAGTGATAGCTGCAGTGTATACTGACTACTGTCGATGTCACTGCAGCATAATGGTTGTAACATATCAACAAGAGGCCAGGTGCAGTAAATAGTGCTACTGGTAGTAAACTAGTTTTCATTCACGTACACTTCATACTCTTTAGGAGAATAATAATTGGTATTGAACAAGACAGAATGTACTGCATAGATGAAATCACTTGGGTACATGGACCCCATTAATGGGGAGAGCTAGAAGGTGTCAACAAGACCAGTGGCCACATTGGCAGCAGAGGCACGACTCCTGGTCGTAGAATTCCCTGCAAAAACTGGGAAATGTCTAGGTGGCAAGGCACACACACACACACACACACACACACACACACACACACACACACACACACACACACACACACACACACACACACACACACACACACACACAAACACAAACACACACACACAAACACACAAACACACGCACACACACACACACACACACACACACACACACACACACACACACACACACACACACACACACACACACACACACACACACACACACACACACACACACACACACACACACACACACACACACACACACACACACACACACACACACACACACACACACACACACACACACACACACACACACACACATGCACACATAGTAGTATATTATTATGGGTAGACTGTCAATGTGTATACAGTGGAACTGGTCTAAGATGGTCATGGTGTTAGGCAGCCTCCTCTCTAACACAGCCAGCCTCTCAGGCCCCAAATAGCACTAAACTATTCACATCTACCTCTGTAGAGCAGCCACCTTTCTGTTAAGATCTGTTATAACTGGCTCACAAGTGGCTGTCTCAGACAGGTTTCACTGTATATAAGGCTCATTTCACGAACTATCTCTGTTCCATGCTTGCATTCACTGCACATCAAATGCACCAGCCCTGTGAAGGTGTTGCTTTATAGTACGTATATATAGCAAGTGACAGTGTTACAGTTAGCTACAGTATAAGTTGATGTGTTGTCATTCAACCGTCTTCCCACACTTTGGACAGAGGATGTTCTGCAAGCTTCATTTCTTTACTCCAAACATATTCGGCTGCAGTGTAGCTATAGAGGTGTTCTCCCTCTATTGTGTAGTTTTATAATTCTCTATGTCCCTCTGTGTGTGCAGGTGAATGCCAATGTGTAGTGACGGTGCACTGGTAATGCAATGAAAGTGAAGGAATAAGCTCACTGTATGTCATCAATAGCAGTCTGAGAATTTCATTTCCAACATTTGAATCACTATGAAAATGATATTTTAGGCTTTTTAGCAATATTGAAACCAGTGTTTATATAGACACAAAGCATCTATAGAGTGACTGCATTCATTGTTTGAAACTGCAGCACTGGCACTTACTGTGTGTTGTCGGTCACAACCAGTCCAAATGATGCAACATACTGTGGCTAGCTCGATAATACACATGATAGAGTATGTGCATAGTATTGTGAAATATCACAGTACATGTAGGTATGAGTCCAACTGTACATAATGCTCAGCACTGTCCTATTCATGCATATTCACTGTGTCAAACAGTATGGAGGCAACCATGTGGAAGTTGTATCTCAGTGCTCTAACTATTGTGGCTGTCTGCGGTAATGCAGGAGGGTCTCCAGCAGTGAAGAAGGAGATCATGACCAGTTAGTCAACACAATCAATGTACATATGGTATACAGAGAACGTTCTAGTTGGTGCCCTGAGCTTTGTATATGCGTAATGAAGTTCTGTTTTGTTGTTTAAACACTACAACACTCAAATATACTGCAGATGGGCTACCTCCTAAGAATATGTACCAGCCAGATCATGAAGCAGGAAGAACTGTGGTGAAATGCATTTCTAACTGGCAAGACCTTCTCTACATCTTCCAGAAAGAGGCTAGAGAGAATAGGACAGGACTGATCCCAAGCGCAAGGCGCATATATCCTATGCTGTTGATACATATTCACAATTGGGCTGATTTGCACAACAAGCAGGCCACAATCAACAGCAGCAGATACTGTCAACCCTTGGACTCAGAAGATGAGTGTAGGGTGTTTGCAGTTTACTCTCATTCCATTTTCGCTGTTTACCCCCCAGCATTGCTAGCGTCTATGGCCTTTGAAATTGAGCATGTACAGAGATTCAAATTTTGGTTAAAAAGCAGTATTGTAGAGAGCTCCTGGATACTACCATTACCATTTTGCTCTCGCACACGGCAGTTAAGGTATTCCCCTATAGCAGACTTTGTGTATGAGGTAAGTGTGCATTGAAGCTAATGTTTATATGGACTTGTGAAATGCCTCGCTATTGTATTCTTGCAATAATGGGCCCACGGCTGCTGAACAATCAAACATCAGCTGCAATTATAATTAATATGCACAATAAAAATAGAATTACCATTCACAAAAATATGGCAATAAATGGATAGGAACAAGTAAAGGCTGTAAGGGCATCAATCATGGTCCTACATTCAAGAGTGTCACACCATAGTCCTATAACGCCTGAAACTCTGATCAGTTGATAATACTACCGAGATCAATTATTGCAGTGAATAGCTATTCAGTATCAATCAATACTGTCTTCCCTTACATATATACAATCTTGTAATCTCATGCTCATGCACTACTTACCTCATGTAATTGTGAATGCATGATCTTACCTTGCAGCTGATGAAATCAGAATATGAAAACAATCACCTTGCGGGCGGCTACATCATACAATTTTCAGCTAAAAAAATCAAACACAACTCCATGCTGAGTGCTCTACTTTTGTATTTTCTACTCATTCTTTCATCATCAGTCACTCTTCTGATTCTGTGCTGTCTTACAAAATGGTTTCCACTTCATCATCAAAGGGCAAGGAATTCAGTCTCCAGGTCGTTCCTCCTCTCCTTCATGCTCCAGTCATGGATATGGTTTGTGTATGTATACAGCTGCCAGTTCAGGGGCCTATCACTGTTCAAGGACTTCCTATACTCGAGGAATGCTGTCATATCCACAGCATTCATGCCATTTGTGGACATTGGGTATTATGCCTTTGGAATCATGGGTGTGTTCTATCTTGTAGAATTTCCCTTCCTCCTGTGGTACATCAGCACAAAGCTGATGGCCATGGACAGACAAGGTCTGAACAGGAGACAGTGGATGCTGTGCATGCTGAAGTCAGTTGGTTATGCTGGAATGGTGCTCTTCATGCAGGTGGCATCCTGGTACCTTGTGTACATCCTGATTGCCTTTCTTGCATACCCTCTAATTCCATTGGAGGTGTTGGCTGCTTGCCTGATCATGTTCATTCTCGTCACTGCAGTCACAGCACTGCTTCTCCTTCCATGCTTCACACGGTGCAGAAGGTGCCCACAACAAAGCAGTCCCATTGTGTTTCTCATCATGATAGCTTTACTCTGTGGTGGGTTTCTTACTCTTCTGATACTTGCTTTTGAAGCCAAATGGAGCACCTCATTCAATGGAAGTCAAATTGCTTCTGGAATATTTGCCTCTGGAATCTTGGCACTGCTGACGTACACTCTCAAATCAGTGCTCACTCAGTACATGTTGAGAAATGAAGCACAAGAAAGTACTGACTTTATAGAAGGTACTGACTTACAAGTACAATTACTTGTTGACTCACAAGAGGATACTGGTTCACAAGCGGGTACTGACGAGTCAGGTGAACAGATGCTGCATCCTGCATGAGCTCATCCTCTCCCTACTACTGCAACAGGTTGCTCACATTTCATTTGTACTGAGATGTGCTTTGAGATGTCATTGCACATTGTATTGCATGACTCATTTTGCTCCATAGCTTGCGTGTAGGTGTTATGTAGTTGCTTGCATGATCATCTGTATGCTGTTGTATCCTGTTTTGTTACTGAGTGTTTCTGTATGATTTGATGCATGGGTTGGCATGATGGTCACGTTTAGAACTTTCTGTAATGTACTTATATGGTGTGGATCACGTGTATTAGTAGAATTCTGTAGTTGAAGCTTTTGGTGCATTGTAGGTTGTTTTTGCTTTGATGAGTGTTTTGCCATTGAATTGGTTTGTTCATTGTCCAATACCCTGATCGGGTTGACGTGACTCAACACAAGCACGAACATGACAGTAGGATTACATTAATATATGGGAGGTTTTGAATATGGATCCTCTACCACAATTGCAAATACATGCAGTGTGTATGTATGTGAGCCCATTCAGGTACCACCACCGCTGCACAGCATTAGTACAACATTTATTACTTCATCTTTTGTTATAATAATTTATAATGGCTGTTTTCATTGTCATGTGCAGTACCATACTACAACACCAGCACAGAGGTTCTTTAGCTCACACTTGTGAATGGGCCAAGTTAACCTTACACACCGATGTGTTCAGTGTAAGGTTCTCCCCACGAACTATCTCTGTTCCATGCCTGCATTCACTGCACATCAAATGCACCAGCCCTGTGAAGGTGTTGCTGTATAGTGTGTATATAGCAAGTGACAGTGTTACAGTTAGCTACAGTATAAGTTGATGTATATACTGTCATTCAACCACACTTTGGAAGGGGGGGGGGGGGGGAGGAGGGGGGTTCTAGCTGCAGGTTTTCTTCCTTCACTCTCAACGTGTTCCTGGTTGCAGTGAATAGAGGTGTTCTCCCTCTATTATGTAGTTTTGTAATTCTCTATGTCCCTCTGTGTGAGCAGGTGAATGCCAATGTGTAGTGACGGTGCACTGGTAATGCAATGAAAGTGAAGGAATAAGCTCACTGTGTATGTCATCAATAGCAGTCTATGAATTTCATTTCCAACATTTGAATCACTGTGAAAATGATATTTTATGGCATTATTGTGTGTTCATATAGCATACATAGCATCTATAGAGTGACTGCATTCATTGTTTGAAAGTGCAGCACTGGCACTTACTGTGTGTTGTCTGTCACAACCAGTCCAAATGATGCAACATACTGTGGCTAGCTCGATAATACACATGATAGAGTATGTGCATAGTATTGTGAAATATCACAGTACATGTAGGTATGAGTCCAACTGTACATAATGCTCAGCACTGTCCTATTCATGCATATTCAGTGTGTCCCACAGTATGGAGACAACCATGTGGAGGCTGTATCTCAGTGCTCTAACTATTGTGGCTGTTTGTGGTACTGCAGGAGGGTCTCCAGCAGTGAAGAAGGAGATCATGACCAGTTAGTCAACACAATGTACATGTGGTATACAGAGAACGTTCTAGTTGGTGCCCTGAGCTCTGTATATATGTAATGTAGTTCTGTTTTGTTGTTTAAACACCACAACACTCTAACACACTGCAGATGGGCTACCTCCTAAGAATATGTACCAGCCAGATCACGAAGCAGGAAGTACTGCGGTGACATGCATTTCTAACTGGCAAGACCTGTTCGGCTTATTTCAGAAAGAGGCTAGAGAGAATAGGACAACACTGTTCCCAAGCTCAAGGCGCATATATCCTATGCTGTTGATACATATACATAATTGGACTCATTTGCACAACAAGCCGGTCACAATCAACAGCAGCAGACCCTGTCAGCCCTTGGACTCAGAAGACGAGTGTATGATAATTGCAGTTTACTCTCATTCCGTTTTTGCTGTTTACCCCCCAGCATTGCTAATGTCTTTGGTCTTTGAAATTGAGCATGTACAGAGATTCAAATTTTGGTTAAGGAGCAGTATTGAGGAGAGATCCTGGATACTACCATTACCATTTTGCTCTGGGCATTTAGAGTATTTCCCTATAGTGGACTTTGTGTATGAGGTAAGTGGTGCATTGAAGCTAATGTTTTTATGCACTTGTGAAATGCCTCGCTATTGTATTCTTGCAATTATGGGCCCACGGCTGCTGGACAATCTAGCATCAACTACAATTATAATTAACATGCACAATAAAAATAGAATTATCATTCACTAAAATATGGCATTAAATGGATAGAAACAAGTAAAGGCTGTAAGGGCATCAATCATGGTCCTACATTCAAGAGTGTCACACCATAGTCCTATAACGCCTGAAACTCTGATCAGTTGGTAATACTACCGAGATCAATTATTGCAGTGAATAGCTATTCAGTATCAATCAATACTGTCTTCCCTTACATATATACAATCTTGTAATCTCATGCTCATGCACTACTTACCGAATGCATGATCTTACCTTCTGCAGCTGATGAAATCAGAATCTGAAAACAGTCACCTTGATGACATCTTGTTCCTTCCATTTTCAGCTGATAAAAAGCACAAGTCCATGCTGAATGCTTTACATTTGTATTTTCTACTCATTCTTTCATCATCAGTCACTCTTCTGATTCTGTGCTGTCTTACAAAACGGTATCCACTTCATCATCAAAGGGTAAGGAATTCAGTCTCCAGGTCATTCCTCCTCTCCTTCATGCTCCAGTCATGGATATGGTTTGTTTATCTATACAGCTACCAGTTCAGGGGCCTGTCACTGTTTAAGGACTTCCTATACTCCAGGAATGCTGTCATATCCACAGCATTCATGCCTTTTGTGGACATTGGGTATTATGCCTTTGGAATCATGGGTGTGTTCTATCTTGTAGAATTTCCCTTCCTTCTGTGGTACATCAGCACAAAGGTCATTGACTTGGACAGACGAGATCTGAACAGGAGACAGTGCATGCTGTACATGCTGAAGTCAGTTGGTTATGCTGGAATGGTCCTCTTCATGCAGGTGGCATCCTGGTACCTTGTGTACATCCTGATTGCCTTTGTTGCATATCCTCTACTTGCATTGGAAGTGTTGGCTGCTTGCCTGATCATGTTCATTCTCATCACTGCAGTCACAGCACTCCTTCTCCTTCCATGCCTCACACGGTGCAGAAGGTGCCCACAACAAAGTGGCCCCATTGTGTTTCTCATCATGATAGCTTTACTCTGTGGTGGGTTTCTTACTCTTCTGATGCATGCTTTGGCAAACAAATGGAGCACCTCGTTCAATGCAAGTCAAATTGTTTCTGGAATATTTGCCTCTGGAATGTTGGCACTGCTAACATACACTTTCAATTCAGTGCTCACTCAGTACACGTTGAAGAATGATGCACAAGAAAGTACTGACTTTATAGAAGGTACTGACTTACAAGAGGGCATTGACTCACAAGAGGATACTGGTTCACAAGCGGGTACTGACGAGTCAGGCGAACAGATGCTGCAGCCTGTATGAGCTCATCCTCTCCCTACTACTGCAACACGTTTCTCACATTTCATTTGTACTGAGATGTGCTTTGAGATGTCATAACACATTGTACTGCATGATTCATTTTGCTGCATAGCTTGCGTGTAGGTGTTATGTAGTTGCTTGCATGATCATCTGTATGCTGTTGTATCCTGTTTTGTTACTGAGTGTTTCTGTATGATTTGATACATGGGTTGGCATGATTCTGTAGTTGAAGCTTTTGGAGTATTGTAGGTTGTATTTGCTTGAGTGTTTTGCCATTGAATTGGTTTGTTCATTGTCCAATACCCTGATCGGGTTGATGTGACTCAACACAAGCGCGAACACAACAGTAGGATTACATTAATATGGGAGGTTTTGAATATGGATCCTCTACCACAATTGCAAATACATGCATTGTGTATGTATGTGAGCCCATTCAAGTACCACCACCGCTGCACAGCATTTTTACAACATTTATTACTTCATCTTTTGTTATAATAATATATAATGGCTGTTTTCATTGTCATGTGCAGCACCATACTACAACACCAGCACAGAGGTTCTTTAGCTCACACTTGTGAATGGGCCAAGTTAACCTTACACACCGATGTGTTCAGTGTAAGGTTCTCCCCACATGAACAATCGCTGTTTCGTGCCTGCATTCACTGCACATTGATTGATTGATTGATCATTCTATTTTACAACAGGAAATACTGCATCTGCAAATGATCGCAGCTTTCCATGCAGGTCCGGATTTATATAGTACATATATACATCAAAAAGCAGGCACATAGCAAAAACAGATAGGCAAACTAAGTTGGATTGGTGAAATAAAATAAAACAATTAAGAAATGGGATGGCAGAGGAATAAAGCCTTTTGAAAGGCAGCTTCTGTCTTATATGATTTAATGTAATCTGGGAGCTGATTGAACAGCTTCGCTCCATAATATTCAAACGTAGATTGATACGCTTTTGTGCGGGAATGTCCCAGGTATAGATCTGTAGCCCCTCTAGTGGCTGAATAATGAGCAGAGAGAGATTTTTTTAGCTGCAAATTTACAAGATAAGTACTCAGGGGCACGTCCGTGCAAGCATCTGTGGACTTGTACTAGGGTGGAGTTAAGCCTTCTGCGTTCTAAGGTGTGAAGGCCTGCCTGCCTGCGCATCTCCATAGTGTCACTCCTGGAAGGCTTCTTAAGAATCACTCTTAGGGCATAGTTCTGAATGCGCTCGACTCTACCAGTACGGACTGCACCACAATTATGCCAAACAGTTGAACAATAATCTAGGTGGGGGATAATGAAAGATGAGTATGATATTTTCCTTACTTGCATAAGAAGATAGACACTTGCCCTCCTGATAGCAGCAACTTTTCCCAAGCATACTCTTCTTACATTAGCAATATGCAGCTTCCAGCTCAGCTTCCTATCTACAATAACACCAAGATACTTAACTGAGTCCTGCTTTGGTAGAACGGCTTCCCCAATGTGCACTTGAACCTGGTCTTCAAGGTGCTTCTTCTTGTGGCCACACATGACCATCAGCTGGGTTTTGGCCACGTTCATCTTCATCAATCACATCAAATGCACCAGCCCTATGAAGATATTGCTGTATAGTGCATATAGCAAGTGACAGTGCTAGAGTTGGCTACAGTCTGAGTTAATGTATATATATTGCCTTTCAACCACACTTTGGACATGGGGTGTTCTGCAGGTTACCTTCCTTCACTCTCAACGTGTTTCTGGTTGCAGTGTATAGAGGTGTTCTCCCTCTGTTGTGTAGTTTTATAATTCTCTATGTCCCTCTGTGTGAGCAGGTGAATGCCAATGTGTAGTGACGGTGCACTGGTAATGCAGTGAAAGTGAAGGAAAAGCTCACTGTATGTCATCAATAGCAGTCTGAGAATTTCATTTCTAACATTTGAATCACTGTGAAAATGATATTTTATAACATTATTGTGTGATTATATAGACACAAAGCATCTATAGAGTGACTGCATCCTTTGTTTGAAAGTGCAGCACTGGCACCTACTGTGTGTTGTCACAACCAGTCCAAATGATGCAACCCACTGTGGCGAGCGCATTAATACACATGATAGAGTATGTGCATAGTATTGTGAAATATCACAGTACATGTAGGTATGAGTCCAACTGTACATAACGCTCAGCACTGTCCCATTCATGCATATTCACTGTGTCCAACAGTATGGAGGCAACCATGTGGAAGTTGTATCTCAGTGCTCTAACTATTCTAGCTGTCTGCGGTAATGCAGGGGGGTCTCCAGCAGTGAAGAAGGAGATCATGACCAGTTAGTCTACACAATGTACATGTGGTATACAGAGAACGTTCTAGTTGGTGCCCTGAGCTCTGTATATACGTAATGTAGTTCTGTTTTGCTGTTTAAACACCACAACACTCAAACACACTGCAGATGGGCTACCTCCTAAGAATATGTACCAGCCAGATCACAAAGCAGGAAGTACTGCGGTGACATGCATTTCTAACTGGCAAGACCTGTTCAACATCTTTCAGAAAGAGGCTAAAGAGAAAAGGACAACACTGATCCCAAGCTCAAGGCGCATATATCCTATGCTGTTGATACATATACATAATTGGACTCATTTGCACAACAAGCCGGTCACAATCAACAGCAGCAGCTACTGTCAGCCCTTGGACTCAGAAGATGAGTGTATGATGATTGCAGTTTACTCTCACTCCGTTTTTGCTGTTTACCCCCCAGCATTGCTGATGTCTTTGATCTTTGAACTGGAGTATGTACAGAGATTCCAATTTTGGTTAAGGAACACTATTAAGGAGACATCCTGGATACTACCATTACCATTTTGCTCTGGGCATATTGGGCATAATGCTATGGCAGACCTTGTGTATGAGGTAAGTGTTTCGCACATCATCATCTGCATGGAAGGTTTATTGTGGAATGTCTCGCATGTTTGCAATAATGTATATACATATATACCCACGGCTGATAAACATTCTGACATCAGCTACAATTACAATTAATAGGCACTGGAAAATAAAATTATCCACAAACATATGACACTTATATGGATAGAAACAAATAAAGGCTGTTACACAGTAGAGCATCATCCATGATCCTACATTAATTCAAGAGCGTGACACTGTAGTCGTCTACCTGAAACTCTAATCAGTTGGTATACATATTACTACAGAGATCAATTGCTGTGATTAACTATTATTATTTATCAATACCGCCTTTCCTTACATACAATCTTGTAATCTCATGCTCGTGCACTAGCTACTTACCTCATGTAATGTGAATGCATGATTTTACCTCCTGCAGCTGATGAAATCAGAATCTGAAAACAATCACCTTGATGACAGCTTCATCCTTCCATTTTCAGCTGATAAAAAGCACCAGTCCATGCCAAATGCTCTACATTTGTATTTTCTACTCATTCTTTCATCATCAGTCACTCTTCTGATTCTGTGCTGTCTTACAAAACGGTATCCACTTCATCATCAAAGGGTAAGGAATTCAGTCTCCAGGTCATTCCTCCTCTCCTTCATGCTCCAATCATGGATATGGTTTGTTTATCTATACAGCCACCAGTTCTGGGGCCTGTCACTGTTCAAGGACTTCCTATACTCCAGGAATGCTGTCATATCCACAGCATTCATGCCTTTTGTGGACATCGGGTATTATGCCTTTGGAATTATGGGTGTGTTCTATCTTGTAGAATTTCCCTTCCTCCTGTGGTACATTTGCACAAAGGTTATTGACTTGGACAGACGAGATCTGAACAGGAGACAGTGCATGCTGTACATGCTGAAGTCAGTTGGTTATGCTGGAATGGTCCTCTTCATGCAGGTGGCATCCTGGTACCTTGTGTACATCCTGATTGCCTTTGTTGCATATCCTCTACTTGCATTGGAAGTATTGGCTGCTTGCCTGATCATGTTCATTCTCATCACTGCAGTCACAGCACTCCTTCTCCTTCCATGTCTCACACGGTGCAGAAGGTGCCCACAACAAAGTGGTCCCATTGTGTTTCTCATCGTGATAGCTTTACTCTGTGGTGGGTTTCTTACTCTTCTGATGCATGCTTTGGAAAACAAATGGAGCACCTCGTTCAATACAAGTCAAATTGTTTCTGGAATATTTGCCTCTGGAATGTTGGCACTGCTAACATACACTTTCAATTCAGTGCTCACTCAGTACACGTTGAGGAATGATGCACAAGAAAGTACTGACTTTATAGAAGGTACTGACTTACAAGTACAATTACTTGTTGACTCTCAAGAGGATACTGGTTCACAAGCGAGTACTGACGAGTCAGGTGAACAGATGCTGCAGCCTGTATGAACTCATCCTCTCCCTACTACTGTAACAAGTTTCTCACATTTCATTTGTACTGAGATGCCTTTTGAGATGTCATTACGCATTGTATTGCATGCTCATGTAACACCGGGATGCCCACAGTCTCGCTCGAGTAACTCAGTAACTGGATTGACCGCTCAAAGATTAATCTCATGACAACAACTCTCATCAAGATGCTCATGCATAGCTTAAATAGTCTCTACAAGTACAATGTTGTGTTATTACAGGACATGGACAGATCACAGCAACAGTACACAATACACAGCAACACGTCTGATCCCAATAGACGGATAGATGTGTTAGGTCTTTGCTGCATATGTCCCCCCTAGGACTCAGCTCGTCCCGAGCTGCAAGCGATCTGGTGGTCTTCTTGTCCGTTGCGGGTAACGGCGCTGCTGTGATATGTCTTCCAGGAGGATCTCATCATGGTCAACCAATGGTGGCTGCCAGGGAGGCGCTCTTGGGCCTGTGAGAGTTGGCTTTGCAGGTGACTTGCTGGGTTGAACCCGACGTTGTAGCCTGTTGATGTGAACAACTTTCTCTCTGGATCCATCTGTGATGCCATATGTTGAGGGACCCTTCTGTGTTTGAATCATCCATCCCCCCTCCCACCGAGGACTCAGTTTTCCTGCTGTAGGTATGGATAACCACACAGGTTCTCCAAGTTCAAATGAACGAGGCTGGCAGCCCTGATCAAATGCATGCTTCTGGCGAGCACCCGCCTGCGTCAGAGAAGCATCCACTAAGTCTTGCAGTTGTGCAAGCTTAGTACGTAGCTGGCATTGATAAGTACCGGCATCGAAAGCAGAAATGGGTGGCAAATCAGAGAAGTGAGGAGAGCGCCCAAACATAAGTTCAAATGGGGAAATACCTGTAGAGGAGTGAGCTGAGGTGCGATATGCAAAGAGCATCAAGGGAAGGAATCGCTCCCAGTCAGCCTGGTCAGTGACATACACCCTCAGCATTTGTAACAAGGAACGGTTAAAGCGTTCTACCATTCCATCACCTTCTGGATGATATGCTGTTGTACGTGATTTGTGAATGCCAAAAGTGGTGAGAGTCTGCTGCAACAGGGTGCTTTCAAAGTTCTTGCCTTGGTCAGAGTGCAGTACTTCTGGCATACCATAGGTACTGAAGACCTGCACCAATGCATTCGTGATTCTATCCGTCGTCTGATCTGGAAGAGGGACAGCCTCCACCCACTTTGTAAAGTAATCTTGTATGACAAGCAAGTAGCGGTTACGGTTGTACGATGGGGGAACTGCAAGGACATCAACTGCCACCATCTGCCATGGGCGACCAATGGGGATACTTGTCATAGGTGCTTTGGACGGACTTGGCAGCTTTGCTTGTTGACAGCTGGAACACTCCTGACAATGTCTAACAACATCTTCATACATAGAAACCCAGTAACCCTGCTGACGGGCTTTCTCCAAGGTTTTGTCTATGCCTAAGTGTCCAGCTCCAGGGGCATCATGAACTTGCCGCAGCATGGATTGTCGCAAGGTGATGGGAATGATTGGAACCGTCACAATATCTTCAGTGGGACCTGGTCTGTACTGGCGGCAGACCACACCATCAACCATGGTAAGTTGGGACCAAAGCTGACCATACCTACGAAGAGGTTGTTGCTGCCACATGGCCGATTGTGGACGAATCTGGTTGGACTTGAGAGCTTGCCAAATTATTTGAATGTGGGGATCCTGTTTCTGTTTGTGCTGCAGTTCATCCTTGGGGTAGGGAACACAAGATGTGGCAGCACTCACATGGGCATGCGGCATTCGCCTGGAGAGAGCATCAACATTCCCATGTTGTGCACCTTTGCGATAGACAATGTGGAAATCAAACTCCTGTAGCGCCAGTGCCCATCGAGCCAGTAGTCCTTCCATTTTCTGCCCTGACAACCATTGAAGTGGAGCATGGTCAGTAATCAGGTTGAAGGACCTGCCCAGTAGGTAGTGGCGGAACTGCTTCACACCATACATAATAGCGAGGCATTCTCGTTGGATAACACTGTAGTTTTTTTCAGCTTCACTGAGGGCCCGACTCGCATATGCAATGACCTGACCACCTTGTTCTAGAATGGCTCCCAGTCCTGAGGCACTAGCATCTGTCAGCAAGTGGAAAATAGGTGCATCTGCACCAAAGCAGGGGTAAGCCAGGATAGGGGCCTGAGTCAGTTTCTCCTTTAACAGCTGAAAGGCATTCTGGCAAGATGAGTCCCACACAAATGGACTGTCCTTCTGGGTTAGCAGGTTGAGCGGAGCTGCAATGTCAGCAAAATTCTTCACATACCTGCGATAGTAGGATGCCAGTCCCAGGAAGCTCTTCAGCTCCTGCAGTGTGGTCGGTGTAGGCCAAGAACGGATGGCCTCACTTTTTTGATCATCTGGTGACATTCCATCGGCTGAGAAGATATGGCCTAAGTAGGCCACTTTGGACAAACCCAACCGACACTTCTTGCCCCGGAGTGTGAGCCCTGCCTGTTGCAGTCGCTCAAAGATTTCACGTAGGTGTGCTTTGTGCTGCTCAATAGTCGCTGAGTGGATTAGAAGGTCATCCAGATATGTCGTCACAAAGGGTAAGCCACGACAGACTTTATCCATCAGCCGTTGAAAGGATCCCGGTGCATTGGAAAGTCCAAATGGCATTCGAGTGAATTGAAACAGCCCCATACCTGGTCCAGGACTGAATGCAGTCTTGGGTCTGTCTGCGGGATGCACTGGCAGCTGCCAATACCCACTCTGTAGGTCGAGGATCGAGAAGACTGCTGAACCCTGAAGCTTGTCTTGCACCTCGTCTGGCCGTGGTAGCGGATAGGCATCTTTAATGGTCTTCTTATTCAATTCTCTGTAGTCTATGCAAATTCGTATTTCTCCTGACTTTTTGGGTACATAAACAGCAGGGGCCATCCATGGGCTCGAGCTCTCCTCGATTATGCCAGCATTCAACATTGACTGGAGCTGTTCTTCAACTGCTTTCCGATAATTGGCGGGCACTCGTCTAGGTGGAATTTTCACTGGGGGACCCGATGTTGGAATAAAATGCTGAGTGACTGTCGTAGTCCCCGGGGTAGTCCGGAATAGCTCTTTGAATTCATTCATTAGCGATGTGACATCGACTGAAGAGCATGAAGGCAACTCAAAAGATATTACTTTGGTCTTGTCCAGTCTGGGAATTGCACAGTCATTGACTACATCCTCGGGGGATTCCCCTATAGACATGATAGCTCCCAGTTCACCCCTTGCCTTGGTTGCTTCTTTAGCAATACCCTGCATGTCTGGAGGAACACAAATGGTGTTCTCATGACAATTTTCACTCTCAGGGCAATAGGGTAGGACTTTAATTGGGGAATGGGCAAAGTCTAACACCAGCCCATGCTGTTGGAGAAAATCAATTCCAAGAATGACCCCAGCAATAAGTGACTTCACCACAACAAAAGGATGCATCACCCTCACTTGCCCTAACTGCACAGGCACAGAAACGTATCCAGCAACTGGAATGGCCTCACCTGCTGCTGTCACCAGTCTCAGTTCTCTGGGAGGGGCTGAACAAACCTCAGAAAGTTGTGATAGGACATCTTCCCGAATGAGTGACACTGATGATCCTGAGTCAAGCATCATGTCCATACTTCTCAATCCCAGTTCTCCTCTGACAACGGCTGTGTTAGACCGTACTGCTGCAACTACTACATCAAAAGGAACAGGTTTGGGAGGGCCTAATACATCTGGGGACGCCCACGGCCCGAATTGGGTGCCCCTTGGTCGTTTCCCTGCAGCCTGCAATTTCTGGCTATATGTCCCCTCTGCTGGCATGCGTAGCAGATTGGCGCTGGACGACGATAGGGACAGTTCCGCTGTAAATGCCCTGGCTGTTGGCAGCGATAGCAAACTGGTGGACCGCGGGGAGTTGTTGGGCGTCCGCGGGACGATTGATGAGCATCCGTCTGTGTCCTCATGGCTGCCACTTGGTCGGTGAGTAGGGCGATTTGATCCTTGAGCTCCTGTACTTCCACGGCGGCTGTCTGTTGACTAACCGCGGCTACCTTTTCTTCAACGTCGAGGGTCGTCAGGAGCTTGGCGCGTTCCAATACTTTTTCCAGATCGTCAACTTCACCGGATGCTCTGAGTTGTCTGCTGATTTTTGCTGGTATTCCACTGAGGAACTGGTGGCACAGCAGCTGGCTTCGTGTTGCACCGTCTAGGTTTGGCATCGCTTGATCCAATAATCGCTTCAGTTCGTGAAGATAAACGGATAGTGCCTCTCCAGGCTGTTGCTTCCTTTGGTTGAACCCACTCAGTGAAACAAATGCGATGGGGGCCATCGCTTCCTTGATCCGCCGCCGAGCCGTGCTGTACGTACTCTGGTCTTGCTCACTCAGCTCTGACCAAACAGCTAGCGCCTCTCCTTCCAATAGAGTCGGCAGTTTGGCAGCTCTGGCGTCGTCATCCCAACCATTCGCCTTACAACAAATGTCATAGCGCTTGAACCACTCTACGGGGTCTCCGTCCGAAAAGGGATGGGGCAGGCTCACATGCTTCCATGCCATCTCTCCCTGTCGCTCAAGAACCACCCTCTGCTACCACTGTAACACCGGGATGCCCACAGTCTCGCTCGAGTAACTCAGTAACTGGATTGACCGCTCAAAGATTAATCTCATGACAACAACTCTCATCAAGATGCTCATGCATAGCTTAAATAGTCTCTACAAGTACAATGTTGTGTTATTACAGGACATGGACAGATCACAGCAACAGTACACAATACACAGCAACACGTCTGATCCCAATAGACGGATAGATGTGTTAGGTCTTTGCTGCACTCATTTTGCTACACAGCTTGCGTGTAGGATTACATTAATATGGGAAGTTTTGAATATGGATCCTTTACTTCAAATGCATGCAGAAGTAATCCTGATTGGGTAAGATACAAAATGCACAAACAATTGCAATGCATATATGTCTTGAGAAGAGCGAATTCCAATTGCATACATATGTGTGGTATGGTATACTTGTTAATGATAGCAGGAAAGATTATTCACTTAATATCCATGACTTAAGAGGATAATTGCTCCACTATATCATAATTATGTACTCTTCCTCTATCCATGCAGCCATGCAGCCTTATACATACATAATACTGCACATATTATCAGTCCTCTATAGTGGTCATTTGCATTACCTGTGCTCTAGCTAGCTCTGTGCACCATGTTAGGTATGGTATATGTCAGGATCGAGCACAAAGGTCTCATTTTTACAATTCATTGGTATTTCAGCTGCTGAAACAAGACCGACTGTGCATGGCATGACACCAGTGAAGGGTTCACTAATACAGCACATGCAGTGTTGTGGGGCTCTGTAGCTGAACAAGCAACTTTTCCCGCGTTCCGTTCCATGGTGGTAGAAGGCTAGTGACTATGGTGGAAGGTGCTGTATAATATTATCTAGATTGGTAGGTGGCACTGTTGCAGACAGCTATATAAATATATGTTACAGAACTGATATGAATTACATTCAACAATTTATTAAAACAAGGAATCGAATCTTTTGCATGTGCTTCAAATTCATTATACTTTTATTGACTTTTACTTGTTCTCCCTCTGTCACTATGTGCAAGGTCATTGACTTGGACAGACGAGGTCTGAACAGGAGACAGTGGATGCTGTACATGCTCAAGTCAGTTGGGTATGCTGGAATGGTCCTCTTCATGCAAGTGGCATCCTGATACTTTCTGTACATTCTGATTGGCTTTCTTGCATATCCTCTATTTGCATTGGAGGCACTGGCTGCTTGCCTGATCATTTTCATTTTCTTTACTACAGTTATAGCACTTCTTCTCCTTCCATGCCTCACACGGTGCAGAAGGTGCCCACAACAAAGTGGTCCCATTGTTTTTCTTATCATGATGGCTTTGCTCTGCGGTGGGTTCCTTCTTCTTCTGGGATTTGTTCTGAAAAGCAAATGGAGCACCTCGTTCAATGCAAGTCAAATTGTTTCTGGAATATTTGCCTCTGGAATGTTGGCACTGCTAACATACACTCTCAAATCAGTACTCACTCAGTACATGTTGAAGAATGATGCACAAGAGGGTACTGACTCACAAGAGGGTACTGACTCACAAGAGGGTACTGACTCACAAGAGGGTACTGAGGAGTCAGATGAACAGATGCTGCCATCTGCATAATTTTGTTTTCACGCCATAGTACTGAAATTGTAGGTTGTCACACAAGAGATAGCAGTAAGACCTTTAAGTGAATTATATTAAATGTCCATCAGTGCTTAATTATTTCCACACTAACTTGCATAATTCTCTGTGGAGTAAGCTAGTTTAATAGTAATGTATTTTTACCATCTGAAAAATTACATGATTTAGCTACATTGGGATGCTTTGTGTGAACCCTTACCTTTTACAATATTTTGTTGTAGACATAATAAGTTAATTAATAGTTCATTTTCATTACATTGCTTGCTTGTATATTTACATTATGAAATAAATATTGCTTATCAGTACAGTATATTCATGGTATGAATTGCACTGTGACCATACACTACAGTGTAAATAAAGAATATCTAATGTCTTCCCCCTAACTCTGCAAGGTTCTCAAGCTACACATATGTCAGCAAATAAGGCCTTTGTATATATATTATATGTGGATCTGTCTATCATTAATCTGTGCATGAGGGTTGGGCATGCTACTTGAAATGGTACGATTTCGTTCTAGTTGGGTAGATGACGTCATTGTGTCACATGACCAGGCCAGTGCAATGGCTTCCTCACCGACTCTCTGGGTTGCGTTGCTTTGCTGCCTTCCCTTACAGCTACACTGGGCGAGAGGCGAAGTGGCAGTATTGGTAAGTGTAAATTGTGGAGGAAATTACGGTGCCAACGCTACTGTCCTTGCGATTCGGTATATCACCGTGATGTACGACGTGCTATCCATTCATGCTCAGTTGGGTGCTTCCGAGGTGAATGTGACTATTGGTGACGCACTGGTAGTGGTGTCCCGGTCTCCTTGGCATCTCTCTGTGTACGATAATGCCAGCAAGCAGCTAGTACTAGACGAAGTGGCTGATGAAGAGTATCGACTGGTTAGCTCTGTGTTCGTGGGGCTGAGCCGCTCTAGCTAGCTAGCTATATATCCAAACTTCATGTGTGCGAGAGTACAGTGTTGTCTATGATATAGTGTTGTCTGTGATATATAGTGCATATAGTGTTATCTTTATCTATGGGCTCTTATATGTGGCATGTAAGATTTAACTTAGGCTTTATTTTTGTATGAACATGGTCTGACTTGCCATGTCTATATGCTTCATCTTTGCTTACGTGTACATCCATGCATCAGTGCTATATTGGACCAATCTCAAACCTAGAGCCTTCGGGCATGATGCACCTTAATCATTGAATTAAATTGAATTGAATTGAATATAGTTAGCTACTCAAGCATACCATAACCTCATTCCACATCATTGTAAAGTTGACAGAAAGAATGACTGTGAGAAATTCAAAGGACGTAGTACAGGCAAATAAAAGGGACATAGTGTCAATGCAACAAGAAGTGGCACGGTGCATGTACAGCACAGCATGTGAAGCATAAAACTATCTAGTCACTGTCCTAGGTTTTACGGTACATATACTGCAATGGTATGAAACTCTTGTTTGGAATCTCACAATTCTGTATAGTTATTACTTCTTTGTGTATGTCATGCAGTGAAGATACTACATCAAAGGTACACAACTCTCAATGACTTTATGAAGTACTCTCCTGCTATTACTACTGTAGAGATTTGGTCACTGGGAGGGAGTGTACCTTCCCATCTATGAAGGCTACCTTTTCCGTATTGGAGCTGTCCTGGAGTGGTATCATGCCAAGGAGGTGGTCAACTTCACATCCACCAAGGACAGTGCCTCCTTCCTCGTGTCCACCAGTGACCAGGAGGGAAGGTTGCTCCGAGTAGACCTACTTCCTGGTCCTTCTCCAAGACAGTTTACACTGAATGTGGCTGTGGTTGGCAACAAGGCTAATGAAAGGTTGTCACAGGTGTAAGGATAGACAACACAGATACTGTTGGGGTTACTTTTCCCTTTGTTTTTGATACTTCTGTAGCAATCGTGTGGCCATGGGATTCAATACTCCAGAGGATGAAGGGTTCTATGGATTTGGGGAAAGGTCAGTTGCGTGTATTCTATGTATAGTAAATCAATCACTAATATTTGACAATGAATACCGGAGTTACTTGCATTGCTTATGTTTTGTGTATAATTTTATTTATGATGCTCACCTTTTTGGATAGTCAACCCACCAGTTTAGATGCTGACACTGTTCACATGTTACATACGTATACATACCACCTGTGACATCTACTGCAAATTGTAGAGTGAGATGTCTCATGAATTACATACATTGAGTCCAATTCTTCTTTATTCCAGATTTGATGATGTGAATCAGAGAGGGCATGTTGTTGGGTCATGGCTGGAAGACGGGTCCTGGGGACTGGGAGTGTTTGCACCAGATACCTCCAAGTTTAGGGTAGTACACTTACCTTCACAATACATAAATATTTATGTCTTATGCTGTTATCTGCTGTAGTGCCAGCAATTCCATTGGTGCACTCTATGCAGGTCCCCAAAGGTGAGTTGAGTACTTACTGCCCAATGCCAGTCATGATCTCTACCAAGGGCTATGGCTTGCAAATGGACACATACTACAGGTCAGGCTGTGAACACATTGCTACATGCACATGTACATGCTAAAGTTGTCACACTCAGCACCCTGCTTATATACAGTAGCTCTGCAATGGACATGTGTGTTGTTGATGGTGTGACTGTGTAGGACTGTGTTTGACCTGGCCAAGACTAAGCAGGGTGTGATGACTCTTGAACAGGAGACAAACACACTCAACCTGACAGTGTTCTTGGGTAGAACACCACTGGTATGTGTGCTAGCTAGAGTGTACAGTTATTAACTTTGAACACCACTCTGTATAACTTGTTGTATAATTCTTCTAGCTGTAAGTTCATGTGAATGCATTGAGTTCAGGAGGTATTAGGAGTATAACACTTTGCATTTGTTACAGGAAACATTCCAAATGCAAGTGGCCAAGAATGGGCACTCACTGATTCCACCACCTTGGGAGGTAAGTGTGGAAATGCCAGTGTATTACTTCTTATGGTATCTAGAGATATGATGTATCAAAGCTGATAAGAGTATTTCATTTCTCCTTTATTGTCTCGTTGACTAGTTCTCCTCATGGAATCAACTGGGAACTGAGAAAGCCGGTGAAAATATAACGTACAGAGCAAAGTACGTGCCTACATGTAGTGCATGTTTCAGAACATTGCCTGGCGAGGTTAAACTGACAGGAATATTCTAGCAGCATGTAGTTTTTGTGTGCCAATTGAGTAAAGAGTTGTTATTTTAACATATAGTGAAAGTGCTGTTGCTGCGTTCCTTTATATCTACCTGTATGTGCATCTATGAAAAGTGCCCTCTCTATGCTGTATCATTAAATGGCACCCACAGCATACAGTTATAGTACGCACTTATATGCCCATTTTATCAGAAGGGAACAACCTTAAGCACCGTTATCTCTCAATAGTATAGTGTATAGGCCAATTTTCTTGTAAGAATCACAAGCTCCATAATGACAGGTGGCCATTTTACCATTGCACAATGATAAAAAAGTGCATGCACAGTGCATGTAAAAATTCTATCTGTGTGTACCAATTTGAAAATTCCTGCAGACACCCTTGGCTTGTGCATTTTTATGTACTGCAGGCAGCTACTACTTGATGAAGATATCCCTTGCTCCCATGGCCTCAACTCTGTGCATTTCTTCCCTCATGGAAGTCAGAGAGGACAGGAGGAACAACTGAAGGTAACAAATAGTCTTTTGCTGACATCATTGTAGTTTGTACTTCTCAATTTGTTGTGTAAGTCCACAAAACACCACATGGTCAAAATGTGCTATTGTAAATACTCATACACCAGTCCTCTATATTGGCACTATCTATATACCCGTTTGCATGTGTCATTCATGTTATCTGTAGAAACAAGGAAAGGATTTGGAATATTTCTGCAATATGTAATGTGCTACAAGCTTCCTGTAGTAGCATTTCATGAAGAATGGCAAAGGCTACATTAGAGTGTACGACTATGTATATATCACTTCAATACATTATACAATTCGCACACATGTCAGACCTGTAGTGTAGGACAAGGTGTTGTCATGACAACAATCTATTACTACTAAATCACGCAAAGTATACAAACCTAAAAGAGTGCCCTATTGGCAGTACACTAGACTGTCCTTAACTCAGTTGTCACTCCCGTTGCGCCACACAGTGGTTGTGACATTACATGCGTGATGTCATGTGATGTGACGTCACTACAGACCTTCAGGCCAAATTATCCTGCATTTAATTTATCATAACAGTTGTGTCCTGCTCAAGAATCTGTTACCAGTGGCTTATCAATGCAACAATGAGCCTCTACAGCAACATTACATAATACAACATGAACACTGTCCACACATGTACATGCATAATTATATCCATCCATCATGCAAGGTAGCTACAAAGTATCTTTGGAACAGTATCTAATTCAGTAGCTCCTTAACATAGTGCATAGCACACTGCCCTGGACTATCGGCACCCTTGTAGCTAGCACGCCAAGTACACACACCCACACCAACAATGTACACCTACCTTTAATCTTTCTGCAGCAAGAGAATGCAGAGCTTCTACAACTGGGTATTAAGGTAAGATGGTCACCTGGTCTGCTGTTTTACTCTTAAGGTACCATTGGGTTATTTCCTTAGTTTAGTCTGTACTCCACAAATCAGTCAGTGAAGCACAAATGCTGCAGCGCATTTTGATCTGATGGTATTTGTCAACCGCTACTGAATATGTATATCACTGTTCTGTGGCAGTTGACAATGACCCTCAGATGGAGTTAGCCTGCATGCAATGACTTTCAGTGAAAACTATGTCCTTGCAGTAATTGAATGCCATTGAATAAGGGTTATTGTTGTTGCTTTGGTGTCTGTTACCGTCACTTACTGTAACCTCTCATACCTTATTCTGTGATCATGCCAGAATACTGCTTACTTCAATGCAATGCTGGAAACTAGCTACACAGAGTTGTATGACATTGCTGCAAAGAATGGATACTTTGTAAAGACGCCAACTGGCCAGCCATACAACTTTTCTTACATTGGCGCTAGGTATGCCTTATGTACATACAGTATGTTCATGGGCAATACGTAGACTTATGTACATGAATTCAATTCTTACTGTTTCAGTCACTGTTAATGCGTCCACTCTCTTCTCCTGTTTTGTGTTTCTCCCTTGCTCACTGTCCTTAGCTCATTCTATGTGTCCCAGATGGACTATACCAATGCTGCTGCAGTCAAGTGGTATCAGGAGCAGCTCCAGGGAGCTGTGGACCTTGGCTTCTATGGTTGGATGTATGACTATGGGGAGTACACTCCACCTGACTCCATCTCCAGTGATGGGACAGTAGGTAGGCGAGACTGAGCACACACATCAAATCAGTTGTTCTTGGTCATTTGTGTACAGCAGGTGCTTTTCTGCAGCTGTAGTGGCCAAACTCTAATGTCTTGCTTTGTCTGTTTGTCTGCTTGTGCATGTGTATACATATGTGGATTTTTGTGTATAATGTGTGCTGCATGTGCATGTGTGTTATACGTATGTGTGTTGCTATAGTGTGCATGAGAATTTTACTAGTCAAGTGTATCAATGAACAACTATAAGTCATTACTCAATGGATGGATGAGGGAGGGAAGCCACTCTGCAAGCATTGAACTGGGACCTGCACTCTAGTGCAGAGCAATGGCAAGGTTCCATTAACCTCTAACTGACCTCAATGGTGAGGTCTTCAGCTGCCAGCTAGTCCATTCCCAGTATATAGGGTAAGAGAAGGTGATTTTTACCACCGGGTGGCTCAGGTTGGTCAGAGCATGTGGCAAGTTTCCTCCCTTGCCTATCCATTGAATTGTGTTTATGAAGTAGATTGTTCTTGAATGCATTGTGTCCTTGTGCCAACATATGTGTGTGCATGTCTCCGAGCATTTACTCATGCATATTGTTCTCTGTGTCCTTCTTGTCTGTGATAAAATTATGGCATTGTGACTGTGTCAAGCTTGAATCAGTTATCTATGTATTCTATAATTATACCTATCATGACTTGGGTTGTGTAGTACTGTAAGAACTTGAATGTTCTTCTCAGGACTGGAGATGCACAACAAGTTTCCCCTCCTGTATCAGAAGACAGCATTTGACTTCTTTATGAGGTTTGACCCCAACACAAGTGATGCCTATGCACCTGACTACCTCTTCTATGTGAGGTGAGCTATGTGGTCTATGAAGGATGGTACACATGACACACTGTTGACTGTGCCTGTGAATGGTGCTGCCCAGGTCCAGCTACACTGCATCTCAAAGTTACACTTGGGCTCAGTGGACTGGAGACCCTTCTAGTGACTGGTACATGAGTCACACTGAGACACACACACATTTACATCATCAGTTATAGTTTGTGTGTCTCTAATAACATTTTTCCTGTACATTGCCTGCATGTTGTCTGCAGGTCCTTTGCTTCAGGGTTGCCTGCACAGATCACTGCCAGTCTCAACATTGGCCTCTCTGGGATGCCTTTCTCTGGCTCTGACATTGGTGAGATCACAAGCATAGCCCTGAACTAAGTCATATGTTTTCTGTATTGTGTCCACCAAAACCACCTGTATTTCTATGAATACAGGTGGATTTGAATGGTATGTTGACGTTCCTCCTACCCTGGAGCTGTGGGCTCGATGGACTCAAGCAGGTTGCTTCAGTGGACTAATGCATGAGCAGGGTAAGTTGAGAGCACTATGCAGGATGCATGTTTGTCACGATACCTCGTACTTTCCTGACAATTAAAGATTGTCCTGTTTATGTAGTCAACTGTTGTTGACATTTACATTTACAAATTCTCTGATCTGAATCAGATCTGTCTGCTTAAATAAAAAGTGTCTCTATCCCAATATCCTATCGCAATTCACTCCAGGTGGAGGGAAAGGCTTCACTTCCAAGACACACATATTTGACTGGCCAGAAGGCACTGCTATTTGGAGAAAATATGCCAAACTGAGGATGCAGTTGTTCCCCTACATCTACACTCAGGCCCACACTGCACATGAGGTGAGCCTGCAGACAGTGCCCACAGGTCTGTCTCTTCTTATTACCTGTACGTATGGTTAACACATTTGGTATCTCCTGACAGACTGGTCTGCCCATCATGAGGCAACATATCCTGCACTTTCCAAATGACACCACTGCCATTAAGCAGGCCCAGCAGGTGCTGTAATACATGTTTTAAATTTGTGTGGGTAGGTAGAGAGGCTGTTTGTACTATACCATATGTACAATAAGTACAGCATTAATGTACAGCATGTGTCTGTATGTACTGTATCTTCATGTGTATAGAATGTATGCATGTGTGCAGTTACCAATGTTTGAGTGTGTATGTGTTTGCCTATGCATGTAGTTGTGCATGGCATTGTACTTGTTTGACAGTGTAGGACAGTGTGCCCCCTCATATCCCCCCTGGTCTCTCCACGCATACCCCCTATTCCTGTAGTACATGTTTGGTCCCTCCTTCCTGGCTGCTCCAGTGGTAAAGGAAGGAGCCACTTCTTGTAACGTGTACCTACCATCACACAACCAAAAGGAACTGACAAGATGGCTGGATGTTGGCTCAACAATGAAGGTTAGTTATGCTCACACTATTACATACATATACAGCATCTCATCTCATCACTGTCTTGTGTGTGCAGTATGATGACAAAGATGGGCGATTCAGAATTGGCTTCAGTGGATACCATACAGGAGGAAAGTAAGTCTGCCAATGAGAATACTGTAATAGTGTGCTTGTTTGATGTTTGCTTGTGTTTATTTGTTTACAGAGCTGTGACTGTTTCTGCACCACTGGACACTGCTCCGTGGTTTGTGCTGGCTGGCAGCATCATCCCTATCAATGACCCACGTATCATGACTCTTAACAATGCAACTGACCCTCGTGTGGTTACATGGAATCAATACAAGGTTTGTATGCAAATGCGAGCACACACACACACATACACACACACACACACACACACACACACACACACACACACACACACACACACACACACACACACACACACACACACACACACACACACACACACACACACACACGTACACACACACATGCTCACACACACACACACACGCACAACCAGTACTAATGTCTATCTCACTGTATATTTCCTCTTGATGTATCATTTCAGAACCTGAGCTACCTGTGGGTGTGGGCAGACAGTGACTGGTCAGCTGCTGGGTACTCCTATACAGGATACAAGTATACAATGAGGAGGTCTACTCAAGTACAAGGTGTGGCTAGTATGCTTTGCCAGATACTCCCACAGCCTTGCCCCACAGCCTGTGGCTAGTATTCATTGTTTGTTGGGAATATTTGGAGCTTTTTAGCTGTACCGTCTCATGGCATTTCTAGATCCCTAGGCTGCAATATGCCACAACTGCACATACTTACCAAGTGCAGTGAGGTTATCCTCAAATTCTCTGTGCCTTTCAAGAATGTACGAATAATTGGACTTTGTACATATTTTAATAAAATTAATGATTGTACATGAGAAGGACTGCGGGTTTGTCACATGTGAAGCAAAAAGGTAGATGTGTACTTGTAAAATGAAGGTCAATGACTTCGTCAGCAGTAGTGATGGTTATGACAAACATTTGTGCAAATTCACCTGCCTGCAATCACACACATTTCATGCTTTTTGATCTTTTAGGTGCCATTGACTTCTCTGTGAGTGTCCCTGCAGCTAGCAGTGGCATCACCCACATCACTCAGATAGCAGCCAACTGGAAAGGTGAGACTAGGGGGTTCACAGAGAGTTGCTTTCACTTGTGATCAATCAATCATGCATTTACTGTAGCCCATCAACTGGAGCATTCAGTAGACCTTGCAGTAGCATGTGTGTATGTGTCAGGCACTCAACTGTAAACTTTAGGATTGTGGGAATAATCTAGCATAGCTTCACTTTACCAGATTGGCAAATGTAGTGGTTTAGGGTGGTGGTAGAGTGGCCCGTCAATAGCAAAGAAACCAATACCATAGCCCATTCTTGTTGACTTGTTAGTATTGCCCGCTCATGCCTTGCCTGTAGGCTTTGAGTATAATACTGTACACATAGTGGACATTGTATTTAACAGTGGAAGACACAGCACTTTATACATGCCACTCCGCTCATTTCATGTACTTAATTAAAGCATGCATCATTTCTAACATGCAATACTGATTCCAGTCACTGCTCTCCCACCCATGTTACTTCCCACCCATGTAGGTTCAGGTGGTAAGCCAAGCTCCATTTTGGCAGGAGGTCAGGCACTGCCCTTCATGGCAGACTGGAGTGACCTTGTCTTCAACACAACCCTCTCCTCCTGGAGCTTTGACTCAGAGCAGAGTGTGACCTGGGTCAGGACGAGACCTGGAGTCAACCAATTCACTGTGAAGCTGGCAGCATAGTGACAGAACAAATGTATATACATACCAATAAACTTTACCTTAGCAGCATTGTACCATGAATTGTCAGAGGGAAAATGTATTTAGTATGGTAGGGAGGTCCATAGCCAATGTATACGGCTGATATACATAGGACTGTATGTTATATAATTAACTCTCAATTATAGATCAATGTATATACAGTACATATAATTATACAATCAATGTTATGTCACCATAATCATGAACTGAATGACAGCTGATACATGAAGAATGTGTAAAGGACAAATACAAGTTTCATTATAACAAACTAAATTACTCTACTTATGAATTGCATGGCTGATTTAAGCCCTGCAAATATAATTTACATATGAGGAAAAGACACTTTCCCATACATATGCACATCACATACATGCATTATTTAGTCATGTACCTATATAAGTATGTAGCCATAATGAATGTTTGGGAAGTTGTTTTTAGTTTCAACCTTATAGAGTTTTCATCAGATAGACTACGTAGCTACACAACGTGCCTAGCTGTGAGGATATGAGAATAATAAGCTGGAGAATTGGTGATCAATGCCCTCTTCGAACCGCTACTGACTGAAGACTTCACTGTCAAGCATCTGCAAACCCATTGGAAATGGTCTTGGACACTAAGGTATTGATTAGAAGGTCAAATAGCTCTCCGGCAGCCTATAGAAGAGACAATCAAAGTTTAAGTAATTAACCAGCTGTGCCTTACTTACCTTGTACTTAGGATGTTAAATGCTTTGATTTATTGATTTATTGATGCCTCACTCAGCAGCTAGCTATTGTTAAATCCCACTCCAGTTGGAAAGCCTAATCGTTAAAAAGGGGAAGAAAGGTATTTATGCACTTTTGGCTTGACTGGACATCGCCTCGTGCTGAAAACCACCTATAGCCAGGTCGCTCTTGTTCGTAACCGACCGACCGACGGTCGAGCATTTGTTATTGTTTTGCATTTTTTGGCTGCATAGCGCGTAACACATATTATATTTGACGTCATAGCCAAGCCCTCCCCGAAACCGCACTGGGAAAGTCTCCGGCAGGATAGTTGACCAAACCTTGATTCCCTTCGACTCCATATTGCGTACTAGGATTCGGCTAGTGAGACTATTCAGGAAGTTTAAATTGTCCCCTTCAGCCACTATCTGTCCGGCTGTCGGACGGAAGGTGAGTATGTAAATTATAAGTTCACCTTCATTCCATGACCAGCTTATCTCCTCTCCACTCCCACTCACCTGGGAATGGAGGGGTAGGCAAACACTGCTAGTAGTAATGTATGAATATATGTTCTTTACGGTTGCTTAAGTGGGCAGCCAGTTAGTAACTGTGTGCCCCGATGTAAAACTATACAGGGGCGGCGGCAGCTCCTAAAAAGAGGGGGCAATATCAAGCTGCCCTATTGGGCAATTGGGCAATTGGGTGGTAGAGAGCTGCCTGGTTGTCCGAACAGGAGATAAAGAGCTGCCTGGTTAGACTAGCTGGTGATAGAGAGCTGCCTGGTTGGGTAACCGGCCGATACAGAGATAACTCGTTGGGCCACTGGGCCATAGAGAGCTATAGGTAAGGGTTGGAGGGTATTGGAGAACCAACCCTTTCTGATGCCTGAGCCAGCTGAGAAGCCCTCACTTCATTCAGAGCTATTGGTGTTTAGCTTGTGGTGTTGCTAAAAGGGGTAACTGGTAGTGCCCAGTTGTGCAGTCACTTAGGTCTCGTAGCATTCAGTTGCCTTATCGAGTAGCTCTCTATCGCTCAGTTACCTTACTGGGTAACTCTCATAGGTAGTGCAGAAAAAAGGAATTAAAGCAGTGACACAGAGGAACACAAACCTTCATTCCTACATTTGAGGGTGGAGGACTATGTGGTGCCTCACTTTTGCATGAAACAACCTTAGCTAAGCCATGAAAGAGCCCTTCCTAGCTTGTTTTGTACTTTGGTGTCATTCCTAGTTTCATCTTTACTATTTGATATTTCAGTGTTCTCTAGTGTATATGGTGTCAGACTAGAGCACTGCCGATTGTATAAGCTTTATATGTTGAAGATGAAGGAATATCACATTCAGTACCATTGATATCATTGATACCATTTTCCTGTTCATCAGAATGGTATATCTGCATGTGGCCCAATACAACAGTTTGTATTAGAAAACAAAGCATTCCACACTGATTGTATGGTACCCGCAGGTGTATTTAAGCTTACGAGAGGATTGTTTTCTTTCTTTGCAGCATATTGGTGAACTGCAAGTTGCATAGAAGATCTACAATGCAAATTTTCGTTCAGACAGTAACTGGCAAGATCATCAGTCTAGAAGTGGAGCCACTGGCCACAGTGAAGAATGTAAAGGCAATGATCCGAGACAAGGAGGGTATCCCACCAGGCCAGCAGTGTATTCAGACCTTTGTAGGCAAGTCAAATGTGCAGCTAGAAGATGGGCATGCTCTTGCTGATTATAACATCAATGATAGGAGCACTCTGTTACTTTCATTGCACATTGGTGCACATATCTATGTGGTAACCCCTATGGGCAACATTCATACCCTATTAGTAGACGTCAGTGACACTGTTGAGACTGTGAAAGTCAAGATTCAAGGCGTAGCTGGTATCACACCAGATCAGCAGCGTATTCTATATTTTTCTGTGGGCCGACCGAGTGTTGAAGTCGAGGATGGGTACACTCTTGCCGATTACAACATTGTCCATGAGAGCACTTTATACCTAATGCTTAGGAGGCATGTGGGCACACACATCTATGTGTTGACCCCAACAGGCAAAGTTATCATTGTAAATGTCAAATCTAGTGACAACATTGCCAGTGTTAAGGCCCAGATTGCAGACAAGGAGGGCTTTGCCCCTGAGCTGCAATGTCTTATATTTGCAGGATATATTCTTGAGGATAAAGTAACTGTTCATGACATGGGGACTGAGAGCATCCTCCAGCTAGTTCTATGCTGTAAAAGTGTGCTCGTGAAGACTTTGACTGGCAAGACTATTAGAGTACAAGTAGAATGCAATGATAGAATTGATGACTTAAAAGCCAAAATTCAAGGTATGGAGGGCATCTCTCCCAATGACTATTGCTGCAAATATGCCGGGAAAGAGATTGAGGATGGCTTAGTTTTGGGCCTGTTGGCTGGCCATCACACAGAGGATGAATGCATCCACTTGGTAAGCCACCCCAGTGACGATGGCATGGTGATATTTGTGAAGACCCTGACGGGGAAAGTGATTACACTCTCTGTGAACCCCGGTGACACATTGAGGGCTGTGAAAGCCAAGCTGCAGAGCACTGAAGGTACCCCAGAACACCTGCAAGACCTTACATTTACTGGGAAGCAACTTCAAAACAGATACACTCTATCCGACTACCGGATTTTTACAGGGATCACACTATACTTAGGAGTACATCAGTGTTCAAATGCCGTCTATCTGACCACACCTGCTGGTAAAATCATTACTATGCTGTTTACAGATCCCAGTGACAGTATCAGGAGCATCAAAAGCAAACTTGCGCATGCTGAGGGCATCCCAACAGAGCAACAGCACCTCATGTTTGCTGGAAAGGAGCTACGTGATGATTTCACACTGGCAGATTGTGGTTTTAGACTAGGATGTACTCAGCCTATAGTGCTCAGCAGCTTTCAAATTTATGTGAAACCACAGATGATTAATTTTCCTCGTGCTGTCATTTCTATGGAAGTTGTTGCCATTGACACTGCCTGGACCGTGAAGAGCAAGATTCATGACATGACTGGAATTCCACCACGCCAGCAGTGCCTTGAGTTTCATGGTAAGCAACTTATAGATATGCATACACTGACAGATTATGGCATCACAAACGACTGTACACTATGCCTATCCCTCTATGATATGCAAATCTGTTTGAACCTCCCTGAGGGCAAGACTATCACTCTGAAAGTGGACCCTTTTGGTGGTATTGAGAGTGTGATGGCAAAGATTCAGGAGAAGGCCCAAAACAGAAAAGAGCAGCAGTGTCTCATGTTTGCTGGGAAGGAGATAAAGCATGGACACACACTGGCCGAGTATGGCATCTGGGATAGGAGCATCCTTGATGTAGTCACCCATAGCACATGTATTTCAGTGAAGACCCCAACTGGTAATACCACTGCACTCACTGTTGAAGCTGGTGACACTGTTAAAGATGTGAAGTGTAAAATTCAAGAACAGCTGGGTTTTTCACCACATCAGCAGTACCTGGTTTACAAAGGGTATCTCCTTCAAGACAAAGATGCCTTCTATATTTGCTATGCATCAGATGGAGCTTTGATTCAATTGGTGCTTCGTAATGTGATATTTGTGAAGACTATTTTGGGAAAAAGCATTGCTGTGCCATATCACAGTGGAGCTACCATTGCAGGTGTCAAATCTGTAGTGGAATGCGAAGTGGGTATTCCAGCCAAAGAACAGCATTTGTTCTTAGCTAACATAGAATTGCAAGATTCAGTCTCAGTTGAAGGCTATGTTGGACGTTGCCTTTATCTGATGTCTGACACACCTTCATTTTACTCACAAACCCAGCAGCTGGAAGCCATTTGTATGGCACAGTATCAGAAAGCCGTTCAAGACAATCCTGTGGTTTCCCTTAAACTTGCTAAATGCATAGTGAGTGGACCACCAGGAGTTGGTAAAACATGGCTGAAACATGTCCTCTTGGGACAACGTCCTCCAGAGAATTCTCCCAGCACCCCCGTTTGCACAAAGGCAGACATGATTGCAGTTAACGACCGCATCCACTTATGTGGATCCAAGTGGACTGTGGTCAGCAATGAAAGTGGGGTGTGGTCTCTGCTGCAGTCACCTCAAGAGGTGCCCAAATCTACTGCCGGCACCTCAATGGCAGTGCACAGTGATTCTTCCCATCCTCTACAGCCTCATGAAGACATCCTTTCAACACAGAGGCATGGTGATATTCAGTTACAACAGTCTGAAGGGGTATCATCACAGGGACAGGCACAAAAGGAGAGCCCGTCAGCACAGGCTCATGAGGAAAGGCCGTCAGCACAGGCTCATGAGGAGAGGCTGTCAGCACAGGCTCATGAGGAAAGGCCGTTAGCACAGGCTCATGAGGAGAGGCTGTCAGCACTGGCTCATGAGGAGAGGCCGTCAGCACTGGCTCATGAGGAGAGGCTGTCAGCACAGGCTCATGAGGAAAGGCCGTCAGCACAGGCTCATGAGGAGAGGCCGTCAGCACTGGCTCATGAGGAGAGGCCGTCAGCACTGGCTCATGAGGAGAGGCCGTTAGCACAGGCTCATGAGGAGAGGCCGTTAGCACAGGCTCATGAGGAGAGGCTGTCAGCACTGGCTCATGAGGAGAGGCCGTCAGCACAGGCTCATGAGGAGAGGCTGTCAGCACAGGCTCATGAGGAGAGGCTGTCAGCACAGGCTCATGAGGAGAAGCCGTCAACACAGGCTCATGAGGAGAGGCTGTCAGCACAGGCTCATGAGGAGAGGCTGTCAGCACAGGCTCATGAGGAGAGGCTGTCAACACAGGCTCATGAAGAGAAGCCGTCAGCACAGGCTCATGAGGAGAGGCTGTCAGCACAGGCTCATGAGGAGAGGCTGTCAGCACAGGCTCATGAGGAAAGGCTGTCAGCACTGGCTCATGAGGAGAGGCTGTCAGCACAGGCTCACAAGGAGAAGCCGTCAACACAGGCTCATGAGGAGAGGCTGTCAGCACAGGCTCATGAGGAGAGGCTGTCAGCACAGGCTCATGAGGAGAGGCTGTCAGCACAGGCTCATGAGGAGAGGCTGTCAGCACAGGCTCACGAGGAGAAGCCGTCAACACAGGCTCATGAGGAGAAGCTGTCAACACAGGCTCATGAGGAGAGGCTGTCAGCACAGGCTCATGAGGACAGCCCATTACCACAGGCACCAAAAGAGAGCTCACCAACACAACTGCAAAAGGAGAGGCTGTCAATGGAGGCGTATCAAGAAACTCCATCCGCACCATCTAAGGAAATGTCTATAAAATATACTCATGGTATGGATCTTTCAATGACCACTTCTGCAAATACTGCCCATTCTGACAGTAAGACTGTTTCACATAAGGACTTTAACAGAGAAGATATGGTATTTCCACATAGTGTCAAACAGCATGACGATACAGGTATCTTAACTGATGCTTTTAGCAATGGTCTTCAAATTCCTCAAGGTATTTCCTTGTCACAGAGTGAAGGGAAAGCCACCATCACTGAGGAAAGTATCCAAGACCAAGTTAGCTCTTTGGCACAGATGGATAAGAAGGCATTTTCAGCACAGGCCAGTGTTGAAAGTATTCACCAGACTACCCTTGAATTTCCAGAACTAAAAACTCAGCACAGTACTGGCACCCCTAAGGGTGTCAAGGCTGTTGCTGAACTTACTTCAGGTGTGCTGAAGGACAGAGAGAAGCTGGAGTACATTGCTTTTCATGATTCCATGTTTCTCCAATTCATTGATACAGGTGGTCAGCTCTCATTTCATGATATCCTCCCTATATTCACAAACCAACGATCTCCTACCGTCCATCTTCAGGTGTTCAATCTGTGTGAATCTCTTGAGGCAAGACCTAAGGACCAACTCAGGTTAGCATCCCATGGGACAATGTATTCCTCACAGTCCTCATTCACCAACCTGGAAATGATTGTGCGTTCTTTGACCAGCATTCACTCAATGGCAGACAAGCCACCACTGATCCTAAGTGAAGACAATCACCAGCCATTTCTTCGGCTTATTCTTGTTGGAACACACAAGGACAAACTAAGGGCAGAATGTGAACAGGTCAACCCACACAAGGAGTTGGATGATGTTGTGTCCAATATTGATCGTGTGTTGGAAGAAGCGTTAACATCAAAGCCTTTCTTTCATGACGTTGTACGCAATTGGGCATGTGGTGACCAGGAGATGATCCTCTTCCCAATGGACAATAGTCAGTATCTTCATTCCACTATCCCAGAAGAAGACATTCAATTGCTTCAGAATCTCAGAGGCATGATAGCAGAAGCTTGTAAAGTTCCTAATGCAAAGCATGAAACCCCAGTTACTTGGATGCTCTGTCAGATGCTTCTCGACAGCCAAAGCAAAGAGAAGCCATTCTACGTTTACAGTGATCTTCTCTCTCAGTGCCTGAGTCAGGGATTTGTCAAGGACGATGAGGAGTGCATTGCCATGGTCCAGTTCTTTCATGACCTGGGTCTTTTCTTTCATCATCACAGTGGTTTGCCAAATGAAGTGGATCACCTTAGGGGAGACGACTCACACTGCACTTGTCTGGTCTTTACTGATCCTTCCTTCCTCTACTTTAACATCTCAAAGTTGTTCCATGTTCAATTTCAGAGAACCCCGGTTGGACCACTGCGGAGATTGAAGCTGGATGGAGTATTGACAACCACTGTGTTGGCAGATCCAGAGTTGGCCATTGACGAAAAGCTTGACAAACACTGGCTACTGCATCTGTTGCTGGAGTTAGGAATAACTGCTAAACTACCAGATAAAGCCAGCAGATGGTCTCTGGAGGAGTACTTCCTTCCTTCTGTTCTGCACCCCAGTGACAGAAGTATGCCTCCACAGCGGACATGCTGTCAAGAGCCTCTTATTGTATCTTTTGCAAACAAGAACTACATCCCATGTGGTGTTTTTCCTGCTGCTATCACATATATCCTTGCTAGTAATCCTAAATGGAGGATTGTTACCAAGTTTACATGTGGAAAATTCATCTACTTTGCTTGTGGAGTGAACTACATTGAACTAATAGAGACTAACAGCTTCATCAGGATTGTGTTCTCCAGTGACCTTCATAGCATTGATGAGCAGATTTTCTTCTTCTACCGAAATGCAGTTCTTACCAGCATTGCACAATCCTACAGAAAGCTGTATAAAGTTGAGGACATTACTGGAATCCTCACCGTGGGAGTGCTTTGCCCATTTGCAGATCATGCTAGCACAGACAGCCATTTTGCCCTACTGGAGCTATCTGGGAAAGAGCCATATGCACAGTGTCTTGAGAGCATGCAGGCCAGACCCCTAAACTCAGAACAGAAACTGTTGTTTCACAGCCTCACACATGCTGTAAGTCATACTGTTGAACTGCACAAAAATGTGTTTGTGACGTTTTCTCTCCAAATACGCATAATGCATGCACAGTAGTAGTGATTTGTTATACTGTTTACATGCATGGCCCTATGATTTAATTCATTTCAGGCTGTTGTTAAAGTGCAGCACTTCCAAAGTATTGGAGTACCAGATATTGCAATCGCTACCTCCTCAGCTGTATTGGTACAAAGTGAGTCATCTTCCTTCAAATCATGATCATGCATGCAAGCAATTTTAAGACATTCTATCACTTCATTGTACTTTGAATACAAACTTCTGCTATGTTTCTTGCCTTTCTTTCACCTCCATCTGTATTTGCAGCTGATTCAAGCAGTACAACCTCTCAACATACTTCTACTACAATGTCTGACAGTCAGCTCAAGCTGAACGATGAAGTGACAGAGGATGCTAGTCTGCATGGTAGGAAAGTGCAGCATGCATTGCATTATGAGGGCAGCTCCTAGTCTCGTGTAGCCAGACCACCATTTTGCTCAGCTAAGCAAAATGATGGTCTAGCTATGCGAGACTAGGCAGCTCTTATATATAGAGATGCATGGAGTATGTGCATTTCCATGAATTAGCATTCTACAGTAACAAAGATTTATCACATGATATAACGGCTACCAATCTCAGCATGCTGGTGGTTGTTCCTACCACTCACTTTTTTGTGCACAAGTATTCTTTTGTATTCATTCATGACAGTTGTTCAAGTGAGACTTTTGCAGTGCTACCACTATACTATATATAGTATAGTGGTAGCACAGGCTCAGTTAATGACGATAGGATCACTGGGTTTATGCCACCAGCTGGCTACATCAATGGTGTTTCAGTGAGGCTGGGGGAGGGGGGGGGGGGCAAAAGGCTCTATTGGATGGCAACCTGGGATTGCCTCCCCCCAAACATCCTACAAAGATGGAGAGCTATACATTTAGACAGCTGCTTCACCCTGGTTGGGCTCATCAGTGTGGCATACTGATGTTGAATACATGCATGGGATGTCTAGTCTACCACTTCCATATGTATCCACCACAAGCGTTCTTGTGGCTGTTGGCATAAACCCAGTGATCCTACTGTCATCATTCATGATAATTACAATTAATTTTAATTCTTAGATAATTTTGCACTATGCATTAGTTCATTTACCCATGGCCAGGTACTTGCTGTTCCTGGTGCATGGTGCTTGCAAAGCAGTTAGTTGTAATTACCGTGAAGTTCAATATGCATTCCCAATTTCCTTGTACAGCTAGCTACATGGGCCCAAATGTCTAGCTACCTAGTCCCATGTAGCTACAAGGACGTAGGAATGCATAGTGAACTTCACGGCAATGTGGTTCATCATGGTGTTGAGTTACTGTTGCTTGTTTCTATGCTTTTTCTGCTGGCCATTCCTAAATTCCATTAAATTCTAAAGGATTTTTTATACACTAGTTTGTACAGTTTTTGCATATCCAAAGGACTATGGTTACATCTGATTGATACCAGCGCTGACTATAATACCCCTTCCTTAAATTAGCTGAAGATTGTGCAGAGCAGCAAGCACAGTTATACCACTTTAGATGATGCGGCTTTTGTGTACCGTACAGTATACCAGTGCAACAAAATGGTGGCATTGGGGTATCGTTAATACACGGGGAGGACAAATTTCTCGTCTGCTCCAGCACTGTACATATTGGATTGCCACCGGCGCTCAGATCCTAGTCCTTGACCTAGGTACGTACGTAACTCCTCGTACACGACTTGGGTCCGCAGGTGCCCTGTGTCGCGCGCTAGGATCGCGCTAATATTCAGTGGGAAGAACAAGAATAATATGAAAAGACAAAGAGGGGTACGAGCAGCCTATGACGCTTTTCTCTTACGTGCACTCCAGGTTGCCTTTGGGCGCGCTGCCATCGTCAATACATCAAAAGTAGCCTACCCATGGCCTTTAATTGTTCTTTGCCACTGCTGTTTGGCTAGTTTCACTGAAGCGCCCTAATGCATTAAGATAGGAGACACATTTTGAACCGGGCACATTCCTAAATAGACGTCACGAGTGTGACGTCTGATTATTTTATGCTTTGCCAAAGTAACGTTTTTGGATACATGTAGCTACACCTGCTCCATGCAGTATATTCAATGTGTGCACGAGAGTTCACTATCGTAATAAAATTAGCTATGTTTATAATCTGTGAATCTTCGACACTGCTCCAGCATCGTTGCGGCAAATTCATATAACGTGCAAGCTATTCTTCACCATTCCACACTATGCTTAATGATATGTAATGTATAATGTCATGTTTATACACCATACTCTGCACTCTTGCTGTTCCCTTCCCTGTCAATGCAGCCAAGCCTTCTTCAAGGCATCTTCAGTTTTATGTTGTGAACAGAGTCAGTGGCCCCCAATGGAAGGCCTTCTGTCGCTACCTTGGGATGAGCAGGGAGCACTTCCAAGCAGCAGAGATGAACAACCCCCATGATGTGAATGAGGCATTGATGGAGGCTATTGAGAAATGGTCCTCCAGTGCACCTTCCACTCCACTCACTTGGAATAGCATTCTGACTGCACTTGAAATGCACAAAATGGGTGACTATGCTAGCAAACTGAAGTCTGTCATCCTTCAGGGAGAACTCGACCCACCAAAGAACATAGAAATTTGATACGATACTGTGAGCGCCTTTCATATCATTTAGTCAATAGTGTAGCTCAGTCATGATCATTGTACAACCTTCTTTTGGAAGTGGAGTACAAAATGCATGATATTGGATCATTCTGTCATCCGTGCTGTTTTCCATCCTTAATGTTCCTAATGCAGGTGTGACCCTCTGGTATACATAAATATGCTTTTTAGCAGTGGATCAAACAATTATCTGTTTTTGTTCACACTGTTCTTTTTACTTTTAGAATGCATGCATGCTTGCTTGCACAGTGAGCACAGAATAGATCTGTGTGTCTTGAATATAGCATTAATTCTGCATCACACAAACATATAGTTAGTGTTTGTTGTAGGCAGAGCAGTACATCTATTTGTATCCATCATCTTTTGCACTACACCTAGCCTATAGTATTAACATCATTTGTATCTGATTCATTTGCATTCATGCAATAAATATTATCTTTTTATTTTGCACTGCATGTGGCATGTAAATCCAATGTGATTCATGTTTCAATTACGTATTTGCCATGACTTTATAATAATTACTATGTATAGAATGACTGTGTATCTTAAGGCCACTATTTTTATAGTGCATCTTTGAAGTACAAAATTTTGTAGTTAAACAACCTGTTCTGGCCAGCAAATTTTTGTAAGGGCAAAAAAGGAATTTATACACAAAAACCTTGAAAATCACAAAAAATTTCAAATTGCTAAATTTAGTTGTAGCTAATATTAATTTGCACCTTAATGTATAGATGCATGAGTATATATCTAAGAATGATTCACCAGCTAGAGCATATCATAGCTGCAGTTGATCCAACTATATAGGTGCATGTGCATGCTGTACTGCTGAAAGTCAAGCACCATATGGATCATGATCAGATCTCGACAGATGTTATGTGCCCATGTTGGTGCACGTTACAGCATAATTGCTTTAGTTTTTAAGCTTAAGCATAATGTAATCATTTACACTGTAATAATAAAATAAAAATATCCTGCAGCAGAATATAGCTAACTCTCAGTGATTTGTTATAATTCTAGGTCTGATTACCTGACAACATGAAAATGCTATGTATAATTATTATGTAGCGCAAGAGATTTAATTTAGACATTTGTAATTATTATAGTAACAGAGCTAGTGTAAACGCGTACTAAGGTCGTGTATGGGAATGGTCGGAGCTTGCCTATACATTTGACTCGCAGCTGGCTAATGACGTCATTTGTCACCTGATCAGGCAATGGCTTCCTCTCCAACCATCTGGTTTGCGCTGCTTTGCTTCCTCGCCTTACAGCTACAGGCTTCAGCGAGTTATGAAATAGTAGTAGAGGTAATCTGTGTGATGGTCATTATCACGCGTTTGACATTTCTGCCCTAGGCTCATGATTCGACATGTGCTTGCCTGTCATTCGCACAGTCTGGTCCGTCCGAAGTGAATGTGTCTATTGGTGACGCACTGGTAGTGGTGTCCCGGTCTCCTTGGCATCTCTCTGTGTACGACAACGCCAGCAAGCAACTGGTGCTGGATGAAGTGGCTTATGAAGAGTATCGATTAGTAAGCTGTGTGTCTATCTCCTATCAGTGTTCCTCTGTGTAATACGATGATACGAGATTCTTGAGCAAGATACAACTGATAATGATAAATCAATCAAATGCAGGAGGGATCCTGTACGCAGTTGACAAAGACCTTCGGGTCGAAACGTCCTGTACGCAGTTGACAAAGACCTTCGGGTCGAAACGTCCTGCATTTGATTGATTTATCATTATCAGTTGTGTCTTGCTCAAGAATCTCGTATCATCGTATTATCAACGCAACTATGAGCCTCTACAATATCATTCCTCTGTGTAAGTCGTAGAACTCTCAAAAGTCTTCTCCAACTCTATCACACTATCCTAAGTTATAAGACTAGTAATGTAGTTTATTAATATAAATTAATGCAAGGGGTGTCAGTTCCTAAGAAGTGTGTGTGGGGGTGGGGGTGGGTGGGGGTCCAAGATCTGAACTATCAATCTCCATAAGTATAATGGGGCTGAATTTCAAATGAGGGGACTCACCCCCCCCCCCCCCCCCCCACTCTGCCGCCGCCCCTGATATAACTAGAGTGTAATTTAGAGGTTGTAGATATCACTCAAAAAGCTCTCTACCTCATTACTAAAGTGTTTATGTCTATTGTTATCTTTTGGAATATATGATATCAGTGCTCCTGCTTGACTGTCCTGTTGCATTAGAGACTTGGTCATCTCACAGTTCTGTGTAGTTATGATTTATTTGTGTATGCATGCAGTGGAAGATACTACATCAAAGGTACACAACTCTCAATGACTTTATGAAGTCCTCTCCTGCTCCATTACTACAGAGATTTGGTCACTGGGAGGGTGTGTACCTTCCCATCTATGAGGGCTACCTTTTCCGTATTGGAGCTGTCCTGGAGTGGTATCATGCCAAGGAGGTGGTCAACTTCACATCCACCAAGGACAGTGCCTCCTTCCTCGTGTCCACCAGTGACCAGGAAGGAAGGATGCTCCGAGTAGACCTACTTCCTGGTCCTTCTCCAAGACAGTTTACACTGAATGTGGCTGTGGTTGGCAGCAAGGCTAATGAAAGGTTGTCACAGGTGTAATAGTAGATAGGGCACATAGTATTGGCTACTTCCTTTTTGATACTTAGCAATCGTGTGGCCATGGGATTCACTACTCCAGAGGATGAAGGGTTCTATGGATTTGGGGAAAGGTCAGTTTTTGTATGTGCATAATGTTTAGGACAGACATTCAATGATGAAGACCAGGATTATTGCATGACTGTATATTATATTTGGTGTGTAGCTATTACTTGTTACTTTGGTATTTAGCCATGCATGGTTAGGTATGCTGAATGAACACCACAGAACTGATGTGCGTGAATGCATTGAGTTGGTGATTTTTCACTTGTTCCTGCACTATACGACTATAGCCATTCTTACTGATCACGTTGCGCTAGCATGATGTCTGATGATGCTTGCCATATTCATTTAGTTCATTCCACTGCTTGCAACACTGTGCATCTATGAATGTATTCACGTATTGTGCAGATTAGGATTATCAATGAGATGTGTTTATATCTGAAATGACATCTTATTCCAGATTTGATGATGTGAATCAGAGAGGGCATGTTGTTGGGTCATGGCTGGAAGACGGGTCCTGGGGACTGGGAGTGTTTGCACCAGATTCCTCCAAGTTTAGGGTACTTACAGCATTTTTACAGTGTATAGTTGATGCACATAAACGTTTTTATCAAATGAATGTATTACTAATTGTGGCTATTTCCATTGGTGCATTACATGCAGGTGCCCAAAGGGGAGTTGAGCACTTACTGCCCAATGCCAGTCATGATCTCTACCAAGGGCTATGGCTTGCAAATGGACACATACTACAGGTCTTTGCATGTGTTGTGCACATAGTTACTTACTCTGATATGCTTGCTATTCCCCAATTAGTGAGGCCTTGTGCATGCTTAAAGTCACTGTTGATGCAAATGATGTTCTGTTGGTTTGCTTGTTGATGGTGTGACTGTGTAGGACTGTGTTTGACCTGGCCAAGACTAAGCAGGGAGTGATGACTCTTGAACAGGAGACAAACACACTCAACCTCACAGTGTTCTTGGGTAGAACACCACTGGTAAGTGTGCTAGCTAGAGTGTCCATTGATTGTCTTTGTACTCTGCTTTGTGTAGCATGCACTATCTTATAGCTGAAAGCTTATAATATAAATCTGTTGCAGGAAACATTCCAAATGCAAGTGGCCAAGAATGGGCGTTCACTCATTCCACCACCTTGGGAGGTAAGTGTGGCTCTACCAGTGTACTATTGCATGCTTTTTTATGGTGTTGTGATGTGTTATACTACTGATGGGAGTATAATTGTGAACTCTCATTTGTTGTCAGTTCTCCCCGTGGAATCAACTGGCATCAGAGAAATCTGGTGAAAGTATAACAGACCGAGCAAAGTATGTGACTGCAGTAGGTGCCTCTGTGCATGTGCTCAGCATGAAGAGTAGTACTATTCTTCTATAGCACAAACTGTGTGTGTTAGCTAAGTATCTGCCAGGCGGCTGTCACAATGAAGGTGCTAATGCTTCCAATATGTAGTTGGCTATATGTGAATCATGAAATGCATACTATTAGTTTGTGTTATAAAATAGTGCATGTATGTGTATTTGTTGGCTTGTGCTTTAGGCAACTACTGCTTGATGAAGACATTCCCTGTTCCCACTGCATCAACACTGTGCATTTCTTTCCACATGGGGACCAGAGGGGGAAGGAACAACAACTGAAGGTATCAAACTCAAACTAGGGCATACATTCAAAATGCAAACAGCCTCGCTGGGCAGCTGCAAAATGTAGAGTGTGCCTGATAACGAAGTGAAGTGGATTGTGAGAAGTAGACAATTGATAGTATAGAGGCTCAGTGCTATGGTTTTCAAATGATCAGTAGTGATAATGAGCAATCATGTAGCAGGTCGACAAGTGGAATAATTGCAAAATGTACGACATTTCGACCACGAAGTCTTCATCAGGTTCATTATCACAACTGATCGTCAGAAGCAGACAAGTTGCCCCGCTGATGGAAAGCTGTTAATACCACTTGTGCTACTTCTCATGCAGCCTAGCGCTAATCTCGTCTAGTGAATCAGATTGGTAGCTGCTGGGTGATAGTAGTGTGAACGTGGCTCTTGGTGTTAATAGTGGCTGGACTTTTGGCAAGCGCGAGCGACATGGCTGGGTACAGGAAGTGTTTGGCAGCGACTTTGAAGGCTGCAACACCCTAGAGCACGAGTCCAAGTGTGCAAAGGTGCACGGAATCGTAGCATCTGTGTACATTAGAGCCTCCCTTAACCGGGCACCATGGGACCGGGCAGTGCCCGTAACTCAGAAATGTCCGTATCTTAGAAATACCAACAATACAGATTAAATGCAATGTAATTACAATAGTTGCAATTAAGCTGTAATACAGTACACATGGTACTGTACTGTAATGCAGTACATATAGCACTGTACTGTAATACAGTACATGTAGTACTGTACTGTAATACATTACATACACATAAGTAAAAGTTTTTTTAGAAAAAAGTTTATTTTTTTAGGAAAAAACTTTTTTAGAAAGATTTTTTAAGAAAAAGTCTTTTTTTTGCCTGCCCGGTAGAGGGAGGTGCCCGTAACTAAGAGGTCTGGATAAGGAAGGTTCTACTGTAGTGGGCTTCGCCTTTGTCCTTAGCATAATGCACCAGTGCGGCAGTGAGAAGTGGCTAAGCAGTCAAACGGTCAAAGAACTTGCAATCTTTACTTGTTATGTGAACTTTCCTCCAGACAACTCGCAGTCATCTCCTCGGGGCTTATTTTGACCTCATTGTTGTGCAAGCATTGCACGAGCGTCGTGGATATACATACGGAAGCAAGCGTCGTGGATATACATACGCAAGCATAGCATTTCATTGTGCAAGATGCAGATATACATACATACATACATACATACATACATATATACGGGGATGACAACACAGCATGATTACTTGCCTCGCCTGTCAGCTTGGTAACAAGAATTATATAGATTACATGCTTGCTCATGTGTACCGTTCCGTTTGGCCCTTTTGGTACCATTGCATACCTATCAAAGTGTACTTCTGCTGCACTTTCTACCAGCTGCCTACTCTGTTCCTGTTTCTTTATATGAAGAAGCATGGAATGGATGTTAAATTATTATTAATATTATTGTGAATGAATGATTGGGGTCTCAGACTGTGTACATTAGAGTGCATTTCCAGAATGCATAATGATGACAGCAGAAACACAGCCGATGTATGACAAAGTATGACAGAGTTTACTTATGACATCCACAATGTTGGGTAGAGCGACAAGAGCAGCAATAGAAAGACAGCAGTTCAGAGAGACATCAAAACTGATGTAGCATGCCAGTAGGCTTAACACCCTGTGACTACTTGTACTTATTATGTCAAGTCTAATGGAAGTCACAACTCAGAAGAAAGTAGGTGAAGAAGGGAAAATTGGCACCAGCTGGTATCGAACCCGGGACAACCTATGCCAACTACCTGGTTCGATACCAGCTGGTGCCATTTTTCCCTACCTCGCCTAAATCTCTTCCAACATGTGAATTCCATTAGATCTCTTGATATAGTTACAACCAACTTATCTATCACTATTATACCTATATACGTATGTCTAACCATAACTCCATGGTATAATGTGTTGCCAATAATAATCAATTGAAACTTGTCTATTTGCCTGTACTGCTCCTGCAGCAAGAGAATGCCGCACTTCTGCAACTGGGTATGAAGGTAAGGGGTCCAGTAGTGTACATTCTCTTCCTTTCAACGTAAACTGGTGGACTCTACAATTCAGTGGTCAATAAGCACATGTAATGAACTGGTCAGAAATGCATGTCTCTGTGTACTGGGATGAACCCTGCATATTGTTACGTACTTCTTCCCTGCATGTGTCAGACCACTGCTTACTTCAACGCAATGCTGGAAACTAGCTACACAGAGTTGTATGACATTGCTGCAAAGAATGGATACTTACTGAAGACACCAACTGGCCAGCCATACAACTTTACATACATTGGTGCTGGGTACGCCTTGTGTACAAATGTAACATTCCCTGTATGTATATATGCATACAATAGTAAGAATGGAGTGACATCCTGTGATTAATGCAGCCACACTCTTCTCATCTCTCCCTGGCTCACTATCCTTAGCTCATTCTATGTGTCCCAGATGGACTATACCAATGCTGCTGCAGTCAAGTGGTATCAGGAGCAGCTCCAGGGAGCTGTGGACCTTGGCTTCTATGGTTGGATGTATGACTATGGGGAGTACACTCCACCTGACTCCATCTCCAGTGATGGGACAGTAGGTAGGCGAGACTGAGCACACACATCAAATCAGTTGCTCTTGGTTATTTGTTTACAGTGAATGGAGAAAGCTAGTCTATGCCCAACATGTGTGATAGTAAGGAGGGTAGTTAATAACTACAGATCACATCATCCAGCCTGCTGCACTAGTAGTAGCATCACAGCTAGGCTGGGAAAGCCAAAATGACAACTAGAATGACAACCAGTGATCGCCAACCCCCTAGTCACTCTACTAAAGTGGCAGATCAAGCCACAGACTGCTGTTTCACCATTTGGAGTTCATCAATGTGGCTATGGCATGCTGATCAATGACATGATGGGCTGGGTGTTTATGAAATCTGAATGTTCTTCTCAGGACTGGAGATGCACAACAAGTTTCCCCTCCTGTATCAGAAGACAGCATTTGACTTCTTTATGAGGTTTGACCCCAACACAAGTGATGCCTATGCACCTGACTACCTCTTCTATGTGAGGTGAGCTATGTGGTCTATGAAGGATGGTACACATGACACACTGCTGACTGTGCCTGTGAATGGTGCTGCCCATGCAGGTCCAGCTACACTGCATCTCAAAGTTACACTTGGGCCCAGTGGACTGGTGACCCTTCAAGTGACTGGTACGTGATTCACACTGAGACACATGGACATTTACATCATCAGTTATAGTTACAGTGTCTCTAATAACATTTTGCCTATACATTGCCTGCATGTTGTCTGCAGGTCCTTTGCTTCAGGGTTGCCTGCACAGATCACTGCCAGTCTCAACATTGGCCTCTCTGGGATGCCTTTCTCTGGCTCTGACATTGGTGAGATCACAAGCATAGCTCTGAACTAAGTCATATGTTTTCTGTATTGTGTACTTCTGTAAATGCAGGTGGTTTTGAGTGGTATGTTGATGTTCCTCCTACCCTGGAGCTGTGGGTACGATGGACCCAAGCAGGTTGCTTCAGTGGACTAATGCATGAGCAGGGTAGGCTCATACTGAGCACCAGGATGCATGCCATGTGTGTCAAACCTCTGTATGACGCACACAGAATTGCATTGGGACATCATGTTAAATGTCATTCCTTTCTGACAAAGAATGGCCTCCTTATATTGTATAATGTAATGTGCAGACAAAGTTGCTATTGTGCATACCATCTTGTTACTTATGAATGTGAATGTAGTAAAGTCCTGCAGCTGGTATTCCAGTTGTCTCATCAATCCATGAAATAGGTTCACATACGTACATATGTTCAGTGCAGTAAAGAACATCAAATTTTGTAACATTTTTACTTCCTGCATTTATCCATCAATCCTACCTGTACATAATTCACTCCAGGTGGAGGGAAAGGCTTCACTTCCAAGACACACATATTTGACTGGCCAGAAGGCACTGCTATTTGGAGAAAATATGCCAAACTGAGGATGCAGTTGTTCCCCTACATCTACACTCAGGCCCACACTGCACATGAGGTGAGCCTGCAGACAGTGCCCACAGGTCTGTCTCTTCTTATTACCTGTATGTATGGCTAACACATTTGGTATCTCCTGACAGACTGGTCTGCCCATCATGAGGCAACATATCCTGCACTTTCCAAATGACACCACTGCCATTAAGCAGGCCCAGCAGGTACTGTGTGTGTGTGTGTGTGTGTGCGTGTGTGTGTGTGTGTGTGTGTGTGTGTGTGTGTGTGTGTGTGTGTGTGTGTGTGTGTGTGTGTGTGTGTGTGTGTGTGTGTGTGTGTGTGTGTGTGTGTGTGTGTGTGTGTGTGTGTGTGTACAGTATTAAGGTATGTGTGTTTCTGTAGGTAGCTATGTTATGTATGTGTGTAGTTGCCTGTGTTTGCCATTGAGTGTATAATTATGTGTACAAGCATCAATGTGTTTGTCTGTACATGTTGTGTATGGCATTGTACTCCACCCCCCACCCCCTGCTCTTCCCACCTATTTCTCCCCATTCCTGTAGTACATGTTTGGTCCCTCCTTCCTGGCTGCTCCAGTGGTAAAGGAAGGAGCTGCTTCTTGTAACGTGTACCTACCAACACACAACCAAAAGGAATTGACAAGATGGCTGGATGTTGGCTCAACAATGAAGGTTAGTTGTGCTCACACTATTACATACGTACATGTACAGCATCTCATCTCATCACTGTCTTGTGTGTGCAGTATGATGACAAAGATGGACGATTCAGAATTGGCTTCAGTGGATACCATACAGGAGGAAAGTAAGTCTGCCAATGAGAATACTGTAATAGTGTAATTCTTTGATGTTTGGTTTTGCTTTTGTTTATTAATTATTTTGTTTACAGAGCTGTGACCGTTTCTGCACCACTGGACACTGCTCCGTGGTTTGTGCTGGCTGGCAGCATCATCCCTATCAATGACCCACGTATCATGACTCTTAACAATGCAACTGATCCTCGTGTGGTTACATGGAATCAATACAAGGTTTGCAAGCAAAGTCACACGCACGCACGCACACGCACCCACGCGTGCATACACACACACTTGTGCTTGTACTTGTAATACCACAGCCAAGACTTGGCTAAGTGGACCCCATGAATGGGGTAAGCCAGCAGGTGGCAACAAGACCGGTGACACCGTTGGCTGCGGAGACACCAGCCTTATCACCCCAGTCGGTGCAGTAGGGGTACTCATCTATGGGCTTGCAAGACCTATGAGATGATGAACGATCTGTTTATCTCTCTTATAATTATTGCCTTGTGTATCATTTCAGAACCTGAGCTACCTGTGGGTGTGGGCAGACAGTGACTGGTCAGCTGCTGGGTACTCCTATACAGGATACAAGTATACAATGAATAGGTCTACTCAAGTACAAGGTGTGGCCAGTATGCTTTGCCAGATACTCATACATCCTTGCTGCTAACTGGAGTATGTTTAATCTTTTAGGTGCCATTGACTTCTCTGTGAGTGTCCCTGCAGCTAGCAGTGGCATCACCCACATCACTCAGATAGCAGCCGACTGGAAAGGTGAGACTAGGGGGTTCACAGAGAGTTGCTTTTACTGTTAATCGCTCAATCTGTTCTCCGGGCCCACTGTATGTTTTTATGTGCTCTCACTGAGCTGCATGAAGTCTTAATTTGGAGTGTTGGAAGGCTGTAGCCAAGATGTTCAATGTGATAGTGAGAGTAGTCACTCAGTAATTGAGCAGTCTTAAACTGATGGTCTATTCCTGTACTTGTTGACTGGAAAGTATTACCCATTCATGCTATATTTGTGTGCTTTGCGTTTGACAGTGGAACATATGGCACTTCACACTGTACTTAGTGTACTATTCTTCATTTCATTTCTGAACCAACTTTCGACATTGTAGCTATAGTGGAAGTCATGTAGAGCACTTCGCTGTATTAAATCTATGCACATACGTACACTTCTTCACATGTCATTCTCTGAAACTTGCAGTGCATGCAGTATGCAGTACCGTTTCCAGTCACTGCTCTCCTTACTGTACATGTTACTTCCCACCCATGTAGGTTCAGGTGGTAAACCAAGCTCCATTTCGGCAGGAGGTCAGGCACTGCCATTCTTGGCAGACTGGAGTGACCTTGTCTTCAACACAACCCTCTCCTCCTGGAGCTTTGACTCAGAGCAGAGTGTGACCTGGGTCAGGACGAGACCTGGAGTCAACCAATTCACTATGAAGCTGGCAGCATAACCATAGAACAGGTGTAAATACCAGTAAAGTTTATAGAATTATACTGTAAATTGTTACAGGGGAATATTATGTGTCATGAATGAAATAAATAATCTAATTATATCATGAAATTAATTTATATATGTATACGCTATGCATATAGGATTGCTTGGTTGCAGATATCCAAAATTGCAGGATTAATTGTCTGTGATCAGGAGTTAGCTTGCAATAGTGCATATCTGTTGTGAATGTGCTGTATGCATTAGTCTGCATGGCTTACTATAGACCGTCCCAAGTATGTAAGTCAGACTGCTGTATGCATGATTGTGCATTCCATGGAGCTATATACACATAATATATAAAGCCATGCATGCAGGCCATATACATACATATGCATACAGACAAAGTGTGAGGTGCACTGCACTAAACACATGCATTTGTGTCTTGTCCAAGTTTTATATAAGCAGTATAGCATGTTTGCCTTAATAAATTTGTATGATATACCACTACATCATTCCAATAATTATTCAAGGTATTATAAATTTCTCAAATCTCTTGCAATACCCATACAGGTGCCTCTATATACGTAGCCTATCAGAATAATTCATGGCCACAGCTTATCAAACATTTGGCAAATTCTCGGCACGACAAAATGAAACAGATATACCGATAGATGCAAATATAAGATCAAACAGTGAGCACCATACATGTGGCAGAACTAAACAATAATGTATTAGGCACTGTTTTTATAGAGTTTCAATTATTTTCTGATTCTCCTGAACTATTTTAGGTAGTATAGCTAGGTCTAGCTTAGTCTAGCATGCTAGCCCCACTTCACCCCTGAGTGCTTGCACTTGTGGTGTAAGTGCCCGAGGACAGAGTGGGGCTAGCGCGCTAGACTAGCTGGCCAGTGCCTCATCATGCAGCTGGCCATGGCCACCTTCAGCTTACAGTTCAGCTTAGTTACCATTAGTAGCCCACACACAGCAATCCTATTAGCATATACCAGTCTGTACCAAGCAACAGTTGCGCCAGCATGAGCATGCAGTGTACAGTAATACACAACCATGCACACTTGCAGCACCAGGAACTGAATAGTACTTGTATGTAAGCTTTAACGGTAGTGGAAATCACAGGCAGGTTTAACAATGGAACAAGTGAATCCAGAACATCCACAGGATTACAACAAGGAAGTTAGTGAATGCCATAAATTCTTTCTAAAGTGTCTCGACAGGTTCTTTAAGGCTTACCATCCATCTGGAATTAAGGCACTTGAGTTTGGTGGAGGCACCTCTGTGAGTAACCTCATCAGTGCTGCCACTAAATGTAAGGAAATTGTGTTTAGCGAGTTCAGTGAGAGCAAACGTGAATGGATAAGCCGTTGGCTCAGAAATGATCCCTCAACCTTTAACAGGCAGCCTTTATTCTCCTATGTTGTTTGCACACTTGAAGGAGGGATGGAAAATGAAATTGAGGAGAGGATGGAGCTAGTGAGGAACGTTGTCAAGGCCGTTGTCCCCTGTGATATTTTCCAACCAGAGCCAGTGGAAGACAAGGGCCCATACGACATTGTCTCCACTTCACTGTGTCTTGAATACATGTGCTTGACTAATGAAGAGTACAGGGACTGTGTCACAAAGCTAGCCCACCTTGTGAAACCTGGGGGTAATTTTCTGATGCAAGTGCATGAAAATGTTCATTCTCAGATCCATGCTGGTGAATCACTGAAAGTGAATCCCATTTCTAAGGAGATTGTGAGAGAGATCTTATTGTCTGCTGGGTTCTGTCATATCATCACTGAATTTTTACCACGAAAATCATTATCCGCAGATGTCTTGGAGAAGACCCCTGACATTACCAGTGTCATGTTCATTGCTGCCACAAAAGATAAATTTGGGTGGAATTCTGGATCAGATGCATGCTCAGAATCTGACATATAATTATAGAAGCATTTCTGGATTGTGAGGCTAAATTAAAATAATGCAATGTAAAATAGGCATAGTAGAGTATATACTAGCTATGTTTATGGAAGCTCAGTGATGATTCTATAATGTATGTGAGCATGAGAAGGTGGGTCTATTCAAGAGAAGTGTGTACCACTGATCAAAACAATGCATGGTGTGCTTCATCATGCAAATGGCCTTGGGCGAGATAATTCATGTGCTCCTATTCCTAACTAATCATGGCAAATGCAAGGAAAACATTAATACTTACAATATACTCCTTTAACTCATAAACAAAAAAGTGACCAGTTCTGCTTCTCGTTGCTATGCATGCATTATCAATACAGTACATGTATGTACATGTGTATGTAAGATAGTGGCATGACTGTTACAGTATGTGAGTGGGTTTTATGCACATGCACTGTTGAATTTCAAACTTATGCATGAGGTTCTCACTAAGGAAGTTCATTCTCCAGGTAGCTAATCTCACAATAATTGAGTATTTGCTCAATGTTTACTTCCTCCTTCAATGCTGCACACCAGGTGAAGGTGAGGTCAGTACTCCTGAAACACAGGCACGACTAGCCTTGCTGCAAGCAGTTGCAGGAAAAGCTAATGCAGCAGAGTTCAATGCATAGTGGTAAAGGCTCCATTTGAACACACTGCAATCTCGCTTCCACTTGAAGCCACATTCATGCAAATACGGGCCTGCATGACTGTGTGCAAAAATAGAGTCAAGACAGTAACACTGTAGCACACCAACAGACATCTACAGAGAGCTTACCATTCATAGTCAGATGTAGTACACAATTATCCATTGAACAAATCACCGTGTGCACTTGAAAGTCTGCTAGCTCCTCTATAGTCTCAGCCCCTGTATAGCTACTGCATTCAAGCGAAATGCAATAGCTCTATGTGGCTTCCAAGGTTTCCAGGATTACATTATTACATAGCTATACCCATGGTTAGGATTCACAAGTATCAACCATACACAGTCATAGCAAGCTAGCTCATTTATATGCTTAATTCCCTATAGCTAGCCATATGTGTTAGTGCACTGTATAGTTAAAACAGGCACAAAAAACTAGATTGATATCTGCCATTGTACATAGCCATTAGCTAGCCAGTTAGCTTAGACACCATACAAAACTTTAAATAGTTTATTTTTGTAATCTGGTAGCAAAGGATGTAGCTGGCTAGCTACTATCCATGGGTATGAGTTTTGGGTTTAGGCAGGGGCAGCTGAACAACTTCCCAGTTGGGGGGGGCGAGTATGGTTATAGCCCTGGCGCAGCGAGTTGCACGCTGGCACGGTCATGCATGCATTGCTGTCTGAGCAGACTTGTCTATACTTGACATTGATAAAAAGAAATTAAATACTGTTGCAGATGTACTTACGTACAAAATAGAGTCTCCTTCAGGGTTTTGGTGATTTTGATGAGTCACCAAAATTTGTGAGCTATCAAGATTTGGATGGGGGCAAGCCCCCCCCCCCCACCCTCCATGTTCCGCCGCCCCTGTTAGGAATCTTGTTTAGTTGGCTAAGCAGGAGATACTGTTGCCCAAGGCCTAGCTACCTTCCAAGGCACTCAGACAAATATAGTGCAAGATAATCAATTAAGGATAGGGTCCTTAATAAAGACGTATTTTTATGATGTTTCATACCTACGTAGATCATCGCTACGGCATAGCTAGGACTCAGCAAATTCTTGAGCAATCACGTAGCAGAAACAGATTGAATGCCGTTTCACCATTACATTGTAATATGTCATGTCTTGTTACTTTCAATCTGTTTCTGCTACACGATTGCTCAAGAATTTGCCCAGTCATATACAGCAGATTTAGGCAATCTTGCAACAGGTTCCAAATCCTTGGGCAGTCGATACGGACTGTGTGACATCATAGTTGTGTACAATTTTGGTTCGTAACCTAGGTAACGACTACCCACAGTTTGGGAACCTGTTGCAAGATTGCCTAAATCGGCTGTAATTATACGTGTTATACACTCAGCAAATCCTGTCACGTGACTGTGATTGAAAATGGCCGCTGGGAGATTGTCTGAATAGACCGTAGTCGATAAATGGAGCAAAGTAGAAGGTACTAACGATCGTCATGCGGTGTCGCTGAATGCATGTTAATTGGAATGAATTGATTAGCCTAATTTCCCCTCCAGTTATATGTATTCCATGGAAAGCTGGCTATGTAGCTACACACCTTACGCGTTAGAATCTTCCCCCGAGACTTTAGCCTGCCTGTATTTCTCTGCTTCTTTTGCATTATCTGGATTCTGTACTGTCTTGGTGCAAGCAGTTCTGCACAGCCAACCAGCCAAAGGGAGATTGGTGAGTGAATCAGTGACACTCTTGTAGTTGACCAGTAGAGGTGCAGTGTAGTTGTTCACATGCAAACACACACACACACACACACACACACACACACACACACACACACACTTCTTCTCTACACCTTGTCCTCGCGGACGTAGGGCAGGTCCAAGCCAAAGGCCTGGAACCTGTTTACAGCCAGTCGAAGTCTCCGTGGGTGAGGTGGCAAGCCTCACGCCAGACTTTATACCCTGGGCTTGAGGGCTGCTGGGTGCCTGGCCGTTGATGGCCGTAGATGGCCTCACGTTCCTCAGCCGACTCAGGCCCAGGGGGTGCGGTGGAAGATGGTTGACGGCCGAAGACCACGGCACGTATACGTGGTTCGCTGGACTTACGATGGTCGATCTCTGCTTGCAGCGCGAGTGGCGCTTTCCGCTGATGAGAAGCCATGACGCGCACACGTCCAATCCATTAGGCGTCATGGACACCGTGCATCAGAAGCTGATGAGCCAACTCCGTGCGAAAGAGCGAGATTCTCTGGTCCCTCAGCGACCGCGTGGTCTCCGAGCCGCCATTTTCAATGACGTCACACACACATTTTCAAGTGCTTGCAGTTGTGTATGTACACTACAAACACAAGCCCCACACTCAGCCTTAGTGCCCTTCACCCAACCCTAGTGCCCTTCACCAAACCCTAGTGCCCTTTACCAAGCCCTAGTGACCTTCACCCAACCCTAGTGGCCTACACACAACCCTAGTGCCCTACACACAACCCTAGTGTCCTACACACAACCCTAGTGTCCTACACACAACCCTAGTGCCCTACACCCAACCCTAGTGTCCTACACACAACCCTAGTGGCCTACACACAACCCTAGTGTCCTACACACAACCCTAGTGTCCTACACACAACCCTAGTGTCCTACACACAACCCTAGTGTCCTACACCCAACCCTAGTGCCCTACACCCAACCCTAGTGTCCTACACACAACCCTAGTGGCCTACACACAACCCTAGTGTCCTACACACAACCCTAGTGACCTACATCCAACCCTAGTGTCCTACACACAACCCTAGTGCCCTTCACCCAACCCTAGTGGCCTACATACAACCCTAGTGACCTACATCCAACCCTAGTGACCTACACACAACCCTAGTGCCCTACACACAACCCTAGTGTCCTACACACAACCCTAGTGTCCTACACACAACCCTAGTGCCCTACACACAACCCTAGTGTCCTACACACAACCCTAGTGTCCTACACACAACCCTAGTGTCCTACACCCAACCCTAGTGTCCTACACACAACCCTAGTGGCCTACACACAACCCTAGTGCCCTACACCCAACCCTAGTGTCCTACACACAACCCTAGTGGCCTACACACAACCCTAGTGTCCTACACACAACCCTAGTGGCCTACACACAACCCTAGTGTGCCTCACTGCACGTAGACCTGGTGGAGAAGGCTTACTGGCAGCTGGCTCTGACAGACACTGATGACAAGTTGGAGAGAGCATTAAGACGTTTGCTGGCCCCGGTGCTGCTCAAAGCAGCCAGCAAGGATGCAGCAGTGAGAGACAAGGTACTGTGTTCCTTGCTATCACATAACATCTGCTTGACCCAACTTTCTTGCCCTTTCTGTCCTCTCACTATGTTTTACTCCTCCTCCACAGTGTTCTCCTTGTTATGTGCCATGTGTATTTGATACTTGTTCTTCACTCTTTCATGTGCCATATAGATGTATTCTCGAGATGTACTTCAGCCCTTCTTACAGAGGGTTCTGTGTCTTTGTGTACACTTCGTTTCTTGTGATTTCCTCTGAATATTTATAGGTGAAAGAAATTGTTCTTCATGTCATGGAGAGACTGAAGAACTTGGACCAAGTACAACTGCCAATGGAGGCACTGTTCTTGCAGTGTCAGAGTCAGCAAACAGAAGAACCCACTCTAGTTCGTGCTCTATCAGATAAGCCTCATGCAGGAATTGTGTTGGTGCCAGTGACTGAGAAGAGTGTAGATGCCACACATATAGGAACTTTGTAGAGTTGACTGCTGCACGGTTGTGTTGTTGGCTCTCTTTCAGGTCTACAACATTCGGCTACTAACAGTGGGCTATGTTCGCTTGAGTGCAAAGGACAGATCTGTGTTTGCTGTAGATGTTTTGAAGTGCCTGCCACGAAAGAGTGGGGCCCATCAAGCTAGGTGGGTAGAGCTGTTGTGTGACAGCTGAGACACTGAGCAGTTTGTGTGGTGTTGTGTGGTGTGTGTACATACTGCATGTACTTGTGTGCACATATGTACTTAATCCCAAGTAAATAGTGGGGTTGAGTGGAAGTTGTGACCTTGGGAGAGATGAGGGGCGTGACCAGGGGAGAGATGAGGGGCGTGACCAGGGGAGAGATGAGGGGTGTGACCAGGGGAGAGATGAGGGTGTGACCAGGGGAGAGATTAGGGGTGTGACCAGGGGAGAGATGAGGGTGTGACCAGGGGAGAGATGAGAGGTGTGACCAGGGGAGAGATGAGGGTGTGACCAGGGGAGAGATGAGGGGCGCAACCAGGGAAGAGATGAAGGGCGTGACCAGGGGAGAGACGAGGGGTGTGACCAAGGGAGAGATGAGGGTGTGACCAGGGAAGAGATGAGGGGCGTAACTAGGGGAGAGATGAGGGTGTGACCAGAGATGAGGGGCGTGACCAGGGGAGAGATGAGGGGCGTGACCAGGGGATTGATGAGGGTGTGACCAGGGGAGAGATGAAGGCGTGACCAGGGGAGACATGAGGTGGTTAAACGATAAGAGATGTTGTCAATAAACTTCCAACCTCCAGTCCCCAACTCCTGCCTGTCTCCTGTGCTTCAGTTTGTTGCGCCTCTTCCTCATGGGGCTGGCTGAGCTGAAGCTGCCCAAGGATGTAGAAGGGAGGAAGGCGTTTCTGGCCTTGGACGATTTCAAGACATGCAAAGATGCAATTTTGAGCTTCTTTGAAGACTTCTTATTATTGCCTTATGGGTGAGCTATAGAGGGAAGGATATAGTGTATGTCTTGCTGTATCATTGGAGAAGTGCTGTATTTGTGTGTGTGTGTGTGTGTGTGTGTGTGTGTGTGTGTGTGTGTGTGTGTGTGTGTGTGTGTGTGTGTGTGTGTGTGTGTGTGTGTGTGTGTTTCTTTGTACGCTAGATTAAAGGATAATTGCTGCATAGAAATGGTTGAATGAAACGACGCCGATCATGACTTATTTCGACAAGTTGCCTTTAAGATCTTCGGACGTAGCTCCTTCCATTGGGCCTTGCTGTGCTTACACTTATTATCCTTTCCTTCTCAATTCTTTGTATGTGTATGTGTGTTTGTATGTGTGCAGTTTGGTCTAGTACATTAGTGCGTGTTCACTGCACATGTGGTATAGTGCTGATACTATGTAAAATGACCTGCCTATTACCTGACTATTGCACACGTTTCAGTAGTACTGTTGGAATACTGTACCATCCCTCTTAGGAAGGTGCCCCTCCGCTCCTCGGCTGACCCACTTTCCCTGGCCCATGCTGTGGTGGACGAAATAGAGCCAAGGAAAGCACCCCCTGGACTGAGCTTTATGGCAGTAGAGCGAGTCACTGGAGGGGAGTTTTTAGAGCCCGAGGCACTGGAAAAGGTAGGCCTTCACTGTATGGACCAGTAGCTGGAGATAGGTACGTAGGTAGGGAGTCCCTTGGTTTATTGTCTGTCACTCATAGCTTTGAGCCTGATTTGTCAGCCAGCTAGTAGCATGCTACTAGCTGGGTTATACTATGCTACTGTAATCTATGGTAGTGTGTAGCTACAGTGTTGTTCTATGTGGACATATATGTTTGGTGTGTGTGTTAGTTGTGCCACACTCAAGTGTGGTGCACATGTGATATCTGCCAGAGGCTGAAGGCCGATGGAGGATATTACTTTTCCAAGTATCACCAGGTTGCCATGATAACTTGTTATTCTGTATTGCAGCATATCCAATGAATGCTCTTTGAATTCAGTGCAGTGTGTGCTTTTGCTAGACTTGAAATTCTCATAAAGTAGGGAAGGTGTCCATCACTGAGACAGCATTTTGTAAGAATAATGGTTTAGCATGTACAGTGAGTGAGTCTGTTTTTGTCTTCCCTTTCCCCCATCACTACTACAATGACATTGACAGGCGAAGATGGATGTGCTGCGATTCCTAACTAGTGAGGTCTTCACAGAGGAGGAGATCATCCTACACCTTGTGACAGCAACCGGGGACACACGACAGAGGTGCAATACATGTTACTGCCGGTGTTTGTAGGCATGTACGGTATGTTAGAATAGGATTAAGTGTGTGGTACTGTAAAGTGTCCAGGTAGACCACTGTACCACCAATCCGGCTACATTGTCTGTGATAACACAGTGTTGCAGACTTTGCTGAAGACAAACTGAAGATATTTGGCTCTGGGTTTGACTGGAACTGCAAACCTATCATCCACCGCATCTACTCTCTTTTCCACGGCTCACCTCAACCCCAGCCCCATCAGCAGCAGCGGGGCAGGGCAGCTACAAGTACCAAGGTGGAGATGCAGAGGTCTCCAGCTCACATCCGTCTCAAGCTGAAGCTGGTCCCCCACCTCCTGAAGTCAGAGGCGGCTGCAGACATGTATCCCCAGTCAGTGCAGGTACGTGCATAATACATGGCTCACACTATACATAAAGCTGTTGGATGTGCATACATAGTGGGCAACATGAGTGTGCTTTAGTCTGCAGCAAGTAGAACTGTCTTTGCCTGCCTTGTGCCCACTAGCATAGATTTGTTCAACCCAGTGTTCTATCTAGGCTAATTTTGAGGGGGAGAGTGAGCCCTTCTTGCTTGCATTGTTATACTCCTTGAAGCTACTGTGCCGCTCGAAAGTAATGATCGTGTACCTCGCGCACGCACTCGAGACGCGTACGAGCGCACATGCAAGTAAGTGTTAATAGTGGTGTTATAATACGCTGGACCAAAATCGTTTTCGAGTGTGATTTTAGTTCCTTGAGAGTACCCCGTTTCCTGAAGGTATACCCTCGCCGTTTGAGTGCTTACGCACGAGAGTGGATTGTACGACTGTGGCAGCAAGGAAGCACGCCTGCACAGATCACCAAGAAGCTGGTCGAAGAAGACATCGTGGCCACAAGATGCACGGTTACGCGTCGGATCTTCTGCTGGACCAAGGATGCCAGATATATGGACCAGTGCAGGTTGCAATTGGGGCGGCCTTTGGTAGTAACAGAAAACATCACAGAGTACATGGACAAGACGCTAGAAAAGGATGAAGAACTCCACGCCACGGAAAGACATCGATTCATTGATCGCGACAAAGTGCGGAATGAATATCCCCACGCAGACGATTCGCAGGTATCTCCGCCAGAAGCTTCAGTACTCTGGTGTAGCCGACTGCTTCTCGCCATTTTTACATTACATCATCAATCATCACCTGTGTACATGTGTGCCGTAATGCAAAAAATCACCATTGATACACTTCAGAGTGTTAGCAGGTGAATATACATCATAGGGCGTGGCCTATACACTACATTACATACATTGTTCAGACTTGTACAGGTGGTTAGCTTAATATTACAGTATATACGGTTACGGTGCACTTGTCAATCTCCATAGCAACAGTAGAATGTTGATGTTGACTAGTGTGTGTTCATGGGTTGTGAATGCAAACAGACCATCCCACAGAATTTGTTCTTATGTAGTACAAGTTGCAATGCGGTGTACAAAGTGTGTGTGCATGGGTTACCTAAAATGTACATCTAGGCAGCATCCAGATACCATATCTGCTCTACAATTTGTCACTCCTAGTGCAGCCAAAAATTTCACTTTCTCAGGCAAAATGAGCTGGAATGTAGAAGATTAGTTTAAAGTTTGAAGCAGTTATTTGATAGATGTATACACACCTGAGGGATCTATCACCATAGATGCAATTTAAAAGTCGTCCTACTGAGCTAACATACACTCAGTGCAAGCTGCAATGTTGGTACACATGTACTGTAAAGAGTACTTTGAGTAGTAATACTGTTCTGGCAGTTGGGACCTGTGATTCACACGAGTGCACAAGAATACCTCACAAATCAAAATAGGAAACACAATTTGCCACTTGCTGACAATGTCACACAATGAAGGACACTGACTGTTTCAATGTTAATTGTTCAGACAAAGGGGTTGATGCCAATACAAATCTGGGGAATTCTTCCAAATCTCAAAACAGCACACTTTGACAGTGGTCAATGGCTGGAAACACCAAAAGGACAGGACACACTGCAAGGCTACGTACCTCCAAACACAGCAAATACTGCACACACCAGCATGGCTATTCACCGTTAAGGTTTTGCTTTCTTTATTCACATGCTCAAAAGACACTGCTGTGCAGCATACAGACAAACAGCTGAAGGAACGATGATCAGCGATTACTCCTCTGCTCTTCCGCTGCTGCTCATCATCTTGACAACTATCACCACAGCAACACAGCCAGCAACCCAGCCAGTAAAGGGAGATGCCAGTGAAGGACAGTCCTACCCTGGAGGATGTATCAGTGACTGGAGAGGACTGAAGAAGGCCTACCTTGACCACCAGTCCAGTGCTGATGTGGAGAATTCCATCTTTGACTTCTATCCCAGTGATGCTGCATTCTATTTTGTACTAGTCATGTTCTATGATGTGGGACCACCTCCCAACACCAGCACCAGTGGGAGAAGGGAGTGCTGCCAGAGAGGAAGCAAGGACTGCATCACTCACTTCATTTACAGGTTCAAGATCTTCAGAGACGTTTATCCTCAGCTGTTACAAAATTTTGCTCTTGTCACTAATTTCTTAGAGCTGGCAAGCTTCATGGGCAGTGGTTTAAGACCACTCTGCTGGGCTCCACCTAGGTTATGCAAAGGGACCTCAGCTGGACTGATCATGATGGAATTCTCTAAACAGGTACTACAAGTGCAATACAACGCAAACACTGTATGGAAGGAATGTAGTTAGTGTCATGATGTGATGCACGCCTCTCTCTCCTGTGCAGTTTATGGGTAATGTCCTTCAAGACAGCCCTTGGAGCAGTGACAAAACAGGGGTTGTCAATGGCTACAATGACAGTTATCATCTGTACCCTAAAGAAAATCTCTATTCCATTCCCATCCTCCTGTTTGCCACTGTGGGTCTGTTCCTGGTCCTCTACATGCACCACAGCTGGGGAGTGGTGGGCACAGTGCTGGCTCACTCACAAGTGGCAAGACACACTATGAGGTCCATCATGTTGGCATCGTGGATACTGTTTTTGTGGATGATGGTGCAGTTCTACATTGTAATCAAAACAATGGCTGACATCATTGAAGAAAGGAAATTATTGTTCAAGCCATTCCATGACCTTTACAGTCCCCAGGTGACTTTAAGCAAGATCCAGTTTGGCTCCTTCCTGGCCATACTGCTCCTTGAAGCTCCCTTCCTCATTGTCTTCTTCTTCCGCAAGTCCACTGACTTCCACAACAGGAAGCAGCAGCTCTCCAAGACTGACTGTCGTCTGTGCTACTGGATCACAGTCCTCGGTGACACACTCGGTGGTATCGGTGTGGTGGCAGCTGTACAGATTACTTCAGTGTATCTCTTCCACTGTGCACTCCTTTTGACAGTGCGTCCAACATATACTATAGTAACAGTGTCCCTGAGGGTGGCTTACATAGCTACTGGTGTGGTTGTATTCTTCCTTCTGATCCAGAGTATTTCCAGTTGCTTCAGGAAAACGTGTTCACTTGTTGGAACAGTGAAAGGAGTGGCTATCCTTATGCTGTCAGTACTCTGTGTGACCATTAACGAGAACCTTCGAGGGTTTGGTCAAGACACCCCGTTTGCAGATAACTCATCAGATTACACCTTCTACTCTGTGATGAGGTCGCTGGTGGCTTCAGTCATTATTGGGATGTACGGGTATGCAGCCAGGAAGATGTTGTATCAGAAGATGAGGAAGGAAGTGGAGAGGACAGAGAGGGAAGAGACAGAGTTGATGCCTTTTGTCAAGAAAGAAGCGGGCACTCTTAGTTAGGCTGGATAATGAATGGGGACAGATGTGAAATAGTAATATGCATGCTTCACTTACAGTAGCTCAGTTGATTCAACTTGATTGTACTTATGCTGGTTAATTATTGACTGTATTGTAATCATTTACTCGATGAATGGTGTGAGGAAAGTCGGTACAACTAGTGTGTGTACATGGGTAAGGTTGTGAGTGAGATGCCACCAGCCTACTACAACAGTGCTGTTGTTACAGTGAAAGTTATAGAGACCTACTTTACTCAGAAAGGGTTGGTTCTCCAATACCAGCTTCACAACAGGGTTGAAAGCCTTGCCGACGTTTCGACCAGATGCTCTGGTCTTCTTCAGGGCGAAGATGTGAAGCTGGTATTGGAGAACCAACCCTTTCTGATGCCTGAGCCAGCTGAGAAGCCCTCACTTCACCTATTTTACTAGAGTATAGTCAAAGTGCAGGCTGTGTGCAGACACCTGGTGCATCTGGTCTCACCAAATGCTCCAAGGGTAGGATAAAATGATGGACAGGCGCATGCATACAGTGAGTTAAGATGACTAATGTACAATACTAGTACCACATTGATAACGGAGTAGCAAAACTGTTTCATAACAGATTCCTCCTGGTCTCCCTTTCTGCTGTTTCTCCTTGCTGTAGTTGGTGTTTGAGTGCCTGTTTGGTGCAGAGACCCACTTCCGCCTGAAGCTGCTGGGTGTACAGTTCCTCCATCACATGTGTGAGAGGTCCAGTGTCACACTACTGGCAAGAACTGCACCTGTTCTGCTCAATGGCCTTTACAAGATCATTTCCCCTGAGCAGGAGGTGAGACCAGCACCACCATGTCCAGCATGTGCTGCTGTAGGGTTTGGAGTAATGTGCACTTGGGTTGTATTGTGGTATTAAGTATGTGGCTGTTACTGTATATGTGTGTGTGTGTGTGTGTGTGTGTGTGTGTGTGTGTGTGTGTGTGTGTGTGTGTGTGTGTGTGTGTGTGTGTGTGTGTGTGTGTGGTGTGTGTGTGTGTGTGTACATGTGTGGTGTCTGTGTGAGTGTATGTCTGTTTATGTGATGTGTGCAATTGTGTTGACCCATTTTTCTTATGATCCATTAGTCTCGCGGGGCCAGACCCTATTCTTCCAGTCTTGCGTAACCCGCCAGCCCGAAGAATAGGGTCTGGGAGTTAGCCTATGCAGAAGTTGTGGAGGCTCCCAACTTCGATTATCCATCGACGCCTCCTTATCGTGCCAGATTCGAAGTGTTACTAGCAATCAGCTTCGTCGGCTATTCTTCTCTGGCTTGTCTGATGGCGTTCCATACGTCCGATGGAGATGGAACACTGCTGTTTTTGTAAGGCAAGGGGCTGATAACTAGAGCGATCGACATCTTTGGTGGACGTCCTCGCGCTATCTCTATTACCGCAGGTAGAGAGATTTGCCGAAGCCAGTGGGAAGGGAGATGAAAACATCGCGCCCCCGTACGAATTCAACCACTGCTTGCACCTGCTCCTGCTTCAATCTCTGAAATCCTGCTGCAGCAGCCACTCTACAGGCAATTGCTTCGATCCTTGCGCCTTCTTTGCGCACCGCCACACCACGTCGGGTTGAACTTGACCCACAACAAAGGGGTGTTGTTAAACACCTAGTCCGGCGTTCCCACGGATATTACACAACAACAGTCGAGCTAACTCCCAGACCCTTTCTCGGGCGCTTGCGCAATACCGGAAAGGGTCTGGCCCCGCGAGACTAATGATCCATTGGATTAGGGTGAAGTGGTAACCTGGTGAATGTGTGTTTTGTTTCACTGTGCTGCTGAGGTAGGCTCTATCTTATCCTTCTTATCCAAACAGAACCAGAAACTGAGAGAACTTGCCTTTGTTGGCATTGGTAAACTTGCACAGTGAGTCCTCTACTGTAGTAGTGTGTACATATTGGGCATACATGAGCACAATTGAACATTTCTATGGTTCTGTCGTGTGCAATGAGCAGCGTTTGTAAAAGTACTGCTGTCGACCTGAGACAGTTGACACTACCTAGGAGCAAAAACATGGCAATGGATTGATTGATTGATAGTCAAGTAGATGTGGCAAGCTTAGTAAGATTAGTGTGTACTTTAGATTACATTAATACCATGTGTATACAGCAACACTACAAGAGTGCTGAATGCTTGTGTACTGATGTGTGTTGTGTATGACTGCAGTATGCGTCCATAAGGTTGTATTGTGTGCCATTCCCTTCTCCAGTCGCACTCCTCAGCTCTTCAGAAAGGACATTAACCATGCAGTAAAGATGTTTGATGCTCTGGGAAAGGTATATGTGTAAACAGTGGCTCAAATAAACTTCCATTGTGTGAAGATGCATGTGTGAGGATGCATGTGTGAGGGTTGACATGTGAGGGTGCATGTGTGAGGATGCATGTGTGAGGATGTGTGTGTGAGGATGTGTGTGTGAGGATGCATGTGTGAGGATGCATGTGTGAAGGTTGACATATGAGGGTGCATGTGTGAGGATGCATGTGTGAGGATGTGTGTGTGAGGATGTGTGTGTGAGGATGCATGTGTGAGGATGCATGTGTGAAGGTTGACATATGAGGGTGCATGTGTGCATGTTGGTGTACATATGTGTGTCCACTTTATATGTGTGCATGCAGGCGTGCATGCATGAATGTGGCAATGGAGAGGGAACATGTGAGCATTTCATTTGATGTAGAGATGTCTGTGTATTAGTATAGGAGTGTGTAATACGTATGCGCTGTAGACATTATAAGCTGTGACATGCTTGGTACAGGAAACTCAAGATGTGTGTCTGGCTGTTCTGGAGTGCCTCAGCATGCTGTCCCCTGCCTATGTGGGAGCATCAGACCTGGCAGCCACTGCCTTGGAGGCTCTAGTCCTGCAACATGTGGAGAGCGTGCGTCAGGGAGGGCTGGATGGGGGAGGGGAGGGGGGGAGCTGGATGGGGGAGGGGAGGGAGGGAGCTGGATGGGGAGGGGGAGGGGAGGGAGCTGGATGGGGGAGGGGGGGAGGGAGGGAGGGAGCTGGATGGGGGAGGGGAGGGAGGGAGCTGGATGGGGAGGGGGAGGGAGGGAGCTGGATGGGGGAGATAGTAAGCGTTTTACTGCCATTGAGAGAAGTGAAATGTAAAGTTGGTGTAGCTATTCTGCACAGGCAATGTGATGCTGATGCAGGCAAGAATTCATGAAACGGGTGGTGTAGAACATGTATTACGTACGTCTGGTATGCAGTGAGGGGGCAATGCTTTGACTAGACCCCTGCTCTGTACCGCCCCAACAGGAGCTCCCACGGGTACGACTAGCGGCTACTCACTTTGCCAATACAGTGTTCCCATCGGACCATGTTCCTTCTTGTTATGTCCGCATCATAGCGGCAGGAGATGAGTACGTATGTGCATTTACACTATGTGTATATGTGTGTGTGTGTGTGTGTGTGTGTGCATGTGTGTGCACACAATATGATGCATGGTTAACAAGATGATATCTGTTTGCATCACCTGTTATTGCTCTGTGCAGAAGACACGACATCAGAGAGGAGGCTAGGAAGGGACTGTGTCTTGCAGAGAAGGAAGAGGATGAATTTAAATTTCCCAACTTTTCAGTACTCGTGACCTACCTTGCTGGCAGGGTGGGTGACAGGGGGCACTGTACCTATATGTCACTCTATGCATTACAGCACCTCACATGTATTGTTCCGCTTCCTTTCTCCTTGCCTCTCCACTCTGGTGCTCTCCTGGCAGTGTGCTAGACGTATGCAGCGAGGCCAAGGTTATACCACAAGTAGCAGTGCCATGCCACTGTCACCAGTAACCTTTGGCGTTGCCCTCAACTTCTGTCAGACCTGCCTTCACCGTGGTGGCCATATTGGCAAGCAGCAGGAGCTCACACTGGCGTTCCTGCTTCCACTCAGGACCCACTTGGAGGCACTGTGCACAGACAAAGAGGGTAACTGTCATGTCTCCTATTGCTTGACTCTACACTGAGGCTGCACACTGTTTGTGTCATGGCTATATATGTACGTGTGTATGTACTTGTGTGTGAGCACGTGTGTATGTACTTGTGTGTGAGCACGTGTGTATGTACTTGTGTGTGAGCACGTGTGTATGTACTTGTGTGTGAGCACGTGTGTATGTACTTGTGTGTGAGCACGTGTGTATGTACTTGTGTGTGAGCACGTGTGTATGTACTTGTGTGTGAGCACGTGTGTATGTACTACCTACTGTATGTGTGTTGTGTGTGTGTTTGCATTGTACTGTATGTGTACATGTGTCTGCAGGCAAGGAGGCAGTGGCGTTGTACCTGGACCTCATCAAACAAGCATTGGCACCTTGTGGCGGTAAGCTGTAGACAGTGCAGCTGGTGATGCACTAGGGGATACGTAAGGCACTTTATACCGTTTGCTGTCTGGCTGTACCCTATGTTGTTGTGTACAGGCGGGGAGCTGCATGGTACAGCCATGGAGTGCATGCTGGAGCTGGTAGCTACCTCACCCAGACACACCACTCAGGGACTGCACCTGGACACCACATGGGTCAAGGTGAGAGGGTGCAATGGTTTAGCTTTCACCAGGATAAACTTTCGCATTTTTGCCGATTAGCAGCCATCTGTGAAAGTTCCATCCTTGTGAAAACTTACACAAGGCAATAGCTGGCCAGACTGAGACTATGCAACCGTGAAAGTAAAAATGCAAAATTGCGAAAACGCACAAACCATGAAAGTTTAACCCAGTCAAAGTCAATGCGCATATGATACTTACACTATATGAGTACTGTGAGCAAGTGTGTGTGTCACTCAGTGTGTGGACTTGCTTTTGGTGCCATAAAATTGTGCACTCAGTGTTGTTAGCATGGTTTCTACTGTGTAGTTACTGTATATGCCATGTGATGACCATTGTTGTGTAAGGGTGCTCCTTGTGCAACTGTGTTCAGTGTGAAGTGTAAACTTTGTGCCACTGTGAACACCGCATACAAACATTCCTGCTTACCATCTGTGTCACATTGCCTACACCTCACGCTTTGTTAGCCTCGCTCATCCACTGCATGTGAGTGTACTTGTGTGTGTGTCTCATATTTATGTGTTGTAATGCTGGGTCCAGCTTTACCAGCTTGCTCACTTTACTCTGGCTCCTCCTCCTGCAGGGCTTTCTGGGTTCTCCCCACAGTGACACTCGGGAGAAGACAGCCCGCCTCCTGGGGTTCCTCTCAGCCACAATGAGTGAGCCAGAGCTCACTGCCTTGCTGAATGAGCTGCTGCAGGAAACTGATGGCAAGGTATGGCATTTACTGTATATAAGTACTTGCGCATTGTATACGTATGTATGTCTTGTATAGGCCTGAGTGGCTATGTATGGGGTATCCATTGTTACACTTCATTTCACACTGGCCAGTTTTTCAGATGTTTCATTATCTGCCAGCTATATACCTTTATCAGTATGTGTATGTTGTGGGGGGTTTGGTAGGGTGGGTGGGGTAGGGGAGAGGGTGAGGAGGGGCAGTGGTATGGTGATGAGGTGCATGTGGAGGATTGTGGTGGTGGTTGTCTGTAGCCCTGCCTGATGCCACAAGCATTTATTGCACATACTGTATACCTGCTGCATTGTGTTCCACCCCTTCCCATGCCCCACCTAACCACCACACACAAAGGCGTTGGAGCACCAACATGGTGCTGTGCTTGCCTTGGGGTTTGTTGGGAAGCATGCCTTGCTACGAGGGACTGAGCGTGTGTGGCAGATAGAGGCAGAAGACCAGACAGACCGCGTTGAGCTGCAGTCAAAGCGGCCTAAAGCAGGAGATATTACACTTGATGTACTGACCAAATTAGGTAAGCAGTAACTGTCCACTTGCTAGGTTATCATCGCTAGATGCCATCTCACCAATCAGTGTTAGTATCGTGGGCCATTGTTTTCAAGCAAACCAGTAATGTATGAGGGACATGTGGAATACCCTCTAACTGTGACTCCAACCCTTGTTTGTATCACTACACCCAACAAACAACCTATGCACATGTGGAAGTGCGCTTCCTCCTCCTCCTCTCTCCAGCTTCCTTTGTCTCCTGCAATCAGTCCAAGCTGCTTGGTGCTGCTGCTTGCGCCTCCCTTGGTGAGCTGGCCAGAGTGGCTCCTCTACCCTTGCCAGATGGTACTTGTGAGGACACAGAGAAGAAGACAACTGTGGACAGTGAAGGAGCAATGGTACGTAGGCAATTGGCAGCATACAGCACACGTGTCTTTGTGTATCCACTAGTACGTATGGTGCGTTACTCTGCTACACCTTAAGGAGACTGAAGGCTGTAACTCAAAGAGTGGTGTGGCCCAGCTGCTGGCTGACTACCTCAACAGTGTCGTTGATGTGAAGGTGAGGCCGCTGTTGACCACTCCACATACATAGTTATGTGCTATTTACTCTCTTTGTGTACATGGCAGGAGATTTACGTGCAATGCTTAGTGGCACTGTTAAGTTATCCTTGTTCTTTAGCCTTTGTCACCAGTACTTATCTGCCTCTGAAGCAAGATGTTCTGTACCTTTCCCATCTGCCTGTGTGTGTTCACTGTGCTATGGTGGATGTGTTCTTATTGGTGATGGTTAACTCATGTTATGTGTACAGCTGCAACTTCACCACTCTTCCTGGTTATGTGCTCCTGTGGGTTCACATATGTGATTGGTCAACATGCTGTACCTGCATGCTGGTGTGCTGTTGTTCTTTTGTTCTAGTCAGTCCATTTCATCTACCTTCACTTCTATCCCGTACCTCAATTTGCATGTTTATATGTAACAGACACCTTTCTGCTTCTGTTAGTGCAAGCGACAGGCAGCTTTGGCCCTGGGTCTGTTAGTGGTTGGTGACGATAATTTCCCCTGTGTGAGGATGGTGCTGACCAACCTGTTTGAGACAGCTAAGGTGAAAGGACAGTGTCTATCACTTTAATCTTTGTTCTTGAATACCTTTCAGTACATATGTACTAACACACACACACACACACACACACACACACACACACACACACACACACACACACACACACACACACACACACACACACACACGCTGGTCTTCCTGCTACTTGAGCCAATGTACCTCACACAGATAAAGCTGTTTGACCTGCACATGACCATCGGTGAAGCCATTTCATGTGCAGCTGCTGGTCGGCTCTCAAAGGCAGCCACTGACCACTGGCAGGCTGTGTACAGCAGTGCACCTCAAGAGCAGGTGGAGGAGGATGAGGGGGCCAAGGCTGCAGTACCAAAGGGCATACAAGAGAACTTGCAATGGACACTGGAGATGCTAATTAGCACCAAGTATGCTGTGTCATCTGTTCTGGGCCAACGACAGGTTGGTACTTTGCTGACCTTTAATGCCTTCATGTATAAGTACTAGATTAAGCAGTGACAGATGGTGTGCACTCACATGACTGTAGTTTTTGTTACATGTACAGTTTGTCTGTAAGTATTATACTCCCATGTGTACTGTACATTAAGTAGTTCTATAGCTATGTAGAAGGTAGTACAAGTACGTATAGCCTCGTTCTGTGCACCAATCTCACTCACTGCTGGTGTGTGCATGCATACATGAGTGTTCTCTCTTTGCTGTCTTAGGCTGCTGGTCTTTGGCTTGTGGCTCTGCTCAAGTTCTGTGGCCAGCAAGCAGTGATTAAGGTCAGATGATGCATCAAATGGTTGACTTGGTAGTATTGCTAGTTCATGCACTCTCTTGTACGTATACCGGGAGATGTACTGACTTGTGTACATACAATTGTACATACTCTACACACTGTACTTACCTACCTCCACATACATGAGCTGTCTTGTACTGTCCCTAGCAGCATTTGTGTGTTCATTGGAATATGGTGGATGTGTTCTACTGCTCCTGATGTTAAAGATGATTGATATGTTGTGGTTGAAACTTCGTGAACTGGTCACCCTGTTCACTACTGAGTACTCTCTGTTAGTGATTTCTGTGCATACACTTGCATAGAACAGAAAGTGGAGTGCAATCGATCAATTGTGTATTCAGTACAAATGAATCAATCACAGCTGATCAAGAGATGTTTTGACCTTGTAGGACATCCAACATTATGCAATCTCACTATTTGAAGGCCACTTTCTCTCAGTGTGTAGTCTGCCAACATCTTGCACATGACAAACTGCCATTCCAGTTTCAAATTTAACTGATTTGCAATGTGTCGTGGTGACAGTTATCACAGAGCTATCTACCTTATGTACATAGGACCATCTGAAAGACTTCCAAATGGTGTTTGTCAATATGCTGTCTGATGATGGTAAGCCCTTTGATTGTGAGCAGGAATGTATGTGACCATGTGTATCATTGTGCGCCAGTGAAGGCTGTAATGTACTGTACAGGGGCAGTCTAACATATTCTGTTGAATTGTACTTTCCACTCTTATCTTCCTTCCTGCTTTCCTACTAAACTGCATCCCTTTATCACCACTTTGTGTCCAACCATCCCTCCTTTCTTCCATCCCTTCCTTAACATTCATTTGTCCATCTTTCCTCCCCCCTCTCCTCCCACCACCCTCCCACCCTCTCCCTCTCCTCCCACAACCCTCCCACCCTCTCCCTCTCCTCCCACCACCCTCCCACCCTCTCCCTCTCCTCCCACCACCCTCCCACCCTCTCCCTCTCCTCCCACCACCCTCCCACCCTCCCCCTCTCCTCCCACCACCTCCCACCCTCCCCCTCTCCTCCCACCACCCTCCCACCCTTCCTTATGCATAGCTGTGACACAAGAGGTAGCCTCCAGTGGACTTGGATTGGTCTATGAGTTGAGCGATGGGGAGCAGAAAAAGGAGATTGTGTCAACACTCACAGACACCCTCTTAGCAGGAAGGAAGTGAGCACCACTCCCTCTCACAGTGAAGAGTGCTTGCATGCATCTTTCTTGCAGGACTTGGTGTGGCTGTGTATACAGCATGTGATGGTCCCACTCCCTCACACATTCTACGTTTTGCCCAATTGTAGGCTGTGCACAGAGACTCACAGCATACACACACACACACACGCACATGCGCACGCACACACACACACACACACACACACACACACACACACATTATGTAGCCATTGTACCAGAGTGTACAGACAAGAGCAATGTCACTGAAGTTTTTGAGCCAGGGATGATCAAATTGGAGCCATGCGTTTTGACAGCTTTACAGTTGTCATCATCTGTGGCACATGACAACTGAACAGTTGTCACGACTTTTGGCTCCAATTTGATCATTCCTGGCTTGTGAAGTTCAGTAATGGTTGCTATACCTAGCCACACAGGATTCCTCACACGTCATGAGGAATAATGTACAATCTACCCTGCAGTTCACCCACTGCTCCTTCAAGAGTGCACTGCAGTGTTACCCATTCCTCTCTACTCCTTTCACTGTCCAGGCCAACCCGGACCCTCAGCTCAGACAGTAAACTATTCCCTGAAGGTGTCTTGGGGAAAACCCCTTCTGGGTGAGTTTGACATGCATGTCCACTGTAGCTGCAGACACACGCCCACACACACCACCTCACACACATTGTTCCCTCCTCCTCCTCCCCACACACCCGCACACACCACCTCACACACATTGTTCCCTCCTCCTCCTCCCCACACGCCCACACACACCACTTCACACACATTGTTCCCTCCTCCTCCTCTCGTCTTATGCAGTGACAGTCTATCAACATACAAGGAGCTATGCTCAGTGGCCAGTGACATGAACCAACCAGACCTCATCTACAAGTTCCTCAGTCTCTCCACTCACCACTCAGTGTGGAACTCAAAGAAGGTGGGGGCAGTTGTGTAGGACCACTCAATGTGACACCATCCACTCAAATGTTCCTGCTGCAAGCTGACTTCACTGTGTGGAGATGCATGCACTTTGGGACTCTAAAGGGTGAACTGTCTTCATTCTACGTAGTTGCACACTGTGAGGTACAGCTTGCAGTGAAATATGCCTATTTTTGACAATTGCTATTTGCTTTTAGACTCATTATGTATACTTGTGTGTGTGCGTGCACACACACCTCTGTGGAGAGTTCTTTGTATCATCGCCAGCCACTTGTCAGTACTCTAGTGTTTGAAGCCAGTGGATGCATGATGTGATCTAACCTGCTCCTGTCCTGTGACTGCAATGTCTGCATACTTTCCTGTGATGTATCACAGTATGTATGTGCACTATCACTGTTATCAGGCTTTGCATCCATGGGTAACAGGATGTGTGGTCAATGTGCCTACTGCATCCTGTCTCTAAGCTGTGCCCTCTCTCCTCTTAGCCATCTCTTGTATTTCCTGTATCTCTTGTGATGTGTTGGGTTAGGGTGCAGCATTTGGATTCCAGTACATTTCGGAGCAGGCCAGAGAAGAGTTGAAGCCTCATCTGCCCACTTTGGTGCCTAAACTTTACAGGTTTGTGTTTGGAGAAAGGACTTGACATCACATCCTTGACATGCTGTGTATGTAGATGCTTATTGGCATTTACAGTACGTTAGTACTGGGGTTGACCCTTCATGTGTGTGTCTGTCCACTCACTGTGTACACCCGATGCCATACCCATAAATGGCTCTGTCTTGGTATTAGAATAAGGCCTCATTTTATACTTCCCTCTATCAGTACTTGATGTACAAACATTACGTTTTGTTTGTACTGTCTGGTACTGTATGTCCGTTATACGCCAGGTACCAGTATGACCCTCACAGTGGGATCCAGCAGTCCATGACGAGCATTTGGTCATCCGTGGTACCTGACAGCAAGAGAGCAGTGAGTGCTTGCTTTGGCTCTTTGTGTCACTGCAGTTGGGTCTCACTGCATCACACACACACACACACACACACACACACACACACACACACACACACACACACACACACACACACACACACACACACACACACACACACACACACACACCACACACACACACATACTGTATGTACTTACAGTATAGTCACATGTGTACGTACTTGCATAGCTACCTCCAACAGGCTCATCAGTGCAATAGCATGTGTAGTGTAGTGTAGTGTAGTGTAGTGTAGTGTGGTGTGGTGTGGTGTGGTGTGGTGTAGTGTGGTGTGGTGTGGTGTGGTGTAGTGTGGTGTGGTGTGGTGTGGTGTGGTGTAGTGTAGTGTGGTGTAGTGTAGTGTGGTGTAGTGTAGTGTAGTGTGGTGTGGTGTGGTGTGGTGTGGTGTGGTGTGGTGTGGTGTGGTGTGGTGTAGTGTAGTGTAGTGTAGTGTGGTGTAGTGTAGTGTAGTGTAGTGTAGTGTAGTGTGGTGTAATGTAGTGTGGTGTGGTGTGGTGTAGTGTAGTGTAGTGTAGTGTAGTGTAGTGTAGTGTAGTGTAGTGTAGTGTGGTGTAGTGTAACGTAGTGTGGTGTGGTGTGGTGTGGTGTGGTGTGGTGTGGTGTAGTGTAGTGTGGTGTAGTGTAGTGTAGTGTGGTGTAGTGTAGTGTAGTGTAGTGTAGTGTAGTGTAGTGTAGTGTAGTGTAGTGTAGTGTAGTGTAGTGTAGTATAGTGTTGTATCATGTGTCTGTAGGTGGCTCAGTATCAAAAGGAGATAATGCATGATTTGATGCAGAACTTGAACCACAATTTGTGGAGGAACAGGGAATCAAGGTGTGTACCACCCAATCCACTGTCCACACACCACGTGGGGAAAGTGGTGTGTGGATAGTGGTGTGTGGATAGTGTGGTGTCACCACTGTCCCCACACCACTGTCCCCACACCACTGTCCCCACACACCACTGTCCCCACACACCACTGTCCACACACACCACTGTCCCCACACACCACTGTCCACACACACCACTGTCCACACACCACTGTCCCCACACCACTGTCCCCACACCACTGTCCACACACCACTGTCCACACACACCACTGTCCACACACACCACTGTCCACACACCACTGTCCCCACACCACTGTCCCCACACCACTGTCCCCACACCACTGTCCACACACACCACTGTCCACACACACCACTGTCCCCACACACCACTGTCCCCACACACCACTGTCCACACACACCACTGTCCACACACACCACTGTCCACACACACCACTGTCCCCACACCACTGTCCACACACCACTGTCCACACACACCACTGTCCACACACACCACTGTCCCCACACCACTGTCCCCACACCACTGTCCACACACACCACTGTCCACACACACCACTGTCCACACACACCACTGTCCCCACACCACTGTCCCCACACCACTGTCCACACACACCACTGTCCACACACACCACTGTCCCCACTCACCACTGTCCCCACACCACTGTCCCAACTCACCACTGTCCACACACACCACTGTCCACACTCACCACTGTCCCCACACCACTGTCCCCACACACCACTGTCCACACACACATTATAATTATGCATACCTATCCAGTACACATCACATCTATTCAGTGTGCTGTACTACATGTCACTCTATGCAGCTGCCTGGCCCTGAGTGATCTGTTAGTGGTTAGCCCAACAGAGGACCTTGTCCCCTACCTCCCAGAGCTGTGGAGCCTCTGCCTCCGAGTACAGGATGACATCAAGGCTAGTCCACCTTCTGCTTTGGGAGCACAGGATTACAGCAAGCCGTAGTTAGCACAGTGTCACTAGTCATACTGGTGTTCTGTATAGTACAATATTACCGCTTGAGCAGTGCTCATTTCGCGGTATGCGTGAGTGTGGCTGTGGTTGTCACGTTCTGTTATGTTGCTAAATGACAGAGGTTGCTAGAATCTGTGGACTGATTTGCAGTGCTCACATTGTATGAGTTGTGTGTTTGTATGTGTGTGTGTGTGTGTGTGTGTGTGTGTGTGTGTGTGTGTGTGTGTGTGTGTGCACGTGTGTGTCTGTCTGTATGTATGTGTAGGAGAGTGTCCGAGAGGCTGCCAGTTCTGCATGCTACTCACTGTACAAGTTGACACTTCGTGCATGTGACGTTGTTGGAGAGGCTGCTCGGGCCGCTGTGGACCAAGCCCTGGGGGAGATCTTCCCTCTCCTTCTTGAGAAGGGGATGACCAGCCCTGCAGAGGAGGTCAAGACGATCAGGTGAGGAGAGGAGGGAGAGGGGGCATGAAGAGAGGAGAGAGAGGGGGGCAAGAGAAGAGGAGAGAGAGAGGGCAAGAAGAGAGGAAGGAGAGGGGGCAAGAGGAGAGGAGGGAGAGGGAGACAGAGGAGGTAAGAGGAGATGTGTGGGATGAGAGAAAGGGGGAAGGCAGAAGGAAGGAGAGAGACAGAGAGAATGATGAAAAGTGTGTGATAGGCAGGGAAAGGTGGGCAAGGGTAGGAAAGAAGAGTAAGAGAGATGTGCAGAGGCGATTGGATTGGAGCAGAATGGGTGAGAGGAAGAGCAGTACAGCAGTAGTTATGTCCTTATAGCAATGCTGTGTAATGCGACTGTAAAGTGGTGTATCCCTGTGGAAGAGGGATACATATTGCATAATCATGTAACGTCTTCTCTGCTGCCTACCCTGCTATAGTCTCCTCACCCTGCTGAAGCTGACAGAGGAAGCTGTGAGTTCTTGCTTGTGTACATACATACATGACCTGTTTCAGCGTCTCAGTATGAAAGTGTGTTGTTCTTCTGAGCTGAGGAATTCATGCCTGTCTTCACTGCAGGGTTCCCTGTTGAAGCCACATATTCCTCTCTTAGTTCCCGTTTTACTAAAGAATGTCAGCTCCCTAGAGCCGCAGGTGTGCTACTCTGCAGCAGGAGTGTGTTCTTTCTCTCTGTGTGTTTATTTGATGGAGTGCAGTGTGTGTGTGTGTGTGTGTGTGTGTGTGTGTGTGTGTGTGTGTGTGTGTGTGTGTGTGTGTGTGTGTGTGTGTGTGTGTGTGGTGTGTGTATGTGTATGTGTATCTGTATGTATGTCATTCTGTGAATGTGTACACGTATATGTGTACACAGTGAGTAGATGCAGCCATGACACAAGATGTGATTATGTTTGGCCATTAGTTAGAATCTGCTCAATTGCTGTTTTCCCCTACAATACGTAGGTGCTAAATTACATTAGCCTTAAACTGCAAGACAGTGAAGATCAGGAAAAGGTGTGTTGAGGCAAACCTTTAAGGTCATGGGAGGTGAACCAGCATGTAGTACATCTCGTCAACATACAGTCTGGGTTGCACTGTATCTGGCCTTGCTTCCCATCTCCATCACCTCAACGCACCATACCAACACCACACAGTCTTTCTACACCTTCTCCTGCATCTTCTTCACTTTCACCTCCTCACTTCTTTCTTTCCCTACACTTTCTCCCTCTCCCTCTCCCTCTCCCTCTCCCTCTCCCTCCCTCTCCCTCTCCCTCCCTCTCCCTCTCCCTCCCTCTCCCTCTCCCTCCCTCTCCCTCTCCCTCCCTCTCCCCCTCTCCCTCTCCCTCTCCCTCTCCCTCTCCCTCCCTCTCCCTCTCTCCCTCTCCCCCTCTCTCTCCCTTTTCCTCCCTCTCTCTCTCCCTCTTCCACTCTTCACCTCTCTAGCTGGACCAGATCAGAGCATCCTCCTCAAAGTCTTCTCCCCTGATGGAGGCAGTCAGGTTCTGCTTGCCGCACATTGATGCTCAGGTTATGGAGAGGCTGGTGCCTCGATTGGCTGATATCATCAAATCTGGCATTGGGGTGTCCACCAAGGTAATTAGATTCATGACACAGTATTCCTGCTAGTTGTGAATATGAAGTCATCCACCAGTGTGAGATGACACTAGCGATGTGTCTACTGTACAAGAAGGAAGTACGTGACTCTTGTCAGGCAATGAGTGCTCTATAGTGTACATACATTTGAGTTCACTCATAATACACAGACTGAAACACAGACATTCACTGAATACACAGACAACTGCTTGTGCGCAGACAGGCTTTGAGCATAACTGGTGCACTGTTCTGTGCATGTCTATTCCTCAATGTGTGACCATTGCCAACATAGGCCAAACGTACTGTAGCAAAGTGATGTGTTTAGTACATCCATATGATGTGATGTGATAGAGAGGCTGTGTTGGATGTCTGATGTAGTGAAGGGTGACCAGTGCTGCTGTTGACTCCTCCTGTGCTCAGATAAACACTGCACAGTTTGTTGTGATGCTGGACAGGCAGTCGCCTCAAGAGCTCTCCCCCTTCATTGGTAGGCACCTTTGAAGCCAGTGCTGTAATGTGTTTGGGAAACAAAGGGGAGGGGCACACATTTAGTGTGATTATGCATGGTTATATTCAGAAATGATTAACTACATTTACACTGTCTTTCATGTACTGTTGGTAACATCAGAATTGTTCTGCATCCTTCAGTTGGACAGTATGTTTGAAGATGCAGTGACCTTTAGTCCCAGCCACTTGTGGGCCTTGTAACAGCATGTATTGTAGAAAGGTGGCTGGCTATGCTGCAGTTATCAAGCAATTTGTTACCCTTATGCCAGGGTAAGGCCTTACAAAACAGGTAATCCAATCCCGGTCAAGGAGACAATCCCAAATCCATTATAGTGACCTATGTTACTGTAGTGCCGTGATATTATACAAAATGTATCCTTTTAAACAGAGAGGCAGGGGCTGTGGTAGACAAGTGACCCTCTCCCTATATGTACTGTATATACGTACATAAACGTATACATGCTGACCCTTTAAGGAAGGTTCTTCTGTAGCATGTGATGGCCTGTCTATGTGAATCGGTCTACGTATTGTATCTGTTTGCTTTCATGAGGACATCCACCTACACTGCATACGGCATCATTGCCAACTGAAGTGTCATACTGTTTATGTGTCACAATGTGTAGGAAAGGTTATGGCAGCCCTGTTGAATGGGCTTGGTGACCGAAGTGCTGTAGTAAGGAAGGCATATGCAAGTGCTCTTGGCCAACTCACACGGGTGAGGGAGGGGAGGGGAGAGGGAGAGGGAGAGGAGAGGAGAGGGAGAGGGAGAGGGAGAGGGAGAGGGAGGGGAGAGGGAGAGGGAGGAGAGGGAGAGGGAGGGGGGAGGGAGAGGGGAGGGAAGGGGGAGGAGACTTAGACATGTGTCAATATTGGCAGTGTTCATGCTCAAGACAGGTCTTTTGGGACATATGCTGCACTATTGTAGTGATTATCTACGTATAAGGTGTCTCGTCTCATTGCATGGCACTTGGTTATGATTCCAGCTCAAGTATGTTGTGTACTTGTGTTGTTTGCAGTGCTTGCATGCAAGCCTTGTCTAACTTACAGAGTGCCAAGCTGTCCAGTTTGCAGAAGCTCAATGACAAGCTAAGGACACGATTCTTTGAGAAGAATGGTATGACACAGGTCCCACTGTGGGCTGGTGCTGGCAGGCATCGCTTGCCACTTTTAGCACCTTGGGTAGACGTTGATGCTGTGCATACAGTAGAACGTGTGCCAATAGTGTAGTTGTTGTACTGCAGTGAAGTTATTCCTTCATCTGTCCTGCTCCTTCCCCAATCCTACGTATGTATAACATACACACACCATCTTCCCTCTCTACATCCCCCTCCCCACCCCCTTCTTTCCTTCCCCCCCCCCCCTCCCCGCTCATGTCCCTGCAGACTCCTCTACCGTGTCCACCATTGCAGCAGTGTACCGCTCCATGGTATTGCACTCTGCTGATGCAGTCTCCTCCGTAAAGGACCAAGTGGTGCCGTTGGTCTTCCTGGCAATGCATGACAGACCAGACAAGGAGAGTGGTGAGTAGTAGCTGACAGGGGGGAAGACAGAGACCAAGGAGGGGGGGAGGACAGAGACCACAGAGGAAAGGGGGCAAGACCAACATGTTGTTCTTGTTTACTAAGATCACTGTTTAAGCCATTAGACCAACTTACTGCACCCACAGTGCAGCCATACACCCTCCAGGAGGATTGTTGTGTGTGTGTGTTATGAAAACTACAATGTGGCTTCTTAGGGTACATCCAACCGAGTGTAATCATGTTGACTCTGCTTAGTGATGATGTAAGGGGATTTCCCTTGCCTTGTCCCCCCCCTTGTAGGTGACTCTGAGTATGAGGCAGGGCAACAAGCCTGGAAGGATGTGTGGGAAGACTTAGTTACAGGTATGACATGTACGTGATGTGTGGGGAGTGAGCTAATCTGATTTGTTAGCAGAAGCCATCAGTGGCACACTGGGAGTAGTTACTGTATCAAAAGCACTGTGTGCTACTAATAATAGGCTGACCCCTGCATGTACTGTAAGGGGTGGGTTGTTTCAGGTATGCAGTGTCTACTGACAAACAGAGGCGTTGTGAGTATGTAGATGACTGCTCTCCCCTTCACTTTCCAATGTTTTCCTATCCTTGAGCTGTCTACAAACCACGTGTAATCATACAGTCATAGTCTAAAGGGTTAAATTACTTTGCATGTTTTGCACTCATGATGCATGTGACTCTTGACTCGCTCTGCCTTATGCTTGTCAGTCCACTTCCTTCCTTCTAGCCATTTTATACAGTGAAACTAATATGTAATCCCTAATCTCCTTCAATGTTGTGACATGTCATCCTTCCTGTCTTTTTACTTTCACCACTGTTTGCAGGAACAGAGTCAGCTGTTGTCATGTACCTTCCTGAAATTGAGGCCCTGGTGTGCTCCACACTACGTGAGACACAGTCTTGGCTCCTCAAGGCACAGGCAGCAGCAGCCATTGCAACTCTAGCAGAGAAAGCAGGTACAGAGTGTGTTGTGGTGTGTGTGGACAGGTACAGTATGTATGTGCGTGTGCAAATGTGTGGGGGGTACAAGGTGTATAGGTGTGCTGCTGTCATACATGCAGTACAATTTGACTATTCAGATATGAATCATCATCACAATGGCAGAACATCACCGCTTAACTACAGACACAAGCTCAATCATGCGCTGTCCAAGGCTTAAACACAACGCTAGCACTAACTCATACACAAGGTTACACCAAAATACATTAAGTAGCACAATGTCATCAGGTAACACCAGCATTGCAGCACAACACAGTCTGACAAGTCGTCATGCACATCATGACAGTTGCCCATGTGTGTAACTATATATGGATGTGGTGGGTGGACGAGTATTGTAATTGTATGAGAAGGGGTGGGAAGGGTAGGAAGTTGCTTTGCTTGCTATAACTTGCAGGTGCAACTATTGCACCATTCCTTGGCATTTGGTGGCTTCTGTTGGGATAGTCCATTTCAATAGGAATGCAGACAGATCAGGTTACACAGTACATACAATGGCAACATGATGTGCACTTCCTGTGTACCACATGCGTGCATGCACACAGGTCCAAGACTGGTTCCCCCTCAGCTTTGGTCGGTGTGTGGTGCTCTGGTGGAAGCACTGCCTGGAAGGGTATGGGAGGGCAAGGCGTACCTGCTGAAGGCAGTCAGGACTGTGTTCACATCCTGTAAAGAGGAGGTGGAGAAAGGAAGGGTGGACGCACCTGTGTCAGTGGAAATGGCAAGTGCAGTGCTCAAGCTCAATTTCATCTTGGCTGTAGTTTCACACACTGTGGGTTCTGCTGTAGTTCTGTGTTCACTGATGCTTTGATAGTAATGCTGAGGTAGCACAGCAATTTGCATACAGCTTTAATTGTCATGAAGAAACAATTCCATGTAATGATCATGTGCTAATCATGTGACCTCCATGTGATGATCATGTGACCAATCATCCTGTGGTGGTGTGCAGGTGTTGGAGGCTGTACTCAAGGAGTGCAAGAAGAAGGACGTGCTCTACAGGACAACTGCAATGGACAGTCTTGGTGGCATCTTGGAGGCCTACAGCATTGACATGTTCAGTGAAGTCTTCAAATTAGCCCAACAAACTATTAATCCTGTAAGCTTGTACTGTGTAAACCTGTAAAGTACACTTCATGTGTGTATGTCGTTATGTGCATGGTTCACACAACATCTCTGTGTGTGTGTGTGTGTGTGTGTGTGTGTGTGTGTGTGTGTGTGTGTGTGTGTGTGTGTGTGTGTGTGTGTGTGTGTGTGTGTGTGTGTGTGTGTGTGTGTGTATGGTGTACACGAATGGATGTAGTAATCGGTCTACTAATTGTGAATGACCTCCTTGGTGGTGTAGGAGAGATCAAGTAGCTCTGATGAGGAGGAGGAGGGAGGAGGCAGAGGAAAGAGGCTAGACAATTCAAACATCCAGTTGGCAGTCCAGGCTTGCACTCTAATGGGAAAGGCCTGGCCCTCAGTACCCAGCACACAAGGTATATCATGCACACTGGCACAGATTACTCTTGATAAACACTCACATTATGCATATTCAGATCACTTGTAGCTACGCATGTATACCTCTTTCTTATGCTAACAAAGCCTGCCACACCATCTGCTGTAGTATGTTATAATCTCACTCACTGGTAGTTCTCTCAGAAGCCACCAGCCAAAATTTGATTGTACCAAACCTATATCAGCAGCTCACTGCTGCTTGCCAGAGAATGTCCAGGCTACATAAGTACACCCTGTAAGCTACATCCATCGAAGAAGGTTACATGCAGTCAGCTGCCCAAATGTTATTGGACTCCCAGTTACATGTTTTGATGGGACTATCCTGTTTCCAAGAAAAGAACTTTTCCTGACATTTGGTAAAGATCAAATCTTTGGCTTGTGACTTCCTTGATTATTGCTACCAACAGTTGGACAATAATTATTGTAAGCTTCTTCAAAGTGTTGTGGTCTTAGCAGCCGGCCATACTTAGAGTCCTTTGCGGCTGTTGAGTGTACAAACATACACACGCAATCAGTTTAAGTGAAAGCAATACAAATTGGACAATTAGTACAACAAACAGTTACAAATGGTACACCCGCTGAATGAGGCCCCCACCATGTTGTATCAGATGGTGTTCTGCCTGATAGAGTATTTTATATAGTTGTTGTGTCTATGTGTAATGTAGTGTTCCATTTGCTTGTATTGTGCTTACAATCTGTCGTCACTTGATTGCTTTATGGCTAATTTGAGTGGTGTTCTCTTTCCCTGTAGAGGAGTACCTCCTCCCTGTGTTCTCCCTGGTGTGTGAGCATGCTTTAGGCTCTGTGTGGAAGGTCCAAGTGGCAATGATGTCCACTGTGGCCACTGTATTCAACAAGTGAGCCCCACTGTATCCAATACATGTGAACATGGCAATCAGTACATCAGTCAATCACAAATATATAAATCAGTATCTGTCTGACCATGTGTGTGTGGATCTACAGGTATTAATGTTATTTGGTAGTACAGTGAAACCTGTCTAAGATGGTCACTTTGTAGGGCAGCCACCTCTTTAAAATAGCCAGCCTCCCCTAGCCCCAAATAGCACTGAAGCATTGCAATCTATCTCCGTAGAGTAGCCACCTCTCTGTTAAGGTCAGTTGGAACTGGCCCACAGGTGGCTGTCTTAGACAGGTTTCACTGTATCACTATGTCATGTGTACATTGGCTCTGCTACTTCACTCTCACAATGCATCCCCATATTCCTACTGCATTTGGCAGTCATTGGTTGAGAGCAGAAGGAATATTTATATTACTCAAAACCATGCAGCCTTACAATAAGACATGTGTAGCTGCGTGTGATGTGTGTATGTATTACAATATTCGGCTTGCACCATATAGTTGTGTATTAGTGCTTACCAGTCCATTCATGTTTCAAAGGGATGTCAAACTGTCTCCTGGTTAGCACTGTACCTGCTCCTGCATGTCATGTCAGCTACGCACTTGGCTGTCATGTCATGTCTACATGTCATTACTTGATTGGTGTTCTCTTTATATAGGCTAAAGGAGTTTCCCCTCTCCAGTGAAGACTTCAGTATGAAACTTGCTGCCTTTGCCTCAGTCTGTTCATCTTGTCTGGGCAACGTCAAATACTCAAGTCTGCGACTGAAAACGCTAGAAGCACTAAAGAGCCTTGCTGTGTCTTTGAAAGGTGTGTATGGCATGCCTATGGTCCTTGTGTTGCAATTATTGATGTCATGTTAACTATGTATTGCTGCTGCACTTGGCCCCTGTAGGATGTAGTGTGCTGCCAGCCCTCCTCACACCAGAGCTGATAGACGCAATGAATGGAGTTAAGAATCCTAAAGAGAAGGAGCTAGCAGATGCCATCCTAAAGGCAGTGAATAGAGACTAGCTCTTTGCATCAAGTTGACAGTTTCTTCACGAATCAGTGAATGTTTAATGTAGAAAACATACTTTTATATTCTGGTATGCATACACATATAGGTTCACCCATGGCTCGCATTACCAGATCTAACCTCCGGTGATCAATTGACCACTTAGTGTTAACGGTTGGTTAATTGTCCACACCGGGCACCGAGACCGGATCGAGTCGAAGTTATGGTATTTAACTATTATACATAAACATGAGCAGTATTGTTGTATAAAATCCCTAGCTCGCAATCTATGTCAACACTAGATTTTGCAATTATACTGCAAGTATGTATATGAATCCGTATAATATCGTGCAAGCGCTTACTGGATACCTGTACGTGGCAAGCGATTCAAAACCGCATACAGTTTACGTAGACGGCGTTTCTATATACGGCGCTAGCCATCTGGACATGCAGTGCTAGCTCTGAAGCACCACTGTTGAAACGGCCGTGTCAGGAAGGGCCCTGTTCGCAATTGTCTATCACAATGATAAGTGACGAACTCGAGCTGGACGAAGATCAATGCTTGAACCATCTCTTTGACCACTTTCTGCCTCTTCTGGAGAAGTACCTTCCAATCGACGCTGTAGCGGCACACCTTCTGCAAGCTGGCTTGCTGTCGCGGGCAGAGTACTTGATGCTAAAGGAAGGAGGAAAAGGAAAGTTGCACAAGAGGACCAGTAGGATAGTACGTCTCGTCGACAACATCGCCAACAAAGGGCCTAAGGCCTTTCTGCTCTTCTACAGGACCCTGGAAGTGGCGGCAAGCGCTGAGGACAACGGCGACGTACACCTCGGGTTGCGGCACTGCGTGGAGGAGATGCACCGAGTGATGAAGGACAATTGCAAGGGCTGCGGCATTAGGCGGCCCGAGTTTGAGATCGAGCATTCGCCCTCGGCCGCGGGCTCTGTATCGCCGTCGCCCCTGTACACGCAAAGTCTGCGAAGGGGCTATAGCATGAGCAAGTGGTCCGTGTGCTCTGCGCCGCCAGAGAGATTCAGGTCACGACAATCTTCTTCGGCATCTGTGAGTGTATTCAGCTATCTCCACCCTTGCATGCATGTGCAATGCATGTATATACGTATTTCACCACACTACCCAATGCGACTAACACTTATATTATGGTCTGCATGTATGAAGATGCTGTAGTAGATGCTGTAGTAACAACGTATGCATGTTAGTCCCGTGATAGTTACTGTTCGCACACACACACACACACACACACACACACACACACACACACACACACACACACACACACACACACACACACACACACACACACACACACACACACACACACACACACACACACACACGCACACAAGCCACTCAAAGGCAAGCTTTTTAAATGTGCACAGTTATGCTTCCTGTTGTCTGAGCACCCATGCATCATTAGTATGGCTACAGCTGTGTGATATAATTATGATCTTATTCATTTAGCATTGCATGGGGGTACTACCAGGTAGAAGAAATAGACATTGATAATTACATTATGCAATGCAATAGCTGATGTGTGCAAGAAAACTTTGTAGCACTCACTCTGTTCAAAGCTGGTCATGCTCATAAGACAGCGTGTGGGTGGGTAAAGATGACACTACCATAATTATAATTATATACGGAACTACATGTCAGCATTATCTCGACTGACCAATGAAATATAACTCTGAGTCTGTATCCCACACATGATGTCCACACTCCTAATGGCTCTCTTGCCCCCTAAATGATTGTGCATAGAGTTACATAACACCACTTTGTTACGAGTGTATGAGTGAATTGGCAACAGTTTGAAGACACAGTGGCAGTGTCTGCTGTAGTAGCCTCTCCGTCATCTTCTCACACTGTAACTTTCACTGATCTGCTGTACGTCCAAAATCCACACAGCGATGGTCTTTCACACTGAAAGCCATTATAAGTTCTATAAATAGTTACAGTTCTAAAAATAATTAGTTAATAATCAATCAATCAATCAATCAATCAATGAAGGATCCATTCTACAAAAATATTAGGGATGACATAAAAAGGATAGAAACAAGTAAAGGCTGTTACACAGTGGAGCATTAACCATGGTCCCTATAAATGCAAGAATGTTGCACCTTATAGTCCTACATCCTTAAATGTAGGGGCCATGGTTAATGCTCCACTGTAGAACAGCATTTACTTATTTCTGTCCTTTTCATGCCATCCCTACATCCTTGCTATTTTTGTAGAAAATTTTATTACTTCTAATTTCTGTACATTTTATAGTGTGTAGCTATAGCTACATACTAACTAATAGGACGTTGATGCTGCTACTGGACCTTAATTTTTAACCCTGGGGCTCGAGGTTTTGGCTAGCTAAGTACCTGGGTTCCGTGATCATACACCGTAAAGAGCATAGAAATGGCAACTGGAAGCCAACTTGCAGCAATTAAAAATGGCAAGGAAATGCACAACTGCGAATGTCCTTCAAACAGCGTGCATGCTAACTTCGGCCGATTACGCACCTCCAAATCCAGTTTGAAGGTCTGATGTACTTCCGCTTTAAGCTGCTTCTGAGAAACATGTACCTGCTCTGCATCTTCATCAGAATTCTGGATGCTGCTTCTCAGTGGGACGGACAACTTTCTGGAAGCTTCGTGTTGAGATCTACATGCTTAAGAGGAATCTGATTCCACCTAGCTTTCCATCAACAACTCCCTCTCCACATCACTGAACGCATGTCTGCCAGTCACTTGCCTGCTAAGCCTTGTGTCAGTACAGCAAGAGCAGTCTGGGGATGACATGAAGGCTTACCAGTGTAAGTGCAAAACTTCCAATTCCATTCAGGAAAGTGAATATTTCAATAAACTCTGTTGTTGTTAAAAGAGTAGCAGAGTATGCCTCCAAGTACGTATGTATGAACTTCTATGTACTATACTTTGGTGGCAAAGGTATCCAACTTCCAAGCTCAAAGGAAGGGGGCAACAGGAGGAATATTAGTAGTGACCATTGACCTCAAACACGAGAGATATGCTCTATCACAGAGTTTAAGTCATGCGAGCCACCGATCCAGGCTACAGTAAATTGCCACCCCATCACCTTAAGTAACAGAAGAAAATGCAACATAATACCATTACATACAATAGCCAGCTCGCAAACACTTACTAACATGTGTATTATACTTAATTATAGTAAATTATACCATCTATACTACGACCACCACCGCCACACAGTGCAAGTTGCAATCGGTGCATGCACTATATACGTACGTCAGTATTTCTAGGAACAAGACCACCAGTGAAAGTTGCCAAGGGTAACCACGTGCCCCAAGTGCAAGTAGAGTGTTTGCGCTAGTTGATGGATGGATACACACCACCAATGCAAGTTGCTGAAGGTCAGGGGGACCGGGCACCAGCATCGATTGGCATGCAGTGGGGGACCACTATGAATGCAAGTACAGTGTTGGTGCTAGTCGAATGGCCCAAGTTGGAGCAGGATGCAGCAACAGCTTTGCAACTTGCACAATGTGAACTGTGTTCTGCCCAAGTGCAAGTTGCATACCTGTTGCTGCATCCTGCTCCAACTTGTGCCGTTCGACTAGCACCAACACTGTACTTGCATTCATAGTGGTCCCCCACTGCATGCCAATCGATGCTGGTGCCCGGTCCTCCTGACCTTCAGCAATTTGCGTTGGTGGTCTTTTTCCTTCCATCAACTAGCGCAAACAATCTGCTTGCACTCAGGGCTTTCATGCAAGTACCATGGCCACTGCCACATGCATGCATGTGCTCCACCACTTGTGTATGTGGCAGTCATTGGTGCACCAATGTGAATGTGCCCTACCACAATGTGTGCTACTGTATGTGAATGTGGCAGTCAGTGCTGGCAGTTGTGCACTTGCATGCAGGCACACCTTTGGCAGGCTAGCCTGCAAGTCCCCTACCGCCATTTGTCTCACTGTATGTGAATGTGGCAGTTAGTAGTAAATTATATAGCTTTGGCCAAGTATAAGTGTCCTGTTTTATTACACATGTATTTCAAGAGTGTATGAAATGCAACATGATACCATTTCTGCGTTATTCTATACAGAGCTCTGATTCAGGTCTTAGCTTGGCTGGCATCAAAGACAGCAAGACACCATCACTGGAGCAGGTGGACCAGCACCTTAGTGCTGTGTTTGCCGACATGAGGAAGAGCATTGTAGATCCATTGATTGCTCAGATACGCATGTTAGAGCAACAGCTTCTTGACAGCCAGGAAAGGGAAACGGCACTGCGACAGAGGGAAGAAGACCTCCGTAAGAGTACCAATGAGGCAATTAAGCAGAAAGAAGATGTCGAAAGGCACCTTGCACAGTATGTATGCACCATAGGCAAGTTAGAGACTGAATGTAAAGAAATGAAGGCACAGATTTTGGCTTATGAGAAACAGAGGAGGACCGACGATATGCTGTGCTCTGACAGTGAGTACAGAAGTCGTGCCCCACTCTGCAGTCAGCTGTCAATTAGCAGTCTCTGCTCGGACAGCAGCATGGGTACTCAAGAAGGGATTTACTACACTTCCCATAGCAGGTGCATGTGCACCACAGCCAACATGACAACCTACAACTACCCGCATTCCGTTAGAATTGAACTCTCTGAAAGTGCCACACTGCCCAGGAAAAAGCGTTCCTTTAAAAAGGTACATAGATGCACACATATCTGCAAGAGCTGCCACACGGCTCATGAATACTCTGTACAAAAATTATTAGGGTATCTTCTAATACAGGGGGCTTGTGCTCATTTATGCTTGCTAGGAAGACGGGTGGATGAGAAGGCCACTGCCACATAGTGTGTGCATGTGTGTACGTATGTACATTACTGTGTGTGCAAATTATCAGATAGCAAGAAACTGAGTACAATTCAACCTACTGTTTTGTACTTTCAATGCAGTGTCTGCCAAGAAGAGCTTCCTCATTCAGTGGCAAGCAAAGCCCAACAGTGGTCTCTTCTGTGAGGAAGCAGTTTGGGAGTCTCCCTGGTGCTGGTGTGAGCTGCTCGAAGCAGATTAATGGTGAAGAAGCAGGATTGAAGCAGCTGCTCCCTTGCAAGGAGGAGGCCACTGAGCCCCACATCCCAATTATGATGGTGTCTCCTTGCTAGATCCAACCACATAATATGCATGTGTGTGTGTCAAAACAGGTATATCACATCAAGACTAGGCTGACACCATACTTCTTTCTTCTTGCACTAACACTTTGAATTGAACATGCATTCAGTGCTTGTGTAGAGTGTTCATGCAATCCGACTTGTACTGACTTTTATTCCCATTTGCATTCAAAAAGGACACATTACAGAGAAATGTATAAAGTACAAGTACAGTTATTGTCATGTGACACACGTACACACACACAAGCAAATGCAACAGCTACACGGCTAGCAGCCACCAAGAGACCTTAACACTGAGTTTATGTCAACAAGTATGCAGCACCTTCTGGGGTCCGCTTTACGAGACTACAGGCTAGGGGGCAATGGTTACAGTACTGTTGGGTCAGTTGTCCTGAGTGGATGTTTGCAATCGGTATCCATAATAGGTAATCCACCTGGTGATGTCATTATGGCAGCTACAAGCTTCATTCAAGCAGTGGCAATTGGAACAAGGAAGGTTTGCATCAAGTGCATTGGGACGAATTAAGACTGATGGATGAATGGCTTGGATGTTTCTGCACTAAGAGGAAAACGACTCCACAGTAAGAAAGCACACAGCACATGAGTTATATAAGACTTGTACTGATTTCAGGTGATGTTCTTCTGAAACCTGCACTCCAAACCACGAAGAAGGCTATCAAATCATGACCAATCACTGATTCTAGTCTCCTGCCATGACCACATACCCTGAATCTCCTGTTCGCTATCTGTCAACAGAATTGGGTATACTAAAGGTCAACCAAAATGACGAAATGATGTCAATAACCAACAACCAAATGCAACCATCCAGCCGGGACAACTGACCCAAACAGTACTGTACTTCAACCCTGCTTTGATTATCAAGTGAACTTCCATGCTGGCTAATTGGGTATCGATAATGTTGATCTAAGGTAAGGTACACGGTAAACACAATTGCATTCATACTTGCTGCTGACAACATTCAACAGCTGTATACTCAGCTGCAAGCTTGCTTGTTTGCACAAGCATAGCTGGCCAGTACAACAATAAGTCTGAAGACCACCTCACTCATCCCAACTACGTACATGCTCTGGCCACATGTTTGGCACAACATTACAGCACTGCTGAGCTGTCTGCATGCAGCATCACTATTGAGGGTATGTAAGTGTATATACAAGACAAACAATGCTACGGTTTGGCTAACTCATCATGAGGTGCAGAGTTATCACTTCTTCTAATTTGTCCCTGATCACTCATGTTGAGGGCCTTGAAATGCTAAGTGTGAGGAGAGGGGGAAATCAAGGGAGCCAATCATACACATACATAGGAATTTTCATTGCATTGCTATGCTTAATAATGGATCTCAATGCCAAGGTAACAGATGTCTAAACACTACATCTAAATTCAATAGATGCACAGGGTGCAAGTCATGTGGATGTGCTGTATAATCCCATAGCATTTGTGGGCACTGCACAGGGTGCATATATAGTGCACACGACAAAGTGTGCATGTACGTAAATTCCAGAAAAGCATCTGCAGGCATTCTGCAGGAGCATTTACTATCATGACATCATTAATATGCAAACATAATTATGTCAATCATATTTATTGCATGTAACATGCTTGTCACTTCAAAATGTTTGTTCACTTCATAGCTACACCATGCTCTAAAAGATCACCATTGAATAACACTGCTCCATAGGGGTACATCACACTGCTTTTAAACAGCAATTTATGTATGTACACCGGAAGGAACCACAATAAAATGTGGGACATACTTTTACATACACATAACATCCGGGTATTCCCTTCCAACCAGATACGTATAAGCATCACACCCAGGCACAACCCACTGTACACATCTGTCACTTTCACTAGTTGTGCTCACTTGTGAGCTCTTGAACTCTGTGTACAGAGAGAACAGCACGTGGAGCGACTGCACTCTGCTCTCATGCACTGGGATATCCAGCAAAGCTGCATTACCGAGGGGAGATACAGTAAGGTGTATAATGTGAAAGATGCATGCGCTCAATTGGCATAAATCTGTCTGCACCCACCACAAACAATGTCTACATATTCTGACAAGCTGCAGTCCAGTTCAGCACCAGGGAGATCAACAGTGGCTAGAAACTCTTCAAACTTCTGAGGCCACTCCTGCATTAGGCTCTCAACATCTGGCATACTCCTATATAATTATTATAGCACACAAAACGATATGACTACAATGACTAGAATTCACAATTTACAGCATTCAGTATTCAATTTACAGTATATTGACATTTGCTAACGCAACTAATCTACGTATGTACATACTGCATACTCCCTGCATGTTGTTTGTTGGCATGCTCAAACCACAATGGCCAGTGGTAATAAGGCACCATGCTTGCTAGATTTAGAATGTACTCACCTACGTATGTACGTACTGATACGTATGTAGCTGCTGCATGTTATGTACACTGCAGAAAATTGTCTCATGGACAGTTCTAGGTGTGTATGTATGTGGCATGAATGCAGTACATGTGTACCTAGTGTAGTGGACGGTCTGGGGTGGTTTCTGACGGTGCAGCTCTGCTATGCTGTCAATCCAGTTGTCAAGAGCTTTAGGGGTATTCTCTGGGTTGTCAACTGTTTTTACTGCCTGCAATTACAGTACATGGAGATACAGTTGCACGTATAAAACACACACACACACACACACAGCATAATAAATGTTTAAGGTGGCAGGTGCACCTAATTATCTCACTGTTTATTCATGATCTATTAATTATATTCATTACATAACACAGGAAGTAAGTGTACAAAGACAATAGCACAAACGGCCGCCTGCGAAGGGAAGGCCATACCTGCCTATTTTCGTCATTCCCGCTGGTGCAAAGACAGCGATATCCTACCGGAGTCAGGTCAAGATCACATGAAACATTCGGCGCCAAATACGAGCAGAAAAGCAGTCTATAAAAGCAGCATTTCACGCGTACACTTGAAGGCTTTAGCCAATCTGCGGAGACTCTTGCTTGTGACTTTGCTGTGACCCTCACAATGAACACGGAACGCGACTGTTCACTAAGCGAAACGCCTGTACATTCGTTGACTGTAAGGAGCAAAAGAGGCAATACTGCTCAGGTATGATTTACAAAAGTAAGCAAGGGAAATGCAGAAACTCCATTAACAATGTACATAACCTGCTTCATTACAGACTGCCACGCCTGTTCCTAAAAGGCGCAAAGCCCAGTACACTTGGGCTAGAAGAGCACACTACAAAAGCATGCAAAAGGAGGATGCAATAAAGAAAGCCACTGAGGCTCATGTCAAGGAGAATGCTCATTCCTCAACATCGCTGGCAGCCTCATGTTCCATGGCTTCCCATGGCTTGCAAGGCTCCCGCATTATAAATGTGCTGAACTTCAGAGGTCCATTGAGGTGCTAACGTCACACAGTGCACAATGTGGTGGCACTTGCACTTTGGAGGGGGAGAGTATGCACTCCGGTTTAGTTTCAGTGTTCAGAGCTGTCTGCAGTAAATGCAGCAAGGTCTTCTCCTTCTGTTCCTCATCACAAGTTGCAACACAGAGCGGTAAAAAGTGAGGTGTAAATCTGGGTGCTGTGCTTGGCCAGATGACAACAGGCGGGGTCTGAACAGACTAAATGCCACCCTAGCTTGTCTGGATGTACCAGGAATGCATAAGCGCATGTTTTCACCGCTACTGAAGCACTACTTGGAATAGAAATGATGAAACAACTGGAAACATCGATGCAGAAAGTGGCCACTGAAGAAAGGGAACACGCTATCAGTATGAGGAGCTATCATCAGGGTGTACCGGCAATAGCTGTAGTAGTAGATGGTGGCTGGTCGAAGCACAGCCACAAACACTCCTACGTATAATGCCAAAAGTGGGGTGGCAGTGATTTTTGGTAGGCACACAAAAAGGCTGCTGCACCTCGGAGTCCACAGTAAATACTGCTTTGTGTGTGCAATTGCCACTAGCAAAGCCACTGCCATTCCCACTCACAACTGCTACAAAAACTGGACTGGAAGCTCAGCTGCAATGGAGAGTGACATCATTGCTGAGGGATTCCGGCTTTCTGAGGAGCTGTATGGATTGCGGTACATGTATGTCATTGGAGATGGCAACAGCTCTGTCATGGCTACCATACGCCAGTCTGTCCTCTATGGGATGTACATGAACAATATAGAGTGTGCCAACCATGCATGCAAAGCCTACAGAAGCAGGCTTGAAGCACTTGCGAAGGACAATCCTCAATTTCGAGGGAAAGGAAGACTGACAAAGAAAGCTATACAACGTCTCACCATCGGTGCTAGAATGGCCATCAAGATGCACAGTGCAACACGCAACATCAATCAACTATGGCACGATCTCCGCAATGGTCCTTCTCATGTGTTTGGAGATCATAGCAAGTGCACTTCCCAGTTCTGCACCCACAGCACCACAGCTGTATCCACCATACAAGAAGACTCCAGTGATCCAGTAGACAACACACCCACACCCACTTCTCCACAGCCCAATGCCGTTGTTGACCAACTAGATGACATCATTGAAGAGGAAGTGGATACAGTGAGCAAGGAGGATGAGTGTGATGCACGGCCGGGAGGTACGTAGCAGATCAGTTGGTCAACTTCTGCCAGGACTATTCAACAAAGTGATGGCTTGTGGAGATCATCTTGTCATCTTGGCATCACAACTGATAGCAAATGAAAACAGCAACCTAGCTGAGTGTTACATGTCTGTGCACTGCAACTTCGATTGGGGTAAGCAGTACAACCGTGTACAAGGTGGTGCATTCCAACACCGGTGCAATGCTGCAGGTCTGCAAGTCCAGCATGGCCCACAGTGGCCCTTTCCTTTTGGCAGGAGACAACAGGAGTAGCCCCTGGGTCAGTGATGACTGCCTACGTGAAGTCACGGGAGAAGCAATTGGAGAAGAATCCCACACAAAAGCAGTCAGCACAGTATAAACTACAGTAGAACCTGTGTAATCTGACGTATGATGGGGATCAAGAAGTATGTTGGACTATAGAAGTTTTCAGATTATCAAGAACCATAATCTATGCTATCTTCAGTAGCAAAACTGCAAATACACGTCGGTTTATAGAGAACTCTGGATTACGCAGGTTCCACTGTACAACGCAGTGCTTCAAAGCGCACCACCACAGACAACCCTCAGAACCACTATGGACTCAACTCACAACAGCCTGATCCATCCCAAGAAGAGCTTGACCATCTTTGTAAAGAGTACTACAGTCGTGAGGTAGTGATCGGTGCAGAGGGTGCTGCCTATGTAGAAGCTCACAAGACAGCAGTCTGAGGAGAATCTTTGGTTCCAGCAACGGCACTTGAGGTTAACAGCTTCCAACTTTGGCAAGACAGCAAAATGCTGTGACACTACTCCAGTTGCCAACCTTGTCAAATCGGCTGACCCGCAGGGGATTTACGAGATCAAGTACCCACACATCCTTGTGAAGGAGTCGATGACACCTCAGACAGCCGCCGCGTCCAAGAAAGGATTCTTTTGTAAGGTTGGCCCGGCTGGTGCAATAGAACTGAGGAAGAACCACGACTACTATTACCAAATCCAAGGAACGCTTGCCATCACAAAGCGTTCATGGTGGGATTTTGTTGTGTGGACATCCACGGCCTTCTCAGTTGAACGGATAAGCTTTGAATCCAAGTTCTGGGAAGAGACGAAGAAGAAACTCATTCGCTTTTACAAGACGGCAATCCTATCAAAGCTCGCCTTGCCAAGACACACGAGCAGCCAACCAATTCGTGAGCCATCTACTTCCAGTGATGATGCAATAGCATGTGCATGATCCCATTATAGTAAAGACTTTAAGGAATTTTGTTTATTACGTCTTACTCAACAGTCTTTTAAGTTAGGCTTTTGAAACTTGCATGACATGCATTATTACATTGCACTCCATGCACCTACATGAGAATGTAAAATTTGGACAGGAAAGCAGTTCATGTGCTTCCTGGTGGAAATTAGGAAATCGCCCACGTACGAACATGTGCTGCATGAAGAAATGCACATAAACTAAAGCACTAGGCTATGCTTGCAAATATGAAGGAAACAGGCGTAATAAATGCGATTAAGGTGAGCGCCCACAAAATTGTCATATTCCGCTATCGCAAGCAGTCAAAGAAGCCTCCTTCCTGCTACTCTAGTTCAGACATAGTAGATATACATATAGTAGTCTTGAAAGTTACAAATACCTACTTCATATACGGTGAAAGTTATGTTGCAATAAATTCTCTAAAAAAAGGTGCACCCGCTCCCTTAAAACCGGTAAATGGGATCCAATCAAAGTACCACATTACTGTGAGCTACATATGTACAAATGTGTGAATGGGACAAGGATGTGAATAGGCTCTTAACAATGAACTACTTGCAACACTTGGAAGAGACCAACACAGCAGGCCAATGCACACAGTCATACTTACAACAGGCTTGACATTGGCTTCCTTTGTGATTGCCCGCAGGTGGAGGTCTAGCACTGTGGGATCGGACTGCTTAGCCGATGGCTCATCCAGTACTCGGGACCCAAGTTCATCTTGCCCACCATCTGGACGGCTCACCTACAAGTCATTAACAGATCCATACATAGAGATAGCAGTACATTGGTTACGTGTACATACACATAAACAAGTACTTCAAAAAACATGATATTATGTAGAAAGTATGTAAAGGCCTAACTACTGGCTATATGTGGGCTTTGTGACAATACTGCATGAGTGGCATGCATACATTGCTATGTATATGCAGCACATACACCTACTTACATACCTTCAGAAAGGCATCAATATCACCAATAGCTGGGATGTAGTCAGGGATGAATGGCTTCAGCTTAAAGTCCAGCTCAATGTTCTGTGGCTGGAACCTAGTGATGTACTTGAAGAGTTCTTTCACTTCGGTACTAACAACAAGGTGGTCAAACTCTGATGGATCATAGGCCCTGCACATTGGTGAGGTTTCAGACATAAAGGAATGTACAATTATAATATACACACCATAATGGCAATTATGAATGACTAGCGGCGGGCATCTGCTACGGTGAGTCGCATGACAGCGAGTCGGGCCCAAGCTGATTCAAAGTACCTTCGCTGTTAGCAACAGAGGGTAGCTGCTATAACAACAGCCAAGTTTAAATTTGATCACTGGACCATAGATAATCAAGGGAATAGGGATTGGCAACTTGTCACGTGATGCGTATAAATTCTCAACCCTCTTTACAGTTCCTTGTGTGTTACGGCTGCAACTTCTGGAAATAATGGAAGTCGGGGACCATCTCGATTGCCAAATCATGTCGTGTACGCCCTGGGACGGCACTGGGCCTCCTTAAATGACAGGGTTCAACCCGGAAATGATTACAGTTGAATGACAGGGCCTTCGTTTGGCAATCGTACGACTTCGGGTTCTTTGTTAGTCATTTTGTGAAGAAAAGACGCAGAAAGGAGCTTTGTGTACCTCTAAGTAAGTCATAGAGATGCCTGTACTGTTTTAGCGTGGCTTAGAAATGGTTAGCACCTTCCTACAAGGTTTAAAATTTGTTCTGAGTACGGGCAGCCTCTACCATTCAGTATTGCTCTGTTAAAAATGTGTATGCATGCCCAAGTTTGTGTACTGCTAGTGTAATTCAGCAGTCTCCTGCAACCAACCTTTGGTCTGTGCCAGTAGCTGGTTATCCTCTCTGTGCTTTAAGGCACAGTTGATCTGATTAGCACCTTTTGTCTTAAAGTTATAGATCAAAGTGTGAAGATACCTTTTGCGCTTTGTTTGCATTAGCATTTGACAATGCCACGTTGTTTTACATTGGGGAGGAGCAAGAAGAGAAGGAAGATGGTAGAGAAGCAGCCTGAGACAGTAGCTGCCAATGAACAGGGTAAGTCAACACCCTTTCAAGTTGCCAGTCAGTCAGGTAGCTAGCCACTAATTCTGCTAGCCAGCTAGCTATAGCTATTGTCCTGTGTAAATCATCTCAAAAGTGTTAATTCTGTGTTACTTTTGTAGATGAATCATCAACATCTACTGTTAACCTGCTAGAATTGCAATTTAAGAAACCAGCCAGCCTGTCTGCTGTAGCAGCAGATAGCTCATGGTATGCTGAGGAGTGAGGGCAGGTTTGCTACATTTGGAAGATAGGCATTGCTCCTTCTGCTACTCAGAACCAAGTGTTCATCTCACATTTGATGAATGCCTCCACAGTCAATGGGAAATGGTCACTTGACGTGTGTGGACTGCCAGTCGCTGCATCTTCTCCAGCTCTCAAGGACCTGGACCACACCACATCCATTGACCAACTCCAGGGCGTACTGAAGAGAATTGAAGCTATGAACGTTTGTGAGGGCAATGCCGACGAACATTTCATATCGTTAGCAAGCACCAGCAAGTGGGTCCAGAAATGTCTTCATCATGTCCCTAGCAATCCTGAAAAGACAACTGTGCGGCATCTGAATTGCCATGTCCTGACTATCCCTCTTGCAAAGCGTTGTCAACAGTGCAAGATGGTGAGAGTTTCCTTACGTGTTTTGGTAAGTTGCCAGCATCAAGTCAGTATAAAGCAGAAGTTCACAAGAAATGATTATCTGCGTACACCACGCAAGCTTGCGAAACTGTCTTAGGTCGGAGAGGATCTAATAGCAACACTACAAATGGTACGCTAGCAGCTGTACATGGAAGTCAGCGAGGGTACAGGCACCAATCAAGACCACAAGCAGTAGGTGTATTGCTAATTGTCACCACCTGAATACATGTACATGCATGGGTTTTGTTGTTATATAGGTATGTAGGTATCACATTTGATGAGATGTATGTTCGAGAAGATTTGGTGTTCGACAAACATCAATGTCATGTGGTGGGTTTTGTGAACGTGGCCAATTTTGGAAATCAACTGCAGCACTTAGAGGATTTGCAGTCTGATTTGGTGAGTCATCCAACAAACTTAATGAGTTCATGGGTATGTTACACCTGTTTTCCTTTTGCGTCTTCAGAAACAAGCTCCAATTGTGAAGCGTGAGTTGGTTTTAATGGTACAAGGCATTTTCAGCTCCCTCACATTTCCGCTGGCCAATTTTCCCACTAAGGGTGCAAAAGCCACTGATTTGTTTGATCTGTTGTGGCAAGGCATCGAGTACCTTGAGATGGATGACTTCAAGGTTATGTTTTTGACAAGTGAGTCTATCTGTGTATCACTTGCACACTGTAAACCAGTGTCAAATCTGTCTACCAAGCTGGTTTACTATCTCCATGCAGGTGATGGTGCAGGGCCTAATCGCCGCTTTTACAAGATGCACGGCACAGAAAGAGGAGGTACTGTCTACAAGACCACAAACCCCTTCTCTGAAGTTGACGATGCTGGTTCACAGAGAGCCATTTAGTTTTCTTCTGACATCCCACACTGGCTGAAGATGTACAGGAACTGCTTGTCACATTCCGGTGGTGACAAGATGACACACCATATGTGGGTCAGCTATTTATCAGTACATATTATCATTGGCAATAGCATACTTGCATGCATATACACATACACTTGCATGCTTGGACTATACAATGTATCATTCAGAACAATGGAAGGGACATTTCCTGGAGTCACTAGCTGGGGCTATTTGAAGCTACCACGCACCTCTCCCAGTCGTCACAAGGACTCAGCCTAATTCCAAAGCTTTCCAGGGAGCACTTTTATTTGACTGAATACAGCAGGATGAGGGTTGACCTACGTAGCTGCACAGGTATATTATACTCTTGCATTAATATAGGAATAGATGATATGCTAGTTAAATTTAATTCAACATTTAAATATATTTTTGCAGGTGTTGAGTTCTACTGTGGCAGATGCCTTGACCTTTCATGGCAAGTCAGAGACAGCTGGTACCGGGCAATTTGTGAGACTTCTTGATGCATCGATTGCCTGAATGTGAGGAGTCCCAAGGAGTATATGCACAAGAGGAAGGCTAATCTGGCACCATGCACAAATGATGCCAATGTCCGATTTGAGGTACAAATTGGTTAGAAGTGCTTCCTTGCACTGCAAGCGAATAACAGCTTAGATTGATATACATACGTATACTTTATGTATACATGCAGTGGTTACAAGAGACTTTCCTGGGCTGCTTAACAAAGTGGAGGACGAGTGTGACAAGCAGAGCTGGCCTCAGTCCTACTGAGAAAGCATTGATGCTACTCAGCAGAGAGACGGAAGGGGGCTTGTTCATGACAGGTATTGTTGTTACCGTGTATAATATTATGCATGCATTCTTTGTTATGCTGATGAGGCTAAATGTACAAGTGCACTCACATGCACATGTTTGCTTTGTTTTGTTCCACTATAATAGTGAGGTCATCTGTGGAACTGGTGAAGTGCCTCTTGCAGCAACCTGCAATCCCCTAAGTGCCTGCTTGAATCAGGATCCTTTGGAAAGTTACTTTGGCAATGTACGAGCGGCCGGATGGAGGCCTTTTCTTAGTCCTTTCTTCTTTCTTATTAGGACTTCTTTCCCCTCTTTATATTCATTTAACCATGCTGCAGCCATTGAATGGCCCCCAATGGATAACCACAGTGTGACAATATCCATCAGTAGCTTATCAGCACGCTCAGCAGAGATATAAACCACTAGCATGTCCCAGAGAAACAGCAAGTCATTGTCACTTTTACTGTCACTGATAATGTTGTCTCTGCTCTTCTTTACACCTTGAACGTTAGGGTTTAATTGTTTGGCTAAGTGAAGCATTGTGAGCAGCTCCAACTGTTTAAAGAACAAAAAGGTCTCGTTGTTAATAATGAAGATTTCACCTCGGTCTACTTGCTCTACCCATACTTTGGTGTAATCATAATATGAACTTAATTCTCCAGGGATGCCATTTGAGATAAGGTTTCTGCCACTGCCTCTGCTTCTGGGTCGTGCTCCATTTGCTGCCAGTACGTACCTCTTTAACAATTTGAAGGGTACATACCCACTGGTATTCCTTAAAGCGTTTTCTTCCTCTGCTGCCATTACTGTAGCTCCAGGCTCTTCCCTTTCAACTTCTGATGTACAGGCCTTTACGAAATCCAATTTCATACTATCAAAAAGACGACGAGTAACAGACTGGCACCACAATGGATCGGGTGGAGCAAGTCTAAGGGCTACTAATAGGCTATTCCATAAACTTTGAAGGGCTACAATTCTCTCTGTGTGAAACGAAGTAGAAATTTTCTCTACAGCCTTTGATAGCCTTGCCACGGATGACAGCTTGCTCAGTTTCTTCAAAGGCACGAGGCAGTCACCGATCTTCCCTACAAGTTTGGTACAGAAATCATCAAAAGTCCTCCTGTTCTTGCTCACCGATATAGCTTTCATTAAGGCTTCCATCTGCTCCACTTGCATAGTAGATCTCTTGCTCCATTTCGTCTTCCTGCAGGCTTCTGAAACACTTTCCACCGTACTAATCACTGACAACGACGCCGACGCCATTTAGGTAGTGTCAGTACCGTAGCGTCTCTATGGTAAAGTCGGCAACGAAGGCCGGAAGCGTAACACACATGGAACGCGTCACGTGACAAGTTGCCAATCCCTAGTCCCTCGATTATCTATGGCTGGACAACAGCGAATCAAACCACACGATAACCGGAAGTCAATGGAGCTATAATTGATAAAATGGCTGTCTGCCTTGATCAAAAAACCAGAAATTGAATGATATCTCGACAAGAACAGCAATACAGACAATTTCAACCCATGGAGGACACTTCTGGAGCCCTATTTCATAATCCTGAGAGTTTGGTGGCGTCCTGTGTCGTAGTTTTTGCCCGAATCGCAAACAAACAGACAAACGAGCTGAATTATATATATATATAGACTCCAATCCTCTGAAAGTAACAATGTAGAGGTTTATTGCTACACAGTGTCATGAACCAAGGAACACAGGAACACATGTAATCACCCACACCCAGGCTAACATGGACACACACACATGCACATCCATCCACATTCCGCAACCACCACCACCACCCCCCCCCCCCCCCCCACACACACACAGGACACAGTACACACAAGAACAAGTGCTTGCAACACAGAAGCACATGCAGCTGGTATCTACGAACATACACAGCACACAAAGACTTTCACACATACATGGTAGCTGGTGACATGCATGCAAGTACTGATGTTAGGGCTCTGTGAAGTTGCAAAACTTTTCATTAGCCATGCAGGAAAGGCAGGACAGCGTATCGTTTATCGTTGAGGTAGTCTTCTGTCACAAGAAGTTTCCTCTAATGTATTTTGCTACAAGATGCTGTACAACAGTCCCAGGGGCAATCTGAAGCATTTCCAGCCGCAAAGAGAGATTGAATCGCTTCATGTCAGGATGCCTATCTTCATGAAATGAGATGGTTGACTATCAATTATGACATCAGATTTACGCTTTCGCATATGATTAAGGAAGTCCAGTAGTGCAGTCCAGTGGTCCAGTCCAGTGGTCCAGTCCAGCGAATACAGACACCCTTATTCAAATGTACTGTTATAGTTGGATGAAACTACAAATACACACTGTAAGTAGTGTCAGAAGATACCTGAGTCAGATGCTAAAATTCATACTTATTGCAGAGAAACAACAGCTAAGCAAATTGACTGTTAAGGCCACCACCAGCAAAAATTGCCAGCTACACGTTACATGTGGAATGAATTGGCATGCACTGCACGCACCCCATTGGCCCTTGCATCTGTGTGTCCTCCTCGCTCTCACTCTGCTCCTCCCCTTCACTCTCTTCCAAATCCTGACGGGGATACTGCTGCTGCTGCTGCTGCTGCTGCCCTCCTGATACACCAGGGTACATGTACTCCTGCACATGCACCAAGAATTCTGACAAAACTATCCAGCTATGCATAATATGGCAAAACACTTCAAATGCAGCATAAGAATGCATCCAAGCTGCAGAGATGAGCTATGGCCCAAGAATGGCCTAATGAGTACAAACCACACAGCGGCAAAGGCATCACTCCCTGACACCAGCATCCAGAGATGCTCCTAATTCTGCAAACTACGTAATACCACAATACTTAAAACAGTATAACAGTCGGTGAAGGTGCATTGTCTGCCTCACATCTTGATCTGTTTCTGATGCCCCAATAGGTACCCTGGGGCTAGCTTGCACACTGGCTACCTCCTCTGTGTCACTGACCTCCACCGACTCATCATAAGGTTGATTCTGGACCAACCGACCACCCTACCAATGAACAGACGTGTGGGTAGATACTCATATTTACACAACAATACAAGTAAACTGCTCTAGGGTGTGAACAGCATTTAATATCCTGCACAGAAACGTACACACTTCTCAAATCTGTTGCTTTTTGTACAAGAAAACATAACACAAATCACTGATGTTCTATGTACCATACCTGTAATCCCGCCGAGGCAGATTTACTGGCTACTAATAAGAGAACATTGACTGCAACACATATGCCTACGTAAGTACACTATAGAAAGGTAGGGTAGGGGGTTTCCAAACATGGCGCCGCATTTCGCTTGTACGCAGTAGAAAAGCTTCCTTATTAGTACGCAGTTAGCGCAGGGGTCAGTGTTTTGGTTAACGTAGTGAGAAAGTTTCCCTTCGAGTACAGGCGAAAGGCGGCGCCGTGTTTGGAAACCCAATCTTGTTCGGAACCCCCTTACCTTGCCTTACACTATCGCACAAATACTTCTTAAGCTTATTCTACTCAATTTCCTAGCAATGCAATAATCATCATACACTTTCCTGTCGATGCACGTCGTATACACATAGCCCTAAGTCAAACAGTACCAAACAAACTCAGTTTTAATTGTTATCTGGGCACTCACCCCATCGCCGTAGGACGCCATCTTACGTTGCTATGCAACACAGCAAAATGGCGCGGAATTTTTCAGACACTCCAAAATCGGTACTGAAAAAATTACCACATGCAAGTAGAGTATCGGCACTAATGTTAATTAACAGGCAATAAACACCACCAGTACAAGTTGCAATGGATTGGAGCTAGTCTTGCATATAGACAGACTGCTTTCTCCTCACCATACTGAAATGGAGGCAGGAATGAGATCAGCTAAGACTATTTCAAGGGCACCAATATATAATACATATATATACCATGATGCAGATGGTAGAAAACACTAACAGCTGCCATATAATGGCAGATCTAGTGTATCATGATCAGAACCAGCATGCATGCATGCCGTTGAAGTACCTTATGTGCAAGGGAAAGCAAGAGTATAATTGTGCCGCCTTTAATTTGTGCAATTAAACTACATTTGGTTTATTGCTGCAAGTGGCAGCATGATCACATGCATGCTGAAACGCTAATATTGTGTTCAACAGCACATAACACTCATGTGATCACCCATGCATGCATACATTTCTACATGATCAACACAAGGCCGGCGTAGCCAACTGTTAAAAAATAATTATTATACACAACTTGCATACTGACTGACAAGGCTATATAGAATTATTATGTATAATTATTGTATGCAAAACAATATACAATGCTGAGCAAATGGTACGTAGCATGACTGCTGCTGCTGCTGCTAGCTATAGTGCATGTGCACACATGACATTGTCTTATCTATACAGACTCTATTCCACACAAAAGTAATACAGTGCGCATGTTCTGTTATGCACGGCACATCTCATTATCAATGTTCTAGTGTGATTCCTAACACAACATGACTGTGTTGCCATTTAAACTTGAAAGCAATAAGATTGTGAGACTTGCTAAGTCACCTAACTACTTCCTATGTACATAATAAAGCAGTATATAGTGTACCTACACATTCACATCAAGTGTGAAACTCTAACTCTAGCTCTACGTACATACACTGGTCCTACATACACAGCTGATGTTCACTACTACAGTAACTTGTAGTCTTTCACTTATTCTTTTCAACCAATGCTTTCAGCTTTTCAATGTTGGCTCCAACCAATTCGTCCACATGCTGCAGTAACAAGAGAGAAAGAATACAGACTTGAGTGTGTGTGTGTGTGTGTGTGTGTGTGTGTGTGTGTGTGTGTGTGTGTGTGTGTGTGTGTGTGTGTGTGTGTGTGTGAGTGTGTGTGTGTGTAAGGAGGTGTACTAGGGGTGTTCTTGGGATTACAGGAATGGCAATACAGACTGACTATGGTATGACATGTGTACATGGCCAGATCTGAATGGGGGAGATTAGCCATTTGATCCTCAAACTATTGCTTCTTATATGTAAAAGAAAGAATAAAAATTTTATATAAAACTACTAAAGATGTAGGGCTGGCACAAAAAGTACAGAAACAAGGAAAGTCTACTACACAGTGGGGCATTCGCCATTGTCCCTCCATTGAAGAGTGTTGCACCATATAGTACTACACTCTTGCATATAGGGACAATGGTGAATGCTCCACTGTGTAGTAGCCTTTCCTTGTTTCTGAGGGGGAGGGGGAGGGGGAGGAGGGGAAGGGAGAGGGGGGAGGCGGAGGAGGGGGAGGGAGAGGGGGGAGGGGGAGGAGGAGGAGGAGGAGGAGGAGGAGGGGAAGGAGGAGGAGGAGGAGGGGGAGGGGGAGGGGGAGGGGGAGGGGGAGGGGGAAGGGGAGGGGGAGGGGGAGGGGGAGGGGGAGGGGGAGGGGAGGAGGAGGAGGAGGAGGAGGAGGAGGAGGAGGAGGAGGAGGAGGAGGAGGAGGAGGAACCAGTGTCAATATGGGGAAGGACCTCGCTGGCGACTTCTACCTAGAAATGACAACAGAATATTAGCCAAGTAGTAAATGGTAAAGTGCGTAAACTGTGTGACCCTGCGAAATTCAAAGGCTATTGTTGGGGAAATGTTTCCTGAGCTTCTAAATCATGCGCTACATTGAGTAATAATGATGTTATGTGATGTCATGGCTAAAAAGTGCTAAAGGAAAATGTGGCATATATTCACACCTTTCAGTCAAACTAGAGGTTCCAGGTATGACTAGCCTGTGACTGCTACTGTTGCTGGATGCTTCCAGGTATGACTATATAGCCTGAAACTGTTACTCTTGCTGTGGTAGGCACTCCCAGGCATTGCCATATGTATGCGTGTAACAGGGGAAAGCCATGTGAGAATATACACACTTCAAATGTGGTTTACACACACTGCAAGATTGAGTGCTTGTATCTACGTACTGTTACGGGGCATTCACAAAGGCACAAGGCTCAGGTGAGCAGATATGCACAGACGACCAAACAGCTTACAGCTATTCTAGAATCTTTTCATTGATGCAATTGCAAAACTCAGCCATACTTGTGATATTGCATGCATTAATTTCGGCCATCCATCAGCTACCCTCCCTCCTAAGAGTGAATGTGGTGCAGGCAATGGCATAGGCTTTGCATCAATACAGCATCAGTACAAATGCATAAGGCATCAAACAATTAAGCACTGAAAAGCAGCTAGGGCTAAATATATACGTACCATGACCCAAATCAGTAATGCTTACCAAACACTCAAACTACACTAGGGCATACATAAGAATGCAGTAGGCCTCACTGCGGCCACTGATGACACCATCAAAATGGCCGCTCCCACGTGGTGCAAGAAACTGGCCTACCTACTGGCACAGGCGAGCTTTGGCCAACAAGGAAATGCTTGCTGTGCAATCGCCACCTACATATTTGGTGCTGCGCAGGGTAGCCCGTCCCTGCTTAGCTAACACAGTGCATGTATTGCGCTTCACCTGAGGAGACAGTGGAAGTGTTCCTGGCCACGTGGGGCAAATGATGTCTGCCAATATGGCCAAAGCACCAACATGTGTGTAGCCCTCGCTGGAGCAATGGGCGACGTTAACAACAATCTGAACCCGGCATGCAGCAATGGAGTGTTGAGCAGTTTCATGGCCAATGGTGACCAAGTAGAGTGTTTTGTTGTCGTGTGCGCCTGCGGAGAACACTGGGCTATTGTGTAATCTAGGTGTCTCAGGTTAACTGGGCCGGATATACATATATACATACATACATGCATACATATATACAAACAGGGAACGACTACGCATCGTGATTACTATGACATTCAGCCTCGTTGAGACCCACAAAGGGATGAAAACGAACACAAAACACACTACCAGTTACATGTCGGCTTCAGAATTTCAGTACATTGCACAACCTACTTAGCTTATGGTGCTAGGGGGTTGTAACAGATATAAGTACTACACCACAAGGAGCTACATAAAGCAGCAGGTGGGGAGATCTTCCTTGTGTCTAAACTTTGTTGGTTCTACTGTATACAGGAGACTCTCACCTTTGCGCTCCCCTTGTACAGCCTGAAAGTTGGCATGGCAGAGATTCCCTGCTTCTCAGACGTCTCCTACACAAAATATGAACAAGCCATAATCTACAGTATTGCATTCAATTCGAATATATGTACTATGGCATGCATAAATTACATAGTTCGCTTTGATCTTCAGGTGCAAATAAAGACCGTAAATTGGCTATATCCCTCCCTGAACAAATCATTAATTTCGTTTTAAGAAACATGGCAATTCAATCAGCACTGCACAAGGCCTGAAACAGCTGCTCACGTGTCACATGTAAGGACAGGGAGTAAGGCAATGTGTGTGCTATTACTATACATCAGTTATAGCCCAAAGCCTCGTTGCATCACCTTAGATACCATAGGATGTTGCATAAATCACCTCAGGCTCTGCCCCCAGTGATTGTGCAACATCTCTAGGTTTAAAGATGGCAATGAGACTCAGCTTGGAGCTATAACCAAGGTAAAAAATGAGGGGACAGGAGGAGGAGGTGCCCATACAAATGATTGCATTTGTGACATTCTCCCAACCCACTTTTGCCTAGCACCCCAGAGTGATGGTCGAACACTCCAAGCCCAATCTGCTGCTGTGGGTAGGGCAAGGATGAGACTTAATACCGACAACACCAAACTTTCAAACACTGCTGCTTTGGTGATGATTGAAGCCACATCCGAGGTATCTTGCCTTACGTCCAAAGTACAATTAGTTCGGCTGCTTCGTTCTCAGCAATCTAACTTTCCAACATAAAGAGCCCAGATCACCTTCTCAGACCTTAGCTAGATTCTCCCAGTCTCCATGTGTGGCAAGTTTAAAAGCCAGGCTGTGTTTCATTGTGGAGAACTGGTGGCCGAACTATCATGCCGGTCAAAGTATGATGCCGCACCCTATGTACAGATCGACTAGCTATATACTGTACGTATAAAGTCAAGGTGATGATACACACTAGCACGATGGCCTTGGGCGACCAGTTTGACAGCACACAACAATTGCACTGCATACAACCCATGTACGTAACACCATGGGGAAATATTGTGAGTGCAATCATTTACATGGGTGCTTTCTGTTCCTACTCCCTCCTTTCATAATTATTATGCACTCTTGATGCATCTCATAGCTGGTAACCATGAAATAACTTCAATGCACAAGTCATCTTAGTCCTCTTTTCCAGGATGTGAGGTCAGGGGCTGGTAAGCACATTTGTAACAATCATGCACATGTATGTATGTACATATACAGTACAATGGAAATGTGTGCTCAAAAGGTGCAGAAAAAAATGAGACCTGCACTAAAAAACTTGCCCACAATCTCCAGTAGTCAAATGCTGCACACGGTTTCTCCAGCAACTCTCATACACAGCCACAGAGCCATGTATACATATGTATCAGGGCCGTCGGAGGCGGTACGGCCGGTACGGCCATGGCCGTACCACTGTTTGAACAGCTAGCAGGTTTTTAATTTTCAAAAGCAGTGTTTTTAGCTACTAAACCAGATAAACCCTACTCTACCCTAACAAACCGTTGAGGAAACAAAGAAGCAATGATCTTAGGTTGTTAGGAGATGCAATGAAACAGGAGATATCAAGTAGGATCCAATACTTCACGATTTGCAAGCACGCTCATTCTTCCGCCATGTTTTGTTACGTATTCGATTCAAAACGTAATAAAGATGGAGGCCAGCAGCGCGTACGTAGGCAATCGCTTTCTCGCACCAATAGACACACATCACCTGGCGCTACGAAGCATGGCTTGTAGCACCACACATCAGCGAATCGCTATCCCCTTATGGAGATGTAACAATTCAAAATGGCCTCATCGTCGAAGCACGTGGACCTAAGAACGCCGACAATAGGTGACAAGCCTCATCAGCCTTGCGCAGGTTTTCAGGAATTGCTACTGTGTGGAAATATTGATATGGCTTCATTCATTAATATATTATATATGTTTATATACTGTGTACAGACAATGCATGCAAAACAAGTACATGGTTTATTGTGAAATCTATGTAACCCTCTTAAAACGACTTACTGACTGATCGAGAGTGCATGCTGGGCTAGCAAAGGCATCTCCATTCTTGAGGCACAGATCTGTAGCAAACGTTATCTGTATGATAATTAAAAGTAGCTAAAAAATTTTTTCGCTCGCTCCGCTCGCAACAGTTTGTATCCTTCACCCAATGGCCTTACCACTTCTAAATTGCCTCCGACGGCCCTGTGTATGTACATTATACTACAAGACCAAGCCACACATGCTGACTACGGGCCAACGGCTGTATGGAAGACTGGTTACAGGACATTTTCACAGTTGCAATGGAAGCAGCCATTAAAGATATGTGCCGGTTTAGCTGAAACTGACCAATACTGCTCACTTAGTGTGAATGTGATTAGGAAACCTTCACCAGCCTAATTCAGAACATCAGTATTTATCATATAGGGAAAAGGTATAGTCAATAACACACACAAAAATAAGCCATGACATACTTCATTTTCATCCACATTGACCTTGCAGAACACAATATTAGGATACTGCTTACTGAGTTCCTACAGACAAGGAGAAGATATTAGGTCAACATCAAGTAGCACACTCAGAACTGTGCACAACCAAATGAACACAAGCAACATTTATGCACAAGTAGCTGCATGGACACAATCACACGATGGAGTGAAAGCAGTGTCACAGTGCACATATCCCTTGGTTTGATATTCAGCATAGGCAAGAAGCATTCTAAGCATTTGTCAGAATGTATTAATGAGCATGCTGAAGACTGCGAGACAAGACCAGAGACCAGAAAGACTTCTGTGGCCTCTGTTCTTTTGTCATTGCAGTGATTCTTTGGTTGCCTATAATATGTATGTAAATCCACTCAACAACGTAAACAATGAGAGCACTAAAGCATAGAACCCTCGGCACTGTGTTGCTTTAAAACTAGGGCATACATTCAAAATGCATGCAGCCTTACTGTGCACACTACAAACGGGTGTGGCTGGCAATGTAGTGAAGGTGAATTCTTGCTTAGATGGAAAGGCACAGCCGCACGCACAAACAGCTTTTCCGATGTTCACAGTGGCGCTATATTGTGGTCATACCTTTGTTGTTTGCCCTGCTTGCGTCAGCGTCCATTTCATACCTAGCTACGTAGCTATCGGAAAAAGCATGTGGAGTTTTCCTGACTTCCCACTCTTAGTTGCACTTCGTGCGCAAGTTCCTCACTTTCTAACTCTCTGCTATGTCCGGTCCCATTAACACTTCATAGTGCGTGTCTATTACTATTCGTGCAGGTACATGGCACAATATAGTTCTTCTCCAATTGGCCCTGTTGAATAGCGACCGAACACGGCCAGTTACTAGCTCTCGTGCCTACACCTCTCTGCTGTCCTTGTTAAGTCACCGCAAGCTTGTCGACGCATTGCCAAAGAGGTCTTTGGACTTAGCCTGTAGCTACCTAATCATCTATGCAGCATGCCCAAGGCAGCGAAACAGCAGCTATGTAGATACCGAATTGATGAGGTAGGGAGGTTGAAGTTAAGGAGTATGGTAGCCTTTTGAGAGTTCACATCACACCAGAATGATAAAGTGAAGAAGGGGCAAAATACCAGCCATAATGACAAATTTAGAAGAAGAGGAGACAACGAACTACTGCTAGGTGCTCCAGGTCATAGGAATTAAAGGATTTGTGTTGTATTGTCATCGACTTCCTGGTGCTGTGTTGTCTCTCTGCTGCGCTGCTACTAGAATTCTCTGCAGGAGGCATTCTCAGTTACAGGGCTCTCCCTTAGCCTTGCAAAGATGTCTGCAAATCTCCCACCATTAACTAGAACAGCAAGCGCGGAGTCATCAAAAATTGGCAGGATAGAATGGCGACAGTGTGGGGGAGTGTCATGTATGGCATAATACAGTGAGGACGTTGCCAAACCTTGGTGCAAGAAACACACTTATATATCTTGTCTTTGGCACTTTTGTGTGCTATTCAAGACAATAGTCGCACCGAACCCACTTCCTCGTCTTCGGATACCCACACGCACCTGTTTGATCGTGATTTGACAGGCCAACTCTAGATCTGCTGGAGATGGAGAGATTTCAATTCTGCTGGATGGCTGGTAGAGGCAGTTGCAGAACTTGATCCTGCAGAGACACTTGCCAACCACAGCCTGTAGCATGGATCAGGTAAGTCATAGCCTTCCTCCATCCTCAGAAATCATAATCTCTCCTCCATTTCCAGCAGATCTACAATCTGTCTGTCAAACCATGATCAAACAGGTGTGTGTGGGCATCCCAAGGCGAGGAAGTGGGTACAGTGTGACTACTGTCTGCCGTGATACCACGGTCCTTGTGCTGGAATAGCAAACAAAAGCACCAATACATAAGTGTGTTTCTTGCACCAAAGTTTGACAGCATCACAATCCTCTGTAGTAGGCCATACATGACACTCCCCTACACTGTCACCATTTTATCCTGTCAACCTTTTCATGGCCATGCACTTCCTGTTCAGGTCAATGATGACAGTGATACAATTTCGCCCAAATCGTCTGCTGTGGCCAGGACTTGGATGTACCCACCTGGACAGTAAGTAAGAGTGAACAGATCTTCTTACGTTGTAGTGTATGAGTCACAGAGTGAATTTTGATGACTTCCAATCGATTTTATGTTATGTTCCTACATTTGTCAATTTTACCCCACTGTCTGAGGCTTCAGTTTTTGTATCTGTTATTACTAAGTAATAATAAGTGTTCCCCGTTCGAAACTTTCATATTTGTTACAGTAACTTGCCAGCGGAACCGCCTACCTCCATACAAGGCTGTACAGACTCTTAACTTCATCTGCCCTATAACTTTACCAAGAACCAAGTGGAGAGAAAGTGGTAAGGTCGCAAACTGGATACCAATTATTGATGACGTCTGATTACTGATGCCACACCCTACACTTGATTACCTTATGCAATAAAGGCTAAGGCAAATCCCAACCCTCAGCAACTAATAGTTCTGATCTGGATAATGCTCCTCACTACAATATTGCAACGCGATAAACAAGGCTACGGATTAGTCGTCACAATCCTACTCAGTGACTCACCTCATATTTGGGAGCAATCACTTTGCATGGCCCGCACCAATCAGCATAGAAGTCCACAACCACCAGCTTGCCCGACGTGACTTGCGTCTCAAATTCCTCCTGTATAAATGTGAGGGAAGGAGTCCTGTTTCAGGCGTCGCATTGTAACTGTCATAAACAGCTAGCCGCATGGTACCACCAAATCTTCACGATTTAAGTCGACATTCACAGCATCCAGACCAACTGCAAACTTATATAGCAAAGAAAACAAGAACTTGCCAAAGTGTTCAAGACCAACGGCATGTTTCTTCTGGGTTTTCTACTACGTACAACGCGCAAGTTTGCAGGATCGAGAGGTTCTTCGGAGGAATGCCGTATATAACAGGATTCACGAACTATGCAGGATGTAATTTAGGCACAGATGGAGGTGTGGTTAGGAGAGGGCGTTTCCCATGGAAAGAGGGGATCCCTGACGTTCAGCATTCATATGACGTCACTTTTACTTCCGCATGGACACCGTATATGGGCACGTACATATACGGGCATTTATACAGCTACTGATGTCGCCACTTCATACAGACATGTACACAAAGGACCTAGCTACAGGTGTCCATGGTCATGATCAATTGCAAGCATACAAAACAAAGGTAGCTATATGACACATGTGACCTACACACATATCATGGAATTTACATACACTCGGGAAAAAACTGTTTCTCTACCTCCATGTCAGATGTTTACTAAGTACTGTGCAATGATTACATGTACTATCACTTATGCTTCTCAATCAGCTCTCTTAGCTTTGGAATGTTAGCTCCAACCACTTCTTCTACATGCTGCAATGACAGGAGGCAAAGAACACTACATTTACGATGTATGTACTAACATGCTATGAAAAGAAAGCAATAATTATGAATAGGACAAAATTACTTCTAAGACACATGTTTATATAAGTCTGAGTGAGAATGCTGCATGCAACATATAAGTATATAAGATAAACAAGTCGATTAAAACAACTCAGAAGAAAAGTAGGCAAGGTAGTGAAAACTGGCACCAGCCGGCATCAAACCCGGGACAACATGTATGCCCTATCACAGGGTTTCAGCAGTCCAAGCCAACCAACCAGTCATGAAAAGCCAAGACCCACCCTAGTCCATCAAAATTAATAGAAACATTAGCTAACACGCAAATTTATTGCTCTGTAAGAATATTGTTAATTGTCACACATTGTCAAGTAAACTGACTCAATATAATACTGAATAGGGAAGTCCATCACAACATGGGATTGCATGTGAAACCTGATTGCAGCCAAAAGCACAGACCATTATGGTGCTGCTTCTGCCTCTCCACACCACTGCCCATTGTGTGACGGAGAACAAGGTGTTACATAATCTGCTTCTCTGAAATGCTTTAACAGCGTTATTACCATAGCTGTACCGTATAGCCATACCATACCCAGTACAGCTGCAATACGTACTGTCATACTGTACAGCTGAACTGCTGTAGGTATGCTGAATGAAACACGCTGGCGGCACTCACTCACCTTTGGGCTGCTTCTGTACAGCCTGAAAGTTGGCATAGCTTTGATTTGCTGCCTCTCTGATGTTGCCTGAAAGGAATTGGAGCAATACATAATCTACTGCAGATACAGATACTCAAAATAGACAGTTAACAATTGTATGTTAAGTGCCACTGAAGTAGTATTTTCATTTGATATATGAATACATAAGTATAGAGTGCTAGCAGTTCCTGCTATGGCACACTAACAAAGGCTACCCGGCACCGGCATGTCGACAGCGGCACATAAACAATTGCTATTCGGGGCCGGCACGTTGACAACAGCTGTGTGGATCCCAGCATGTTATCTATCTATGGCTTGTCTGAGACCTTCTGCATGTCAAAAGGCAATATGTTGTATGTCAGTTGGTCTAGTGGGCCAGACTAGTTATATAGGTTATTTATACACTGGCATGCCCATTTAGGTCAGGACGTACTGCTCCAATCAGCAGAAGAGAATTCTTACACATCTGACCTCAATAGGATAATAGCTTGTGATAATAGATCCTCCCCTGATGATATCTTATCTCATACATCTCCTGTGGAACTTGTCAAAATGCCATGCATTTTTGTTGCTCTGTTTACTCTTATCCTGATGAACTACCATCATTGCCCTGGGATCTGGGCAAAGGGCAGGCTGATCCTTATTAGCAAGGGGACAGCACATGAACCATCATCCTTCCGGCCCATAGCTCCAACTTGCATTATTGGAAAGGTCCTACACAAGATCATTAAGACACTCGAATAAAATTCGTCCAACTAATGGAATCATTGGCCCATCCATCCAGAAAGGCTATCTCACACCAGGTCTCAGGAGTGGTGGAGCACATCTCCACTATCAATCGTATCTTGCAGAAGAGTGCAGTAAATAGGGCTCCCTGTGAGCCTCGTTTTGCTAGATCTGAAAATGCACTTGGCTTTGTCTCCCATGACCTGCTTGCTGACATGCCCAACTTTGTCAAGGTTCCCATGCCATTATTATCAATGTAAAGGGTTGGTACCCTCAACTCCAGGTGAAAGTATGTGTCAACTCACAGCTGGGTGACCCCTCCATTCCTAATCAAAAGCTGTATTCCAGGGAGATACAATGTCTCCAGTGATCTTCGCATCAGCGATGGGCCCCTTCCTATGTATGTGCATCTAGCTGCCAACTGGGAGTATCAAGAGTCCACCCAAGCCACCAAAACTAACTCCAGATAGGAACAAGCATGCCCACAGTCAAGAACACAAGGCCAAACATTCACACATCATCTTATCAACTCCTCTCAATGCTACCATCAAAGCCCCCTCTTAGCAATCAAAACAGCAGAACCTTAGCTCAAACCCAATGAAATGCACCTCTGAAGGAAGGTGCACAAAGCGCACTGCAGCCCCCCCCCCCCCCACTGGTACCAAGTGGACATCATCAAACACAGTATGAAGGAGCCAAATAAGCAGTTGGAATGAGGAAGGTTTATTATACTTAAACAAATGAAAAATTCACTTCAGTGGCACTTTAACTACCTCCAACTATATGCTATAATGCATATAATTCACTAAGTGCATACAGTGCAAGTTGCAATATAAGGGAGTCCTATTATGATATGTACCTCATTTTCGTCAACATCAACCTTGCAGAACACTACATCAGGGTACTCTGTACTGAGTTTCTGCAGACAAGGAACAGACACTAAGCTCATGCTCATGTACATCAAGCTCCTCCCATTCCATTTATGCACTCTAGCATGCACATTAGCTTGTAGGCATGCAATCATATACATGCACACTCATGACCAGTATATACACACACCAGACATTAGATAGGACATTCAGTACAGTGGAACCTGTCTAAGCCGGTCACGGTGTAAGACAGCCACCTCTCTAATACTGCCAGACTCCCTGGGCCCAAATTGCACTAACACAGTGTAGTGTATTTGCCTATGCATGAGTATTATTATTCTGACATGTCACTGTCACGTGTATGTACCTGTTTATTATTCTTACATAATATATGTACGCATGCACAGATGCTTGTCTGCCTCGTGATTCATTTGAGATTTTGTGTGCACTTGCGAATTTGTCCTACGGAGAGTCGGGGACAGCTCAACTGGCGCTGAAGATGGGATGGCGCGGAATCATGGCTACATTCGGCCAGGTGCAAGAATTCAATCTAGACAGCAAGCAGACATCTGCATTCTTGGAGCGTGTGCAGTTATTTTTCCAAGCAAATGACATTGCCGCAGAAAAGCAAGTGCCAGTTCTGTTGTCGATCATCGGGGGAAAGACGTACGCGCTACTGAGCGACCTACTGACGCCTGCTAAGCCGAGTACGAAGAGTTTCAAGGATCTTCAGAAGCTCTGCGTGAACGCCTTGTCTGTGGCCTCAGCAGTGGGAGCACACAGAGGCGGTTGTTGGCAGAGGCAGAGTTGACCCTAGCAAAGGCTATTGATGTGGCCCAGAGTATGGAGGCTGCCAAGATCAATGTGCAGCAGCTTAAAGGTAGTGCACTCAGAGTGAGCCAGGTGTCAGCACCCTTTGGAGACTGGAGTGCTTGCTATCGTTGTGGCAGTGATAGCCACCGAGAACGGGACTGCCGCTTTAAAGATGTCGAGTGTTACAATTATGGCAAGAAGGGCCACTTGGCTAGGGTTTGCCGAGCTCCACAGCAGTCCTCAGGCTGGCAATTGAGGGCAATAGGAAGAGGTGGTCGCCGAACCACCAAGTGGGTCGGAGCCACGAGGCAGGTGAAGAACCTCCAACCGATTTTGACTTGCCCACCCTCACAGTTGAAGAGCACTCAGCTCAGCCTATCACAGCTGTACTGGAATTGAACGGGAAAAGGGTGCCCATGGAGGCCAATACAGGAGCAGCCGTTTCTTTGATGGTGGAAACTACACAGCGAAGATTGTTTCCAGAAGGGAGAGAAATCCAGAGTGTGACTGCATACATACACAGCTGAATCACTAGACTGCAGCAGTATGGCCTCTGGTTGAAGCAAGACAAACGCACCGTCATGCAGGCCTCTGCAGAATACTTGGGACACCGTGTGGATGCCCAAGGCATTCATGTTACCTCTGCGAAAGTTGAGGCAGTGCGTCAGGTCCCATTGCCCAGTAATGTGACAGAACTGCAATTGTTTCTGGGCCTGCTGAACTACTATGGAAAGATTATCCCACATTTGTCAACCCTTTTGCATCCACTGAACGCCCTTCTGAAGGAGGGTCACCCCTGGAACTGGTCCCAGGAATGCGAGGCTGCTTTCCAGGAGGCGAAACGCCAACTCAGTAGTGCACCTGTTCTTGTACACTATCATCCTAACCTGCCAATTCACCTGGCGGGGGATGCATCAAGTTACGGCATTGGAGCCATTTTGTCACACGTACTGCCCGATGGCAGTGAACACCCTATCGCGTACGCTTCGCGTACTCTCCAACCTGCAGAAGAGAACTATGCACAAGTAGATAAGGAGGCGCTCTCACTTGTATTTGGAGTCCAGAAACTCCACAAGTATGTGTATGGCAGATTGTTCACTCTGGTCACTGACCACGAACCCCTAACCACTATCTTGGGACCTAAGACTGGCGTCCCTCCCCTTGCGGCTGCTAGGATGCAGCGATGGGCTTTGTTGTCAGCGTACAACTACCACATTGAGTTCCGCACTACCAATGCTCATGCAAATGCAGATGGGATGTCTTGCTTGCCCCTACCGCATACTCCATCGCCAATGAGGCCTTCTGAAGATAGTGAGTTCAACATTGCCCAGATCCAAATGATGCCAGTTTCATTCTCACAGGTACAGAAAAGCAACCACACAGATCTGGTGTTGGGGCAGGTATAACGGTACCTCCAGAAAGGTTGGCCTGAGCGAGTGCCTGAATCATTCCAACCTTTTAGCACAACCATTGGGAGCTAACAGAGGAAGGAGGTTGCGTGCTATGGGGGCGACGTGTGGTGGTGCCGAGTAAGTTGCAGCAGAAGGCAATCAGCATGCTCCATGAGACCCACGTGGGAATTGTCCGCATGAAAGCCATCGCCCGGAGGTATGCGTGGTGGCTGGGAATGGATTGCGACATTGAGAGGATGGTCAAGGCCTGTACGGAGTGTCAAGCAGTCAAGAGCGCACCAGCCAAGGCTCCATTACACCCATGGATCTGGCCAGCAAAGCCTTGGCAATGAGTACATGTCGATTATGCTTGACCATTCCGAGGACACATGTCCCTATTGATCGTGGATGCTCACTCCAAGTGGCCCAAGGTGAGAGAAGTGGGTTCCACTACTTCAGCCAAGACGATTGAGGCCCTAAGATAACTTTTCAGTGTTTTCGGACTCCCAGAACAGTTGGTCCCAGATAACGGGCCTCACTTTGCTTCCGATGAGTTCACTACTTTTCTGAGGCAGAATGGTGTGAAGCACCTCCACGCGGCCCTGTATCATCCAGCGTCCAACGAGGCCGCAGAGCGATGGGTGCAAACTTTTAAGCAGGCCTTGAGGGCCGCCGCTGGAAATCGACTAAGCCTCCAGCATCAGCTCAGTAATCACTTGATGTCGTATCGCAGCACTCCGCATGCTACTACGAGAGAGACTCCAAGCAAACTGTTCTTGGGCAGACAGATACGCACCAGGCATGAGACCAGACACCGAGAGGCATGTCAGCGGGCAATGGGCCACTCAGAAGCAGCACCACGATGCTCATGCCAAGGAGCGTTCCTTAGAAGTTAGGACTGCTGTGATGGCCAAGGATTTCCGTGATCCAATGGTATGGAAACCAGGGGTGGTGCTGGAGAAGCGTGCACCATTGTCGTACCTGGTGAAGTTGAGGAGTGGTTCCATTTGGCGGCGACACATAGACCATTTGAGAGAACTGACTGGGGGCCTCCCAACAGTAGACGGTGATGTGTCCCTGCAAGAGGCATGGCAGTGTCCAACGTCTGGTTCTTCAGAGACGTTTTCCATGGTGCCTTCACCTGAACCGGTTCCAGAGTTGACTGGTCCTGAAAGATGTTATCCCGTCAGGCTATGCACACCTGTTGACAGACTAACATATTAGTTAACTAACTTTGCTGTGGAACCCTCCTGTGCTGTTGTTTAAAAGGGAGGGATGTAGTGAATTTGCCCATGCATGAGTATTATTATTCTGACATGTTACTGTCACATGTATGTACCTGTTTATTATTCTTACATAATATATGTACGCATGTGCAGATGCTTGTGTCTGCCTTGTGATTCATTTGAGTTTTGCAAGCATTTATGGATTCGTCCTATGGAGAGTCGCGGACAGCTCACACAGCACTATATCATAATGTAGCCACCTCTCTATAAAGGCCACTTATAGCTGGTCCACAGGTGGTTGTCTTAGACAGGTTTCACTGTAATACAGCAACTATACACAGTTGTGCAATCATAAGTGCAAGAGTGCATACTCTTGCCATGCCATAGCACTACTGCTGACACAAATGCCTAGATGGCTAATACATCATGTACAGGCAAGGTAAGGACATGACTTGCCTGTGCTCTGTTGAGTTTAGCTGCACTCGTCACATGCTCAAGGTGCACCCAAAACATCTTATTTACCAAAAATACAGCATCAGCAGTTGTGAAGACATGTAGACATGACGAGCATGCACACACACACACACACACACACACACACACACACACACACACACACACACACACACACACACACACACACACACACACACACACACACTAGTCTCGCATAGCCAGACTGCCATTTTGGTCACGTGCGACTCTGCCCTCCCAAAAGACGCTCTGGGGACTAACTCCCTCTTTTTTGTTATGGCAGTCCACTGGAAGTTCAGACCGTTGGTATTTGATGAGCCCATATTTGGCCGCGAGGTTAACCAATTGCCACGTCCGTCAGTTCGAGGTTGCCGGTCGTTCACAGAAAGCAGTACACAGACGGAATCATATTATCCGCATTCCCTAGTCCCATCTGCACCGAGGATAATGTCTTCAGTCGTCCCACCTCTCCTGTGAGTAGACATATGAAGCTCCTAACCCTGTTTTGCTGCATGTGCACATAGAAATGGACTTCTAGCTGCGTTCCCTCCGGTTCCGACTGCAGTCACAGCTGTCATTGTTGCAATACGGTGACAGGGACTGCGGATAAGACGATTCCGTCCGCGTACTGCTTTCTGTGAATGACGGCAACCTTGAACTGACCGACGTGGCGATTGGTTAACCTCGCGGTCAAATATGGGCTCATCAATTACCAACAGTTCGAACTTCTGGTGGACTGCCATAACAAAAAAAGAGGGAGTTAGTCCCCAGACCGCCTTTTGGGAGGGCGGAGTCGCGCGTGACCAAAATGGCGGTCTGGTTATGCGAGACTACATACACACGCACACACACACACACACACACACACACACCATAAAGTTACAGAGAAGCTAGAGGCCCAGAAGTAATCAGAGCATTCTTGTAAGCATCCACATTGGACAGGCAGGGGAAAGGCTTGTAATCCGCAGTCACATCCATCTTGTGCTAGCTCTCTTCTGAGTTCACAACAATGAGGAGCGAGATTGAGTCTTAATATGTACTAGTGTATAAAAAATTCCTTTAGAATTAAAGGGGATTTAGGAATGGCCAGCAGAAAGAGCATAGAAACAAGCAACTGAAAATCAACACCATGATGACCGTATTTCCGTGAAGTTCACTCTGCATTCCTAATTTCCTTGTAGCTACATGGGACTATGCAGTTACAAGGAAATTAGGAATGCAGAGCGAACTTCATGAAAATGTGGTGTATTAGGGTGTTGAGTTAGTGTTGCTTGTTTTTATGCTTTTTCTGCTGGCCATTCCTAAATCTCTTTTAATTCTAAAGGGATTTTTATACACTAGTTTGTACATGTTTTGCATATCCAAAGGACTATATCTACATCAGATTAATACTTGCGTTGACTAAAACCCCTTCCTTAAATTAGATGAAAATTATGCAGAACATCAAGCACAATTGTGCCATTCTAAATGAAATGGCTGCCGTATATCAGTTATTTATGTGAGCGTGACAAAACAGCGGCATTGGGGTATCTTTATACACAGGACAAACTTTCTACTCATTTCAGTGCTGTACATATTGGATTACCACCGGCGCTTGGATATTTGCCCTTCATGTCCGTACACGAGTTCTCGTACACGACTTGGGTCCGTAGGTGCCCTTTATCGTGCACTAGGAGCACGCAAAATTCAGTGGGAAGAAGGTGATGGCAATGGCCACAAGTGTGGATGTGGCGAATATGTGCGGGACAGACCAGCTGTGCTCTAGACTGAAAGCAGCTATTAAAGGGGTTGTACACACAATGAATGACCTTTTGAGAAGAATTCAGGAACAGGAAGGGGCTTGTTGTTGGTGGATGCCAATAATGCATTTAACTCATTGAGTAGAGTGGCTGCCCTGTGGAATGCTAGAGTTCTATGGCCAAGGTGCTCGCGCTACCTGTTCAACTGCTACCGAGGACAGGCAATTCAAGTGGTACTTGGGGCACAAGAGCATGTGCTGAGCAGAGAAGGTGTGACACAGGTTGATACCCTTTCAATGTTAATGTATGCAGTTGCTGTATTCCCCCTTATTCAGGCCCTGGAGGACCATAGCAAATGGTCTCAAAGCTGGCATGCTGATGACTCTGCTTGTGCAGCAAAAATGCAAAAAACGTATGTGAATAGTCTGACAAACTGCTTGAGCTGGGGACTGAGTTTGGTTACTACCCCAAACCAAAAAGAGTGTACTTGTAACACACAAGAACAAGGAAGAAGCCAGACATCTATTCAGTGAACGGGGTTGAATGTGGTGACAGGCCAATGCTTTTTAGGTGGGAGATCTGGAAAGTACTGAGAAATATGTACATCAGCGAGTGCAGACATGGGTGTATCACATGGAGAAACTCACAAATGCAGCATAGTCACAACCTCCAGCAGCATAAGCGATGTTAACAAAGTCACTGCAGTTTGAGTGGACATACCTGCAGCGTGTTGTCCCCAATTGTGCCACTGCCTTTGCTTCATTGCCTCAACCTTTTTGAGAAGATTGTACCAGCAGTGATGAGTGGAAGCATTTCTGAAGAAGAGGCCATAATCACCCTTCCAACCCGAATGGGTGGGATAAGGATTTGAGACCCAGTGGAGTCTGCACAGTGGGCCTACACCACCTCAAAGGATGGCACAGCAACTATTGCGGAAGCTATCACAGGAACAGCTGACTTCTCAGGTGATAGTCACAGAGAGGAACTAGCAAAAGCACACCAGAGGCTGCATGAGGAGCAGAAGATAAGTGGTAAGGCAAAGCTAGATGGGGCACTCATGGATGCAAAGAAGAGAGCCATAATGAGGGCAGTTCAGGGGCAAACGTCCCATTGGCTGACAGCCTTGCCCATTACCCGTCACCATTTTGATCTATCGCCTACTGAGTTTCGCGACGCCTTGGCATTACAATACAATCGACCCTTTCTTAGGCTGCCAGCAGACTGTGATGGCTGTGGCTGATATTGCAGCGTTGGCATACCAAGAACTGACAAAGGAGCCAATCGGTAGAGATGTTGACGATGCTAGAAACCTCCCAGCCCTAGTTGCAGACCTAGGAGTGAGAGGAGTGTGGCAACCTCAAGCTGAGGTGGTGTTTGATGTACATGTCATTGACACCGATGCCCAGTCACATGCCCAACAATCAGTGAAGGCAGTATGGCGTCTGCTGAGGAGAAGAAAATAAAATATAATGAAGCCACAAAGGCAAGACATGCATCATTTTTCCCCCTTTGTGCTAACTGTTGATGGACAGCTGGGAAGAGAAGCAAAGGTCTTTATGACAAGGATAGCAGACAAGCTGTCAAGCAAGTGGCAAAATTCACACAGTAAGGTGATCGGGTGGGTGCAGACCCAGCTGTGCTTTGCCATTCTGAGAGCAATGAATAGGTACATTTGAGGATCAAGACTGAGGTGGAGGAGTGGGCTCGGATATGCATCGCCATAAGATAGACTAATAGCTACAAACATTCATTTACTCATTTGCACTGACAGTTCTTCCAAACAACTATGGTACATGAAACTGTATAATTATAGTCTTGTGCTATTAATTCCAATTATTTAATTTTGGAATTAGAATGCATTTGGACAGGTCTCTAGCAAGTAACTAATATTTTGAACACCAAATTTTTAGACAGAATATGGTATTCCTTTATCAACAGGGATTACGCTTCATTGATTAATTAATTAATTAATTAATTAATTGCTTGATTAACTGATTCATTGGCTTATATCCTATTGGCACTACTAACTGTAGCACCTGAGGCCATTGGCACCCTAGTGCAGTTACTACTCACTCTAGAGTAGTGACTTGTGAGCTCTCATCCATAGTAACAAGAGTGCATAAGATATGACAGTATGCAACCCAATTTATTCACCTGTAATAGCATTTTTCTAATTGACACAGTAATACGTCACACATTGGCATAGCTATGCCACCATGAAACTCTAAGGAGAGAGCAGAAGAGACATGGATGGCAGCGCTACACCTGAGTGACCTAAATCCACGCTTGCTATCCTGTTCCTTCTTCACGGGTGCTGCAAGGGTGTCCTAGACATAGTTGCAACTCTCAATTAGCAAACCGAAGAGCTGTGCAATGCAATGTCGAGTATGTACAGACCGGCGGATTGCGGTAATATCATTCATGCAATACGTTGGAATATCAGTAGCATTACCATCCCCATGTGTGACATGTTGCTACGTCATTTCAGAAAAATGCTGTTATACATGCAGGGATACGCAATGCATACTCTCATCTCTTATGTACTCTTGATAGCAGTCACTGTCTATGCATTTGCTGCTCGTTTAGGCAGGCTGATGGAATAGGCCCTTCGACCACCTCATATCATACAAAACCATCCAAATTCGGTAGCAACACGGTAAAACAATGCAAATGTTAGACAATGTAGAAGTTACATGTTTTGACTGTAAATTACCGTATGGATCTTCATTTTCGCCGTACTAAATATACACGTTTTTTGTGGATCAGAAGCCATCCGCGAAAGTTTAGTCCAATGAAAATTCAGACTGTGGGTTTGTGGTGCAACTGTCAACTTTGAACATCTTTAGAGACGACAACTGTACACATTACAGTGACTCTGAACGACAATACCAGCCGTGGGCAGACACAGGAAGTTGGAGTGGTCTGAGTGCAAAGGATTACACGATAAAGTACAAGTATGCTGAGCAGATATAGCGCAGTCCAGCACTGTTACTTAGCCATTCCAGCTCTAGCCCTTCACACACCTCAGAAGGTTCAGATTTTCCAGGGGAGACCATACTGTTTTAGTACAGATATATAGTGTGTGTATTTAATATTATATAGTGAGATGCGCATCTGCAAAAATAAAAACACGGAAAATGCAAAATTCCTCAATCCACAAAGTTTAGTACCGCAAAAATTAAGGTCCATACGGTATCAGTCAAGAATCATATACCCTATTATGCACGGATGCAAATAGCCATTGCTACCATACGTATGTCTGTGTCTATGGTTCAATGAAATGTGACCTTATCTTATCTGATACTTAGCAGTATGGGCTGCCTTGATATTACAATGAGTGTAACATTGTTCTTGCAATGGACACACACACACACACACACACACACACACACACACACACACACACACACCAAGGGTGTAGCAAGGAATCTGGGAGGGGGTTCTAGTAACAAGGATGCACAGCGTATTACACGTATGACGTCACGAATAAGTGGCCGCCAATGGACAAGGGGGGTCTGGTACGTAACCATTTACCGTTAAACGAGACACTGTCTGCTAGCTAGCGCGTGTGCCAGACTTCTAGCTACCTAAATGCACTTAATTTATTGCCACAGTCAGGAGAGAGGGGGGTTCGTCCGAACCCCCCCTGGCTACACCCTTGCACACACACACTTAACCATGCCAGGACAATTCCACATTTCCTAATGCATTGCTATCTCCACCTGAGGGTCAACCTTTTCCTATACACTATTGTCTCTGAGGTGTGTACCTAGTTGAATAATGATGTGGTCCCCCCTCAGTTCCATATCTGTAAAGATGGCCTCACTTGACTCACCTCATACTCAGGAGCAATACTCTTGCATGGTCCACACCACTTGGCATAGAAGTCCACTACTACCAGCTTGCCAGACGTGACGGTTTCCTTGAACTCCTCCTACGGGTGGTGAAAACACCATACTAACATAATGCATGACTGTGACAGTGTGGGTAACAAACAGAACAACTTACATAGCTGTTTAGGCACTGCAGCGCAGACATGATCCTTCCAACCCACAATAAGATGGCGGAAATATTCCTCGTGTATTTAATGTCCCCGGAAGCGACGACTGGGCCAAACTCTCACGAAGGAACTCTGGACGTTCGAAACCTGCTTTCAAACGACGCTTAGTGCGGAGTTTAGTAGCTCCTTAGCGAGTAGTGCAACAGGCTTCCATCCACAGGCTCAGAGAAAGCAACTATAGCTACGTAGCTGGCAAACTGTACCCAACAATCCGTCGACTTGGTTTCCGTGTGCTCTTAGAAATTAAGCAATGAACAAAATGCAGATAAACACAAGGTAGCTGGCTATGGTACCGTGGCAGCATATGCATATATAGCAGTTGCTACATAAATTATTATTATTATTATTATTATTATTAGAAATTGGTTTCTGCAAACAATAATAACAGTGTTAGTGTAATTAGTGTTGCAATCAGTCCTTTTGTCCTAGTGCTCTCCATTTGTTCTAAATAAATACATAAATGCATAATAATAATAATAATAATAATAATAATAACATAGCATTTTGCATGCATGCTTATTTAGGGTGTACTGTACTTTTAGCACTATTTAGTGTTTAAGCACTGTGTGTCAGAATCTGTACATGTGGTATTATTATTGTGGTTAATCTATTATTGTATTTTATTATAATATAATAATAATAATAATGTTGACAATTATTATGGCCCTGGGAGTAGACAACGAGACATAATACATTGCATTTGAAGCAAGTCATACTGTATGGAGTCAATCAGACACTGGGCTAGCTTGCCATGTCATTAGGTCTAGAGGCTGATCTTGCACAGTGGTGGTGTTGTGAAATGGTTTGTGAAAAGATGGTTTTCACTGATGCACAGTTGCGAGTCATGCAAGAAGTATGCAATCTTGCACCAAATTGGCTGACAGAAGACTGGCTAGTCTTCAGTATGCCATTGTTGCAGACGAGCTCCAATCACCTGTGAGTTAGTGAGTGATCATGATCGGTGCAGAGTACAACTGGAGTGAATGAGCCATGCTCAACTTTCATTAACTTCCTTCCGTTTACCCTTCTCTTCTCCAGTTCATATCTCTGCAGCAACAAGAAGCAGGCAACAACTTGCAGTTGGCGGGAGCATAAGAGTTACATGCTCTTATGTCAAGAAGGTGCTGCTGCTGTCCCAGAAATTCTGGGCTTTGACATCCAGCCTTGCCATCTTCTACATTGGAATGTCTTTGGGAAAAGGTGAAAGTCTCTTCACTCAATGGCCAGAGGCCTGGCTTTATGGACATACACATTGGAATCCACCTCTATAGACATCAAGCAAGCAAGCCCATTATGCAATTATGACAAGTGGAAGGGAAGGCACACCCTTTGAGCCCCCTAGCCACTCTGTTCTTATGATTCTGTTGTTGACTCAATTCGTTATACTTGTCAAAGTTGAGACAATCTAAAAGTACACATCATCCTTCTTGCTCATTATGCCTCTATTCACCATAAATCCCACATCAAGATCCTGCAGTGTTAATACATTCAAGACCTTTCTCATAGCATCAGTGATCTACGCAATATAGCCATTGGAGCTCCAGTGAAGAGAGATACCATTAACACTGATAATGCGATCAAGGGGGGAGAGAGGACACTTGGCACCATCAGCAGCGTGTGTCTCATTACACCTCCAGATTGTTTAGAGACTGTAACTGGTGACAACACAACTGACACTGATGATTATCTGGAAGCAATATTAATACTGCAGAATGGTGCATTTACTCAGGCAGCGAGCGAGGCAGTGTACATGTGCATCAACACTACTACTATGTCCAAAAAATGCAAATTTGCTACAGCAGTCTTAACTCTCCAGGCCACCAAATACATGTAATTGTATTAATTGTGGGGCTTCTGTTGAAGCTGTGAAGTGCATGAATGTATGCATTCTTGCCCTTCATTAATTGGGGGGCTGCCGCAATTGAGCTGCCCGGAGCATGGGTGCATGGTGAATTGATAGATTGTGGCGAGACCGTGCAAGGATTGGCTATAGCTCTGAGTGCCTATGGCATGGCCAACGCTGTTGGTCACTGGTTACCTGGCGGGCCAACGCTGTTGGTCACTGAACTGGCAGGCCACTGCTGTTGGCCACTGAATTGGCTGGCCAACGCTGTTGGCCACTGAACTGGCAGGCCCAATGCTGTTGGCCATTGACCTGGCAGGCCACCGCAGTTGGTCACTGAACTGTCTGGCCAGCGCTGTTGGCCACTGAATTGGCTGGCCAACGCTGTTGGCCACTGAACTGGCAGGCCAATGCTGTTGGCCGTTGAACTGGCTGGCCAATGCTTTTGGCCATTGAACTGGCGAGGCTGTGCTGTTTACCCTCATGTGCTCTGCGGTGGTGCCTTCCCCCTACTTGTGATGCACCCTGGGTGACGCTGTCACCATTTCAAGCGTGCTCTGGCGCTGCCAGGCTCACCTTGTGCCCGCATTACTAATGCTGCTGTTCCTGGTTAAAGCACAGTCTAGTGTTGCTGTCTCGGTGCTAAGCAGGAGGGGGAGTCCCCTCCTGCCTGTGCCCACCTGCTAACTGAACCTGGAGAAGCTATTACCAGTACGTTTCAGTGGTCCTACAATACCCTGCCTGTATGCTGTTACTATTTTGGGGGGATATCCCTTACCCTTGAGAATGGATTCCTTACTGAATTCTTGCACGGATCACGTCTCTACGAGACGGAGAAAATTCTGTACTATAGTTATCTAGCCCTTCTTAACATGCACTGTCTGTCAGTGTGTGTAAGCCTATTTAACTTTTTTTTTTTTCATATGTTGTGCGTGTGTATGGTGCTGGTTGATTAGGGTGGGAACTGGGATGGGACGTGCTGCAGCCTGTAGTCTGCCTTTATGGTTTTCCCACGAACCGTCTGGTGAGCACGTTGCGCGCGAAAAACACGTGCTCGCCCCTTGCGTGGTCCCGCCCCCCAATTAACTTTGTTTAATCCTCATTAAACTCCATGCAAAGACTTGAGAACACCCCTAGAGGTGTAGCAGACATGGACAGATGAGTTGTTGGGCAGGAACATACACTAAGGCATTACTGGAAAGTACATGCATCACAATGTGAATGTTAACTGTACATTAGGCATCATGGTAACACACCATTAACCGCGCACCTCATTCACTCTTGCCACAACCCTCATTCATTGTCACATTAGCAGATAACCAGATTATTTCATTACTCTAAGTTGATATCTGTATATATATTGTTGCTTCTGTTTGACATTCTGTCACCTAGCTTTTGTGATCAAATATACAATGTAGGCTATAGTGGCTGGCTACGCTGTACTGAAGTGCATAAAGTACAGTATTGGCACTTGCACAGTTAGTTAAACACTGTTATTTCTCCCAGTGATTGAGCGGTGGACAATTACAATACTGCACAATTTTGCATAGCATGACATGCACGAAGAAGTCAAACATAATGTCAGATAGTGCATCCCTTGCATTGTAAATCAGACACTGCACTACTACCATCCATTCAGACTCGTGAACCCATGCAACATGCTAGTTGTCCACTGAGCTTACCAGCATACAGTACAACCTTGAGGCACAGGCTTCAAGAGGTCGCAACATTGAATCCCACCCATAGCTGTTACTTAAGGCAATGGGGGGCAAATTGTCGTGGACAGAATCAGTGACTCATGTGACTGAAACTCCGCAATAGAGCATAAGTCCGGAGTTCGAGATCAATGGTCCCGCTAATTTTCCTCCCATCACCTCAATCCTTTAAACTGTGAAGTGAATATCTTTGCTACATAGTACAGCCAGCTGATAAATGCTAACATAGTAACAGTAGAGTATCCCTTGGACAACAAATCAAATATGCCAGTTCTACCTGGCTATGCTGTTCTCGTTGTTCTGTTATTGACTCAGTTTGGTATACTTGTCAAAGGTGAGGCCAGGGCACACATCATTAGAGCTAGCTTGTAGTCTGCAACTAGATATTTTCCTAATGGATTGCTGTGTCCAAAGATACTTTTGTTTGAAAAATATTGAAATATTTGTCACCAATATTAATTTTGTATCTAAGTTGTATGTGCCTTGTTCGTCTTGTTCATTATGCCTCTACCCCATGTGAAGACCACACCAACTACTGGGGCCTGAGCATGACCAAAGTACACTCAGTACTATTGTATATAACCTGCACAGTGAGCACGGCTACCAGATGGCAATAGCATTGACAGAGGTAGACCACTAACGAATATACTGCAGCACTTTGACTTTTACCGTACTGTAAATGTAGAAGCAGTACAAATGTGATAATACAAAACTTCAGATACATCACATAGTTTATATGTGAAGCACTTCAGAAGCTGTTCATATCTGGATTTAATAACCGAGTTTAGTGACTAGTGAACACCCTGTTATGCTCTTTCTGCTACTTCTCTAGGTACCACAGAGCCAGAGAGACCATACTACTTTCGACTGAGTCCAGCAATATTGTTGACTCAACCACTGGATGGCATTATCAGTTTTGGAGAGTCACTAAACCTCACATGCAAAGTAATGGGAATGGATGCCATTATCAGTGGATGGTGGCCGCACATCTACTGGCGTCACAATGGAAGCACTGTCAACTCCACTTGGCCTGAGAATGTCACTGTAGACACAAACTACTGGGATATGACAACACTCCATACTCCATTTCCAGGGACGTACCAATGTGTAGTGGATGATGGCAGCTTCATTCTTGCCTCCAGGCTTGCAACAGTGAAGGAAGGTGGGCATACATGAATTATGACCTTCTTGAACGTTATGTAACTAAGAGTGCAATTTAGCCCATATAATTATTGTTTTCATTTTGACATGCACTAGTTTGGTATGTTGTAGCTGGTGAGCACTATACAGTATCACAGCAAGTGAGTGCTAGTTGATGGAAGGGGAAACATCACTAGCACAAGTTGCTGAAGGTTAGGAGGACTAAGAACCCTTTTTGGCTCACTTTGGAGAGGGATACAGCAGCAACACAACTTGCACAAAGGCAACTGCAAACTTTGTCAGTGCTCATGTGCAAGTTTCATGTTGTTGCTGCATCCCACTCCAACTTGAACCATGAATGGTGATCATGCAGTCCCAGTAACCTCCAGCAACTTGCACCGATGGTGTTTCTACTCCATCAACTAGCCAAATGCTCCATTTGCACTTGTAACACTCTTCGACTTGAGCAAGTGTTCTTTTTCAGCTGTACAGCTGATTTCAGAATGGTTGGCCAAATGGCCAATGGTAGATCACAAAATTAATGGTAAAGGGCATATTGCAAAGTCAGATATTGTGACATCTTCGCATCATTATAGTCACATGTGCCACTGATGATGATCATACCAAGACATCACACTATGACATTACACTATTTGCCATGCCATTTGCGATTTACATTTAGAGAACTGTTCTGTAACCAGCTAAAATAGCGCATATCATAAAGCCGAAATTCTCTGTCTGTGTGTGTGTGTTCGCGATGCGCGCGCGTTTCTTGCTCTGTCGCCCTCAAACTCGCTATGGTTGCTGGGGTCGCTTGGGGTCAGATTATAGCGGGGTTGATGGTGCCCGTCTTACGGTTCACAGAGAGTTATCCGTCCATTTCCGCTTTTCCTTCGCGGACGACGGCCATTTTCTAATTATTGTTCCCATTGTTTCCGGTTTTTACTAGTTGATTCGCTGTTATACAATTCAATTCGATCATTATTAGAGTGCACCGCACCAAATGGTGCTAGGACACAAAAGGTCCAATGTAGCACTAACATAAGAACACATGCATAAAGACTAGCTCAACAGAGGAAGAAAAGAACAGAGCTATGTGGACCAAAAAGCATGTTACTTAGTAAGCACTTACACACCGAAATGGGCACACCACATAGAGCTAAGGTGTTTTAGAATACTAGGATTCGTGCATGATAAAGACAATATAATGGCAGTCTGTTCACTATGACTCTGCTCTTTAAATCTGTCACAACGGTTGACTTCTGTCATCAAAGGCTGCCTGAGGTGGTCCCAGGCAGGGCACCGTATCAGCCAGTGGCAGACGTCTTCCACCTCTTGACACTGGCATACTCTCTCTTCCCTGTCCACCTCTTGCCCTCTATTTGAAATGGTGTGTTCCCCCTCTCAACTTCACCAACATTGACCTCTCTTTCTTCCTTTTCACCACTGCACAGCTCGACTCACATTCAAGGTTTACAATTTCTTTCATCATCCTCAGTTTTGGTCTCTACTCCACCTCCTTCATCAGCATACTCTTCACCTTCCTCCATGCAGCACTAGGCAACATAGCTCCAATCTCTGAATCAGTAAGGTCTGCAATTGCATCTCCTCCCACACTCTGCCACCCAAAGTCACCCACACACTTAGACATGTTTCCTATCCAGACCCCTTTGCCACACTCCACTGCCTGTCTCGCTATCTTCTTCAGTATCCTCCCCTCATACAACCTACTAGTCAACACCTTCAACCAAAACTTCACACAGCACATCTTTGCCTCCCACACAACTGGTAGTGACTGGATTTCCAGCAATAAGGACGCCTTGGGGTGAAGTGTGCCCACTCTAAAGAACATTCTGAGAGCACGCAGCTGGACTTGCTCAATAGATTCCAAGTGTCTACTGCAGCCCCATATCTCTGCTCCATACATCATGGTAGACTCCACTAAAGATTCCATTAGCTTCCTGAAAACCGCAACTGTAACCTCGCCCATCTCTGCCCAACATCTCTGAAAACAAGCACCCAGACCTCTTCTCCCTGCCTCTGCTTTGTCCTCCACCATCTCTTTCAGCTCCAGAAACTCATCCACAACACATCCTAAGTACTTGTATGAAGAGACCATTGGAATTGTCTCTCCATCCAACTTATATGTCACATTACATCTTTCTTCCCTCTTCTTGCGGATTTGCATGATCCCAGACTTAGCCACGTTAATCTTCACTCCCCATTCATTACACCATTCCACCAGTACGTCCAAACTCTTCTTCAAACCCAATGCATCTGAGGCCACCAAGCAAGTGTCATCTGCAAACAGCAGACCAGGAATGGTCTCACCGCCACATTCCACTACACACTTCTCCTTCAACTTCTTCACAGCACCGTTGATGTATAATGAGAAGAGCAGTGGGGATAAGACACATCCCTGTCGTAGACCAGAGTTCACCTCAAAATCTCCACTGACCTGACCTTCCACTTTCACTCTATATATGTGCACTGTTTAGTCCCCGCTTCGTCATGGTAAGCTTCGTTCGCCGGTTTTCGGTCCTGTTCAGGAGTAACAACCACTGCCATCCCTACATAGACAGCACTACCGTGCTGTCTGATAATTCAGTTCGTTTGTTTGTTTGTTTGTCTATTCGTTCGCGATTCGGGCAAAAAATACTGCACAGAACGCCATCAAACTCTCAGGGATTATAAAGTGGGGCTCCGCGAGTGTCCTCCACGGGTTGAAATCGCTAGTCTTGCAGTTCTTGAAGAGAGATCCTTCTATTTCCGGTTTTCGTTCGCGGCTAGCGGCCATTTTATTATCCCTCCCTTGACTTCCGGTTGTCGGACGGTTTGATTCGCAGTCGTTCAACGATCGACTTCAAACTCGGCCGTCATTACAGCAGCTACCTTCCGTTTCTACTAGCTCACATACGTCAAAACTGGCTGGGGCCGACTCGCTGTTGTGCGACTCGCCATAGCAGGTTGTGCTGCTGTGCGGGCGCCCTGCTAGTAATACAGTAGAACCCCGATAATGCGGACACCCTTCGGAACAAGAGAAGTGTCCTGATTATAGGGGTGTCCGCATTTCAGAGGTACGGCTTATATGCCCATACGTTAAAACAAGCATCTAGTATGCATGAAAAGTATCAAAGTAAGACGAATTTGTAAAGCTAGTGGTGGTTCGCTCGAATATTCGACTCACGCATCATTTCTGAAGACGATTCTAAAGGGTAGCTGTTCGCACTGAACTGTCCCATGTTAACGACACTTTCAAATCCTTAGTATAGACGATTTTCGGCACCCGTCAACTTCTGTGCTGTTCCTGTCACTTGTCAGAGGTAGCGGTGGAAATCAGGGAGCGGCCATTTTCTGGCAGCTGATCAAAATGTCCGGATTATCGGGTGGGTTTATAGTACAGAGTTGTATAGGGCGGTACACAGGGCGCTGTCCGCAATACGGAATAACGGGGTGTCCGCATTCAAGGGGAAGTTTATACAGGTAGAAAAGGGCCAATCGTTGGGATTTTAGAAAGTGTCCGCATAATCGAGGCGTCCGCTACCATGGTAACGGGCGTTCTAAGCGATGTTTCTAAAACTCGTAGACTTTCTCTTGTATTTCGCGGGATCTAAATCATTTATCTAGATATCGGGTGTCTAAATCCCGTAGATCCCTGCAGCTGAACAGAACTGCAGCTGTGATAACAATTGTAGCCCCACAACATACGATACGATGCATAGGTCGTCCGACTTACTTGTTTCGTCGATAAACAGGGTACAGCAACAATCCGGCTACGAACCAGAGCCAAGAAATTGGAACTGCAGCTGGTTACAAGCTACGCGGGGAACAGGCTTTGGTAGCTACGTACACGGTTCTGGAAAACACTGTGGCTGATGTGGCTGACAGTGAGTAAGCTTAGGCTTAGCTGACGCGCTGCATCCACTGTAGGAAACGTCCGCTGCGAGATGAACAACCCAACTTGAGGAGTTAATTACTTCTAGTAGACGCGTACGTAAACTGATTCGCTGCCGGCTCCTTACCCAATCATTTTGGATCTATAACAGTTCAATGCTGACCAATCGGTGTCTCTGAAGATTTAGACAACTCGGCACTCGGGCGCTTCGCGCCCTCGTGCCTCGTGCTCTAAATCTCAGAGACACCTCTTGGTCAGCATTTAACTATTACATACTGTGACTTTCTACTTGTAGAATGCAGTGGCCCTAGTGTTCTTAGCACATGAGGCACTTACAAAATTTGTGATATGATATGATAGATTATTATTACTAGCTAAATGCCCGCCCTTCGGGTGGGTTCCCAGCGTTTAACCAATCAAAACCGTCCATTTAATTGGGAGCATTCCGTAGACTCGCTCCGTAAAACTCCGTGCGTACAGAGTTTACTTATGTTAATCTATTTCGTCTAAAGGAGTCCAGCGGCGAAGGCGCTAACCACCTTAGGTCACCCCCCGTATTGCCGTGATATACTCTTCCACGTTTGGCGAAGATTGGTGAAAAATTGAAGGAGGAGTTCGTGCACAACGAAACACGATCTTTTCCCTATCTCTTAGATATGGCGGCGACCGTAAAAGTGGCAAGAACTCGGAAGGAACGACCTTAAACCAAATTTCGGCTCGGCGAGGTTACTCACAGTCCCCCTCTTCGTAATCCTACCAAGTTTCGTGACGTTCTGTACAGAATTGAAGGAGATTATCCCGAACAACGAAAAATGTGCGTTACGTTTATTATAATAAGATTATTATTATTATTATTAAGCCACATGCCCTCAGGCACTAGGGCCAAACTGCCCTGTGAGGATAAAAAGAAGCAGCAAAGTAAACATCATAATAAACATAATTATAGTCATGTCAGTATTGTCAATTAATCAGCTCAACAGCAATCAGTCTGGACAGGTACTTGAAAGGGGGCATTAGCTAATAGAATCGGGCACTCCACATCTTCATAATGGCTTTCAATATTGATGCATGCTTTCATCCCCTGTGTCTCTCTTGTGGATAGATTTCCTATTGTTACCGAACCACTTATGACCCTCAAAAGAGGCTTCCTCGTCTCCACGTAACCAGCTTTCAACAACACCGATCACATCAGGCTTGTAATGGTTCAGAACTAAAGATCTAATATCAATACGATCAATGCCTCTACCAAATTGACAAACATTCATATTAGACCAGCCACATACATTCCAGCACATGACCTTCAGATTTACATCAAAATCAACACTCAGCTCACCACAAGTACCGTCACTACCCACACTAGGTCCAACTTCCATCACCATGCCCTCATCACCCATCCCCTTTTGCCACTTCAGCGGCTGAGCACCCTCACTGATCCAACCCCTAAAAAGGAGACTTCTTTTCCACCTTCCAGACATCATTGATCACAACTCTATCCAATCTTTCCAACACATCTTCCTCGCCACTCAGCCAAAACCACCACCGTGTCCTACCACTGTCTTCCTTGCACACTCTGACCACCTCAACTTTCTCTGCCTCATCAAATTTCTCCCCCAAACATTCCTTGACCTCCTCCACTGACACTTTCTTCCTTGTCCCCCACAGTTTCCTTACTCCAACATACTCCCCATGCTTGTTCTTCTTTACAGGCAATGATGGCGACTCTCCCAACCTACTCTTACCACCCTGCAACGTTTCACTATCTACTCTTTCCCCCTGTTCATTCTTTCTCCCCCCTGGGCATGCAGCAGAGATAGCAGAGACAGGCTTCTTATATATATAATATAGATATATAGTGGCAAAGGTGGTATATACGCCAGTGTGTTTGTATAGATAAGTAATGTGCACATTTGGTGTGGATGGATCTTTCAAAAGCATTGTGCAACACTGTGACACAGAAAGCCATTGTAGCAGAAACACAATACGTTGTAGGCTATTGCAATCAACAGGTCAGACTAGCCAAGTGCAACCCACAATAGCCTACAGTGCAGTCTAGTGCACTGACTCATGGCAGAACTCAATTGTGCATAGCATCTGTGCTTTCCTGCTTGCCAAAATAGATCACAATCAATCCATCTGAACATGCTCTCAAACCTGGAGGTCGTTCTTACCACAGTAATTGTGTTTGTGGCAGGCCCAAGTCTTGAAGAATAGTTGTGATTCATAAGGCATGAGTACCAGGCTAGCTTGACTCACTCACCACCACTATATTGGTCCTATATAATTATGTAAATCCAGTGTCACTGTGCATCTACCCAGCTTTGTTCAGTGAAAGGCTATATTTTTAGGATACTGTATATATAGCTACTTTCCGTACCAAAATAAGGCTCACAACTAGTGAGTAGATTGAAGTATTCACCTTCAAGTTTAAGAGGAATTTGAAGTGTTGTGAATTGTGGCAGTTTAAACCACATGACCAGTGATGCACAGTTCTGCATGTAATTCACTGCTGGATAGAATCTCTTATACTTTGCAATGTTGCATGCAACAACATCCTTTGCCTATTATGTTCTCACAGCAATCCACAATGGTTAGGTGGTATTAATACTTACAAACATGGAAATTTGAGCACCAAGTCCTGTATCTGGAGGTGTGGACATGTTGTCCATAGCTACACAATGGAAACTATATTAGCTATTATAATTATTAAGGACACTCACAGCTATATGTTCTTGAAACTGAATAGGGAACAATACCTTCTACAATAGAGTATAAAAGATATCAATCAATCAATCAATTATTATTATTAGAGTGCACTGCACCAAATGGTACTAGGACACAAAAGGTCCAATGCAGCACTAGAACACAACAATCACTACAGGGGATAGTTCCACAGGAGACCAATAAGAACAGAGTTGGGAACGTGGACAATAAAAGCATGTGCTTATAGTTACACTAAAACGGGCACACCTCATTTAGCTAAGATGCTTTAGAGTTCTAGGATCAGCGCATGCTAGAGACAGTACAATAGCAGTCTGTTCACTATGACTCTGCTCTTTAAATCTGTCCCAACGGTTGGCTTCTGACATCAGAGGCTGCCTGAGGTGGTCCCAGGCAGGGCATTGTATCAGCCAGTGGCAGACATCTTCCACCTCTTGACACTGGCATTCCTTACATATCCTCTCCTCCCTGTCCACTCCTTGCCATCTTCCAACCTCTATCTGAAATGGTGCTGTTCCCCCTCTCAACTTCACCAACATTGACCTCTCTTTCTTCCTCTTCACCACTGCGCAGCTCGACTCACATTCAAGGTTTACAATTTCTTTCATCATCCTCAGCTTTGGTCTCTCATCCACTTCTTTCATCAGCATGCTCCTCGCCTTTCTCCATGCAACACAAGATAACATAGCTCCAATCTCTGAACCCGTTAGGTTCACAATTGCATCTCCTCCCACACTCTGCCACTCAGTCACCCACGCACTTAGCCATGTTCTTTATCCAAACCCCCTTGCCACACTCCACTGCCTGTCTTGCTATCTTCTTCAGTAACCTCCCCTCATACAACCTACTCATCAACACCTTCAACCAGAATTTCTCACAGCGCATCTTTGCCTCCCACACAACAGGTAGTGAGTTGATTTCTAGCAATAAAGATGCCTTGGGGTGAAGTGTACTCCAAAGAACATTCTGAGGGCACACAGCTGGACTTGCTTAATGGGTACCAAGTGCCTACTGCAGCCCCATATCTCTGCTCCATACATCATGGTAGACTCCACTAGAGATTCCATCAGCTTCCTGGAAACCCTAACTGTAGCATCGCCCATCTCTGCCCGGCATCTCTGAAAACAAGCACCCAGAGCTCTTCTCCCTGCTTCTGCTTTGTCCTCCACCATCTCTTTCAGCTCCAGAAACTCATCCACAAAAAATCCTAAGTACTTGTATGAAGAGACCATTGGAATTGTCTCTCCATCCAATTTATGTCACATTACATCTTTCTGCTTTCTTCTTGCGGATGTGCATGATCCCAGACTTCGCCACGTTAACATTCACTCCCCACTCCTTACACCACTCCACCAGTACATCCAAACTCTTCTTTAGCCCCAATGCCTCTGAGGCTACCAAGCACATATCGTCTGCAAACAACAGACCAGTAATGGTCTCACCACCACATTCAACTCCACATTTCTCCTCCTTCAACCTCTTAACAACACCGTTGATGTACAATGAGAAGAGCAGTGGGGATAAGACACATCCCTGTCATAGACCAGAGTTCACCTCAAAATCTCCACTGACCTGACCTTCAACTTTCACTCTGCACACACTTCCTTCATATGGAGCCTGTATAAACTGCAGACACCCACCCTTCATACCCACACTCTGCAGACAAGACCACAGCTTCTCCCGATTCACCTTATCATAGGCCTTAGTAAAGTCAATGAATGCTACTGGTATACTGTCAGGTTTCCTAATCAACTCTGTTTGACCTAATAGCACCAGAGACAGTAGTTGGTCCCTGCATCCCCTCCCTTTACGGAAACCGCCCTGTTCTTCTGCTATTAGACCTTTCTCTTCGCCATACAAGACAGTTTGTTTTCAAGTATCTTGCATAACACCTTGCTGACTAGAGAGGTCAAAGAAATGCCCCGGAAAGTGTGCACATCACACACTCCCCTTGTTTGCTTCTTGGGCACTGGAACAACAATACTCTCTCTCCACAAGGAAGGCACAATACCATGCTCCCAACACACCTCAAACAGAGTCACACATACACCAAACAGCCTTTCTGTTAGCAGCATGTCCATCTCTACATCGTCACTCCCAGGGGCTGCATTCTCCTTCACTTCATTTAGGGCCTACAACACTTCCTCTTTTGAGATTAGTTCACACAGTAATTGATTACACTCTGACCCATTGTCCTTTGTGTTCACCTGTGTGCAACTAGTCTCCTGGCCCACTTCATCATCCCCACCCAGGACCTCTGCAAAATGACTCTGCCATATGCCCAATGCTTTGTCACCTGATTTTACAGATCCTTCCTCATCATATACCTGAAGCAGATTTGATCTTGTTTTCTTCCCTTTGCTAACATTCATCTTCTTAAGGGCTCTCCAGAACTTCTTAGGGCACTCCATATCTCTATATATTATGGATAGTACAAGAGGTACACATACATATGTTTAAAGATACTAGAAAGAGACATAGCGCTATGAAGCATTAGTGATTGAGCCTTCATGAGAGGGTTGCAGCATACAGTACATCACCCTAGAGCATTGCCTAATCCCAAAAGAGTTGCCTAGAACAAGATTCACTGTGTTCACTGCCTGGTATACACAACAAGAGAATTCTTGCCACCAACCCAAGTACTTCCTTCACCCAAAGATCATGCTTGGTGTTGATTGAAAGTGTGATTTAGGTCTGTCAGCCACCATATGCATCAGTGAAGATGTGCTGCATCCCATTCTCACCATATGTAGTTTCACTGGTGGTGCTTTTCATGCTAAACAGTGTCTGCAGACAACTAGGGAATACTAGTGTATAAAAATTCCTTTAGAATTAAAGGGATTTAGGAATGGCCAGCAGAAAAGGCATAGAAGCAAGCAACAGTAACTCAACACCATGATAAACCACATTTCCGCGAAGTTTGCTCTGCATTCCTAATTTCCTTGTAGCTGCATAGTCCTATGTAGCTGCAAGGAAAATTGGAATGCAGAGCAAACTTCACAGAAACGTGGTTTATCATGGTGTTGAGATACTGTTGCTTGTTTCTATGCTTTTTCTGCTGTAGATTGTGTTTCTGGCAGGGATTGTGAATAGTTGTGATGTACAAGAATCTATTGCTAGATTATAGCTTGATTCTTCTTTGGACAATCGAGCACACCATGAACACTTGTCAAATTCAATGCAACGTTTCGCCCATCACGGGCTTCGTCAGGCATACAAAACTGAGAGTAAACTTCGTCACACTGTGCACAAGGGATCTGGTACACCACTCCCTTGTCTACATGCTTCTGTGGTCCTTTCACCCTTGTGAGTAGGCTCCTCAAGGTCCTCCTCTGCTGGAACACCAAGTTGGAGAAGAAAGTGAATGAGTTGCTGAAGGCACTCTGGGTGAAAGAAGAAATTAACAAGACAGGGTATGACAGACTTAGGAACACATACAGTGCAACACCCCAGCTGTATGGTCTACCCAAGATACACAAGCCAGAGGTACCCCTCAGACCCATTGTATCCAGCATCGACTCCCCAACATACAACCTGGCGAAGTTTCTAACATGCATAGTCTCACCACTAGCAGGCAAGTCACCGTCATTCGTCAAGGACTCTGGAGACTTTGTTGAGAAGGCAAGAAAGCTGAAACTAGAGGAAGGCAGTACACTGGTGAGCTTTGATGTGACCTCACTTTTTACCAGGGTTCCCATTGCAGAAGCATTGGAAGTGATTGGCAGAAGACTGGAGGAGCAAGAAGCTGAAGAGAGGAGAACCACTCTCTCTGTGGAGTCTGTTAAAAGACTGCTACACTTGTGCTTGACATCCACATATTTCATGTGGAACGGCAGATTCTACGAGCAGAAAAAAGGTGCAGCCATGGGCAACCCACTGTCTCCAGTGGTGGCAAACATCTACATGGAGCACTTTGAGAACTGGCCCTGGAATCAGCTGAGTCCAAACCAGCCACATGACGTTGATGACACCTTTGTTATCTGGAACAAGGGAAGGGACAAGCTGCTGGACTTCCTTGAGCATTTCAATTCAATCAGGCCCAGCATCCAGTTCACAATGGAACTGGAGGAGGACAGAAAGCTTCCTTTTCTGGATGTAATGGTGACTAGACGCGATGACAGACTCTCAACCTCAGTCTACAGGAAGCAAACCCACACCGATCGTTACATCCACTTCTCATCTAACCACCATGACAAGGTGAAACGCGGGGTGATCCAGTGCTTGAGAAGCAGAGCCGTAAGGATTTGTGAAGCAGAGGAATTGAAAGCTGAAGAGGAACACCTGAGAACGACCTTCCGCAAGAATGGATACCCAAGAGGGTTCATCACAGGGGCAATGAAGCCAAGAAGAGAACAGGAGGAGACGCAACAAGCAGAGGAGCCAGAGAGGAAGACCTTGTGTGTTCTACCGTATGTGAGAGGGACCTCGGATAAGTTGGGGAATGTCTGCAAGAAGCTCAGAGTACAACCTGTGTTCCAGCAGAGGAGGACCTTGAGGAGCCTACTCACAAGGGTGAAAGGACCACAGAAGCATGTAGACAAGGGAGTGGTGTACCAGATCCCTTGTGCACAGTGTGACGAAGTTTACATTGGAGAGCCAGGGAGGCCACTTAAGACAAGGATCACTGAGCACAAGAGAGCGGTGAAAGAAGGAGATGTAAGGAATGCTAATGCAGTCCACTGCATGAGGACAAGCCACAGTATGGATTGGGATGCGGCGACAGTGGTGGACAGCGCCAGTAGATGGAGAGAGAGAAGGATCAAGGAGAGTGTGCATATCAGGAAGAAAAAGACCTGTAACATGGACTTGGGGTTCCCCCTGAGTCCAATGTGGAACTCCCTAATTAGGCCTATAGAGGATTAAACATTTTTGTCCATCTGATTGGTCAGAATACAGTAAACAAAAACTGACCAATCATTGCTCATTGTGCATGTATAAAAGTTGTCACCTTTTCTTTACTCTCAGTTTTGTATGCCTGACGAAGCCCGTGATGGGCGAAACGTTGCATTGAATTTGACAAGTGTTCATGGTGTGCTCGATTGTCCAAAGAAGAATCAAGCTATTACCTACCCAGCATGCCTAATAACTTCCACGAATCTATTGCTAGATTGTATGGCCTAAAATTCTAGCTACATACCATGCAGTAACCTCAGAAATTATAACTCCATCTTTATCTTGGTCTCCTCTGGATCTCTTTTCTTCCACTTATCTTATATCATTACTTTCCCATTAGGCTGCCATGTTTTCCCATCACTCTGTTTTCCACCATTCTATTCTCCTCTGTGTGTGTGTCACTACCGCTTCCTGCTATAAAAACTTTCTTCTCCCTTCACTTCTCACACAGTCCAATCTGGTCACTCCTGCCACTCTCTTCAGCACATTGTCTTCAGTCTCATCTTATTCCTATCCTTCAATACAACCACACCTCATAACCTTCAGTCTCATCTCAACGCTAGCACTAACACTAACCCTAACACTAATCCTAACCCTAGCTAAGTGTAGGCAATTACCATGCAGAGTTCAGAGATGCAGTCTGGCTCCCACTGTTTGCACACACGTTCTACCACCAAAATAAGAGCAGTTGGCTGCAATTTGTCTAACAGGCAATATTCACAGCACAATGTGTTATATAGTTGTCCTCTTGTATCCTTTAATGCCAGAGCAAGTTACATAGAAAGAATTTGTGCAGCTTGCTTTCAATGGACTGAGCTGTCACTCAGAATTTTAGCAAACAAACAATGGCAGTCTGTCACCTTTGGTGAATTCCATGCATCAACACAAAGTCAGCAATGTCCAGGAATTGAACTCGCTGGGCTGAATAAGGTTGGCAGTGGTGTACTTTGAAGAAACTCCAGCAAGCAAACAAGGCACTTGCAAAGTCTTGTGGACATGTCTGCATCTGGGTGCATATATAATTATACTATAGTGGCATCAAATCAGCAATACAGTATGTGGGCACCTTTTCCACTCTCACATGATCAAATGGCCTGGGCACGAGGCTAGTTTGAACCCAACTGCACCACTACATACTTTGGTCCTATATATCAGTCTAAAAGTGCCGTACATTTATAGACCTAACTTCATCTGAGATGAAAGTCTATTCTTGGGTACTAACTCCTTTCTGCACTAAAATGGGGCTTATGACCATTGAATATTGCAGTTATTGCTTTAATTAAATTCAGCTTCAAGAAGAGGTGTTGCAAAATTGCTGTTTTCAAACCACATGCACAGAGCTGTGTGTGCAGTGCTGCTTGTAACTCACTGCCATATAGAATGTCTGATTGGTCTTGTAATTGTAGCCTGCAACAGTCTGCCTAGTCTGGTGTGCCTATCTTTAGAAGTTCACATTATATCTCTGCATTTTGCAGGTAGCATGAGAGAATGGTTGAATGGTAACTTCAGCATGGAGTGTGGTAAAGGTATGGCAGAAAGCAAGTGGTACAAAGATGGCATCACATTGGATGGTCAGAGCTCAAGGACTGTAATTGTCACCAATGAATCAAGAGATCCCTTTGGATTGTACACATGCATAGCTGGTGGTGTCATCAGGCAGTGGTACCTGCCAATACAGGCAAGCAAAGGTAATGTATATACGTACAAAAGTTACTGGGGGGTGGGAATAGGAGAGCAAAAGCAAGCAGGAATTTAATAAGTAGGTTTGGTGTTCCTTGATCAGCTATTGGCCACTCTGCTTACACTTTCATTCCACTGGGGTTTAGTTTATGGAATTCTGAATGGATAAAGCTTACTCGTTGATTAATATATTCACTGCATTACCACTTAGAAAACACCACTGTGTTCATTGACGGAAACCCAGGCAGCAATGACATCTTTGTCAGCCACACTGGTGATGGGATGACAACAGAAGATATCACTCTACACTGCAATATCACTGTACAAGGGGAAGCTGTCAACATGACATGGTTTCACAATGGAGAAGAGAATGTTAACCTGTCAGGAACCAGTATTCATTTCCCAACCAACTCTAATGTCAGCATCATTGCAGGTACATATGTATGTGCTGCCTCCACTGACAACTGGGAAGCTCGTGTTCAGTTCAGGATCATGCTAAAAAGTGAGTTTAAAGCTCTTTGCATGAATTATATAACATATACATAAGTAGCTTGCTTCTTGCCCTTCTGATCATTTTTCATTGTCCTGTCTTCAGACAAGCTCAATCCACAAAACGTGATTCACAGCACCTGTGTTGGGTACTACCCTGAGATCAATGCACAAAACCTACAGCTAACCTGGAATGTTCAGTGGTATACAAATGGCATAGAACAGCCATATAGAAAGAATGCTAACCAGCTGGTGGTGATTAGTAGGCAAAATTTTACAAATGAGACATTAGTCTATGCAACGTCCCATTCAACCAGCTCAAAGCTACAAACCCTTCGTCTGGATTCTGAGTACTGCATTACACTAGTAGCAAAAGCAGGAGATTCATTACCACAGTACTTCACAGCAGAAGGCAACAGCACCCTCCACCACTGCAGTGAGTCTTATGGGACTAGTGTGAATGACACATGTTGATGGAGATTGTGCAAGTGTCATAAAGATTGTATTCTTCTATACCATTGCTACTACTTCAGTATCACTGCTCAATGACATTCTATTTTGATACGAAACCAGTTCTTTGATTCTATGCATATTGCCTTGCACATCCAGTTCCATGAATAATGGTAGCAGCATATGCTAAAATTATTTCCCAAGCCTTCTGACTGGTGTGAGATTACCTTTGCTCAATTCCTCCTTGCAGATGGGACCATTCGTTCTTGTTCACAAGTGCCATATCAAGCCAATCCCTATTTCACTTGTGAGTGTTGCAACTGTTGTTGTTTTATTTGTACCATGAACAAGTATTTCGAGCTAATAAATCACTCGAAATACTTGCTCTTGCTGCTCTATCACTCACAATAGGTAAACATGACATTGTGTCATACACCTCAGTGACCTCAGCACACACACACACACACACACACACACACGGCGCGCGCGCGCGCACGCATGCACGCACACACCACACACAAGCACTGAGAAATCTCCACCAGCACAGACACGACTGCATGCAGCACATGCATTTACAAAAAGTATTTACAGAAACATGATGTACGACGGAACCCACAGTCACGAGAGTAGCTAGTGTTCTGTGATGGCAAAAGCTACGTACGTGGTTTGCTACAGCGCAGTACGCGTGGGCCAGATTCTGAAGAGCATTTAGAAGGGAAACTGTGCGCGCTAAGCTTTTCAACGCTACAGAAGGTTAAAAATGTTAGCGTGAACATATCACGGAGTTCACCAGTTTCTACGTTGCTCCTGTCATGTGCTCCAGGCGGCGAAGTGAAGTCCTTCGATGCCCAAAATAGCGTACAATATAAATTCCCTATCCTCAATACTTTGGTCACTACATTATAATATAAATGCTAGCACCGTTATACTACCGCAGTTTACGTATTATATAAACCGACATACCTACATACCCACATCTCAGTCCATCCCAGTCCCTTTGATGTCTCCAAGCCATCTTCACCACTAGACAGCCACACCAACAAGGCTATCTTCTGCCACCTCAATGCCCAATGCTTATGAAACAAGATGGATGAACTGCAATCCATTCTCAAAAGTGCTAAGAGGCCTGTAATCTTTGGGGTCAGTGAGACATGGCTGGAGAGTGATATCCCTGATGGTGAAGTTGGCATACCCTCTTATAAGTTGTTCAGATGTGACTGCAAAAGCAGAGATAGAGGGGTGATAGTGTATGTGTTTGAGCGATGCCGAAGTAAGAGAAGACTAGATCTAGAGGATGATGAGATTGAATGTGTTTGGGTTGAAATGCAGATAAACAAAATGACTATCCTGCTGGGCAACATGTACAGACCGCCAAATGCTGACCCGAGACTACTTACCAACTTGGAAGCGATGATGGAGAGGGTGTCTGCCCAGTGCAATTAAGGATGTAGTATTGATGGGTAACCTCAACATCAACTTACTAACTCCGTCCTGCCAGACAGACAGACTTCTCCTCATTACGAGTGAGAATAATCTCAGGCAGCCTATCTCAGAGCCAACCCGCATCACCAACCACTCACAAACACTCTTGGATATTCTTTTTACCTCTTCTCCTGACCTATTTACTTCAGCCAGAGCAACCAGATGCTTAGGAAATGACCATCTCATGATTTTTGGTGAATGCGAAGAAGAGGTGAAGAAACAAGCAAAGGTGTGCATGGTCAGAAGCTTCAAGAAGTGTGAAGAAAAAGAGTTACTGTCAGACTTAGAAAGTGCTCCATGGCAGGTCATGGATTGTTTTGAAGATGTCAATGACAAATTGAACTATTGGATGTCGCTCTTCCTCAGTGTTGTCGACAGGCATGCACCACTCATCAAGGTTAGAATCAGAAACAAGATATTTGCCCTGCCATGTCAGGAAGATGCTATACCAATCATTTGTGCTGCCACACCTTGACTATTGCTCGGTGGTACAGTATATGGAATTCCTATGGGGTAACACTGAGCAAGCGCACTGAGAGGGTGCAAAACTATGCCCTAAGGTTGATCTTGCGGAAGCCGCCACTCACAAGCGGTGTTGCTTAGGCAGACACTGGGCTGGACTACCCTGGAGGTGAGAAAACGAAATGCATTACTCTGCCAGGTTCATCGTTGTGTTGCTAACCAAGCACCGTCTTACCTCTGCTCCAAGTTTACATCAAACTCAAATCTACACTATGCAGAGACCCGCAGTTCAAGCAAGCTACATCTACCCAATCCTAGGACTAAATTTTATCACACAAGTTTTGAGTTTCAAGGGGCCAAGATCTTTAACACGTTACCTGAGAATACCCGAGATTTAAAGGAGAAGAAGCTATTTAGAAATGCTGTGCGTAGCAGTTCTAATTTGTAACTAGAACTATCCTATCCTTTTCCAATTTTTTCCTACTTGCTTGTTGATGTGTTAAAGTGCCACTGAAGCGAAATTTTTTATTTCATTTTTACATAGTACAAATCTTCCTAAGACAAACTGCCTTCCTTTGTGTTGATGAAAATGGCTCCTTCATACCATTTTTGACGATTTACGCTTGCTACCAGCACCAAAAACGGGCGACCATTCTTGCGCGATAATTGTGACGTCAGAAAACGTCATTGGGTTTGCAAATGGAAACTTTTTACATTGCCAAGATATGGCCGAGAACGTTGTCAAGCACGGTGGAAGGTACTGCGTAGCCAGTAGGCGAATAAAGTTAGCTGCAAGAACACCAGCTATACCCCTGGCATTTCAATGCGCCGCTTCCCAAAAGATGTCCGTTTACGGAGACTGTGGACTCAATTCGTCCGGCGTCATAGGGCCAACGGAACACTCTGCTCTCTGTTCCGCACATTTGGAGCCAACTTGCTTCCAGCACAAGCTATCTTTGGGAGATGAAGCAGCCGATAAAACGCCTCGTACCCTTCTGAAGCAGGGATCCGTGCCGAACGTCGACACAGTAGCTCCACCGACAGAAGATCAGCTATCTTATACGGATCGCGACCAGAGAGGAGAACGAAGACACACAAAGCATGTAAGACACAGTGGCAGCCTCTCCCACATGTAATAGTGACACTGTGATGTCTCGGCTCTTTAGTATATGTCCCGCAGGATTCCCGGAGAGAGCCCATCTGCGTCGAGTTCGTCTTCGTTTTCCGTGGTATCTTCCCCGGCCAATGGTTCGTCTTGATAGGGTCAAACAAGCGACGAGTACTCAGCAAGATCTTCTTCAGATAACTCTCCATCGGATGTATATAACAGGAGAAGAGGAGGAAACAACGCTTTCTTCAGCCATAGAGCCCAGAATCCCACGTTGCGCTATGCTTCAACATAGCTACACCCTTCGCGGTTTGCACACTCAGTAGCGTCACTAAACGAAGGACTACGAAGCCGAAACCCTCTACAATCCGTTGTGATGGGTTATGCTATGTACCTGCACAAAATCAAGTCGCCTCGAGGTTCTACGATTGAACAACGATGCAATGAACTTCTATGATAATACATTGTAAATATACACACCGGTGTCACAGGCTATTTGGTACCCCAGGAAATATGGCCCCCCCGTACCGAATATCCTAGGAAATATGGCACCCCCCTAGGATATTTGGCACCCCCATGTAAAGTCAGGAAATGTTGCATCATGGGTGCCAAATATCCTAGTCAATTTGATACCCCATGCCAAATATCAGGTGATTGGTTGTGTTTGCACATACATTCGTACTTGGCTTATGTGAGGCTATTAAACTTCATAAAACTGTATTGCATTCACAGGAAAAAATGAAGTTAGACATTAAGTTTGCAAAGACCACAGTACCACTTCAAATCTGGATTTGTCCATGCACCTACAGGAATTACTTCACATTGTCCATGGTACCATTCATGGATCTGCCTCTTTGTCTTAATCTCAGTGACAACCTGTCATGGTCCTTCCTTCCCCTTATAGTGGAGGACTCTGTCGATGAGCTTAAATCTCTTCGCCCTCTTGCGAATAATGCACTTGTCCTGCTTTGTGCTACCAGCAAGACCTTTGCAAACCCAGTGACGTCACAGGGGTGTGGCACTGTCGCCAGTTTTTGGTGCTGGGTAGCAAGCGTAAATCGTCAAAAACGGTATGAAGGAGCCATTTTCGTCAACACAGAGGATAGGCAGTTTGTCTTATGAAGGTTTGTACTACTTAAAAATGAAATAAAAAATTTCGCTTCAGTGGCACTTTAAATTGTTTTACTGTCCAGAACCCAATTTTTGTTTTACTTTGATCCAGGACCCGTATGAAAATCTACTGTGTATTGTAGATACAGCAATCCTGTTGCAAATAAACATTCTATCTATCTCTACATACTGACATATATACCACCGGAAGTGGGACTCGAAGCCATACAACAAAATGCCTAAATGAAAACAATATAGGGGCTGCCGCAAAAAAAGCCTGCCGGAAAGTAGTGTCAACATATAAACATTTGCCTGACATGTATCTTGCACCTAGGCCACATACCATGTGTTCCACACCATGTGTCATGAATGCTAGTAGTGAGGAATAATGATTGTCATGTATTTGCACACTGTTATTCCACACTTGGAGAGGCATGAGAGATCAGAGCAGAATTGGTACAGTACTTGCAGCTTAATTAACATCCTTCCCCAGTATCCAGTGATGACACAGTGTCCAGCAACTGTGGAGAGCTCCCGAACAAGGACATGTTTATGTGCACATTCATGTGGCAGCAACCTACAGATGACAGACCAAGTGAACTTATTCCTCACTTCAATGTGACATGTCCAAATGGAAACCTAATCGAAACCGTTAGTGCACTGCAACATACAGATCTAGACATATGCTAGTGTCAGCATTAGCTTGCAGTTAGCCTTTGACTAGTGCATACTTTAGCTATTGTCTAATATATTTTGTCAGGATTGTGTGTACATATGCACACATGTATGCAGCAACACTCCACTTGTTGGACAGTGTTATATTACATAAACATACAGCACTGTTGCATTTGATTGTACAAATGTAGTGGATTGCTGCTTTGAGAATACAAGCAGTACAAAATTATGATCACAAGGAATTTTTGAGCAGCATCAGATAGTGTGAGTACAGTGAGTGTTAGTTGTGCTATTTTCTGCCTGCACTGTAGAATAGCAACTGTTGCAATGCTGATGACCGGGTGATAACTGCTAGTGTAACATTCCAAGCAGCTGACTGTCTGTTGGATTGTCAGGTTAGCATATCTGTGAAGAAAAGCAATGGAGACCACGTATACTCACGGAGTGGAAAGCTCACACCACAATCAACCAGTGAGTGCTTTAGTTATTACTACTGGATGGATGTGCAAAGGCTCACAGTATATTGTTTATGGCCGTACTAAGCAGTTGATTGGCAAGTTTCCAAGTCAATGAAATTTTGTTGGGACACTCTTCTGAGTTACATCACACTCACGAATGTCAGCTATTCATTAATGTTGCTAGTGGGTTCCCAGCTGTAATGTGCAAAGTGAGTGTTTAGCCAATCCAAATCAACTATGTAAGCAAAGAATTTTCTTTGTTCATTCATTTATCTAATAATGGTCAGCAGTGAAGACGTGCATTAGTTTGCTCACTCCCCAAATTGCTCAGAAGAGGTCTTCCACATGGATTGATACCATTATGGGCATTCATTGGGCTAATAAAACTAGCAGTAACTAATTAATATATCTCATTTATTCTTGTACTCATCAATCTACCTGTATACATGTTATTTTGTATATGCACACTCAGAGCTCATGGCACCAACCATCAGTTGTTCCACACTTAAAGGGAAATCAAGCATCACCATCGAGGTAGGTATATTTATATTATATAGGTATATTTGCCTATATTTCTATTCAATAGTGTGATCTCTACATCCAGGTTCCTCAAACTGGCACTGACAGAATAAGCAAATGCATGGAATTGGATGCCAACAACAACAGCAATATGACAGTAACTGTATTTGCCAATGAGAGAGTGTTCAATTACTCAATTCAGCTCTACAAGATTCTTAAAATTCACACCACTGACATTACTAATGGAAGCAATCCCAACACCACTGTCATGTACAGTATGCCAACAACAGGGACATCAGAGAACAGTACAACAATCAATTTGGAAGGTATGCAGAACAGGGCACAGCTGTGTTCGCTTTTCACCCCCCCCCCTCCCCCCCCCCCCCCCCCCCATACAAGAGTGAACTGATGAGAAAGCGGTTTCCCTGTACCTGCTATGTCATACAATCATCACTTTCCATCATAACTATTTTGTGGTGTTCTCTTCCAATTCCCTGTCACAAAACAGTACCCTGCAGTTGTATGCAACTGTTAATGAGCACCTTTTACTGCAGACACTATACCTTGACTCCTAATATCCAGATAATTGCCCTTGTGTTACCGGGTGGAACGGAAGTCAGTGCAGTGAAGGTATGAGAACAAACTATGCCTGTTGATACATAGTCCTCTGTACTATGCTTTCTAGCAGTACACACCATAGTTCTAGGAAGGGAGCCAAAGTGTACATATGAATGCCTGCGTAGTTCACACTGTTGTGCGAGATCTAGAAGGTGTGCAGCAGTGTGCAGTTGGCAGGGGAAGAACAACTGTCAGAATAAGCAGACTTCACTAGACAGCTAGAAGGAGATTCATCAAGCAAACGTTTTGACAGCTATGCAGGCATTAATAGTTGTGATTACATACTCCAGTAGTGCACTCTCGCTAATGCAGTCGCAGTAACAACTGCTCATGTCTACTCTTAGCCGCATTGTTACTAGCAAGTGTGTCAGAATATCTCGTGTCCACTTTCATTCTGTTCTTCAGCTATTTGCACTATTCCCTGCCAGAATGGTGGTACTTGCTCCCAACCAGATACCTGCACATGTGCAATAGGATGGAGTGGGAGTATATGCAGTGAAGGTTTGTTTGTCAGAGCATTCTTTCTTGTCTGGTGAATATGTATGCACACATGCACAGGACACATGTGCTCATATACATAGATAAACACTGTCTGTGGTGTTCATATACCTCTACAAAGAGATTAGTAAGAGAAAACGCGTTGGGTTAAAGTGATTTCAGCTATGGATTGTGGGAAGTAGAGATAGGCAAACTACCTGCACACCACTGGGCACTGGAGAAACAATTACTCCTGGTTGTCCTACATTTTGTCAAGTGGTTGTGACAATTACATAATCAAGAAGTCCCAAATTAGCCATGATAGATGAGCAACCATGAAGTGACAATACATCATGATTTATTCAGTTTCCTTAAGGTTTTCAATTCTGCAATTATTGACTGCTATAGCTATAGTATTGGTAGTGTACTGGTTGGCCTCAAGGTTGCCATTTTAGTACCATGTTTTCAATACAAGACAACTCACATTTCAGAAGTTAAATGCCCAAGGCACATATATATACAGTGCATACACACGCGCACACATGCACGCACACACATACGTATGCATGCATATACACATGCATACACACACATACACATGTGCACGCATGTACACATGCATGCACACACACACACACACACACACACACACACACACACACACACACACACACACACACACACACACACACACACACACACACACACACACACACACAACACACACACACACACACACACACACACACACACACACACACATGCACACACTTGCATGTATCAGCTCAGTGCCACATGTGATGTATTTCACCCTCTCTTGCAGTTGATCTTGCTTTTTATTTACCTTTGGCTGGAAGTCTGCTCCTACTGAGTTGCATAGCTCTTGTCATTGGACTATGCTTGTGCTATAAATGCAGAAGGTACGTAAGTGCTTCCTTTTAGCTGCTATAGGAAGTGCCAATGCACTTCATAGCCAAAGTAGCTACACCCTAGCCAATATTTTGTGAATTGTGCTTGCATGCAGTACTGATACCATTGCATGCATGCACTGTGCACTATAGTGCATATTTTCCTGCTTGTACTGAACATTTGTGGCCTGTTTCATTTTTTGCTCTCTTCAATTCAATGATGACACATGTCCAGTTCTGGGACTTGTACAGTTAATTATGTACTTTGATTGTGGCTTGTCTCTCCATTACTTGGTCCCAGTAGCTATGCATCTTGTTTTCACTCTCTATCTACTGCCTACCTCCAACACAAGTCAATGCTGCAGTACTTGTATTGTAACAGTTAGGATGAAAGCAGGGTATTTTGCATTTATTGGTATCTTGAAACTTGAGCAGTACAATTATCCCTTCCCAAATATGGTATATCATCATGTGCTCAAGACCATGTCCCAAAGTGGTGTTTGTGGCCATTCTTCAAACATTCTTCATCCAGGGCCGTAGCACCCAGTCCGGCCGGTCCGGCCACGGCCAGACCGGTTTTTGCTGCTGGAACAAAAATTCTAAATATTGAAGATGTGCATTTTAAACACACTTTCAAATTGGGATGGGGGTACTGGCCTAAGGTAAAACAACGCTCTAAAAGCAGAGTGGTCGTGTTACAGTGTTACAGGACTTAGTTTGAACAAGGAATAGCCAGATACTTAGTCCTCTAACCAACCTTAACGGCGGCAGCCATTTTACGGTCGCATGACGTTTTTTGACGTTTTCTGATGCGTAAAATAGTGTGTTAATCGATCAGACAGCATGGTAGTGCTTCAGTCATGTGCAGCGGATTTATGCAAACTTGCAACAGTTCCCACACCATGGGCAGTTGTTACCTAGGACACGGACTGGTACTGTACTCACCTATTATATATCACTCTGTTCGTATCCTAGGTAATGACTACCCAGGTATGGGAACTGTTGCAAGGTTGCATAAATCCGCTGTACATGGATGTATGCATGCAGCATGGTGGTATATATTTGTACATGGGAACATGTACGTAGCTTGAATGAGCATATGCATGCAATAGGATAGTCTCTTGTGGCAACCCTTGTTATTGCACACTCACATGTACACTTGCACTATAATACGCAGGCGGAGAAACAGGGGATGGTAGCAAGACCGCAAGCGTAGCAAAATGTTGGCAGATGTAGGGATGGTGAAAACGTATTCAAAGTTAGCGCATGTTAATGACCTGGGTTTGCATGGACCAGCCCTCCTTGTTGCATGGACCGGCTGCCCCCCCTCTTTGCATGGACCGGCCCTCCTCCTGTTTTTGGAGGAAACATTTTTACACACCCTTTGCATTGATGGTGTCTTCTAGTCAAGGGAACAAGAGATTTGTGCTGCCTAGCATCGGGGAGACAGCCAAAACCCACTAGATTTCGATTTTTAATGCGCTATCTTCTTATTTCAATGCATTGTATTACCTGTTGCATGGCACTTGATCGCCTTTCCTGCTGTAAGTGCCTGTTGGTCTATGTTACATTTTATCATACTCATTGAAGTGTTGATGGGCCTAGAATTGCTCCAAAAGTACTCACAGAACATCTAAATTTCAAAACTTTTCCTGGGGGACATGCCCTCAGCCCCCCTAGTTTGTGTCACGTCATCTATGGCCTGACCGGTTTTTATCTTGGTGCTACGGCCCTGTCATCCTACCACTATATTTTGTGGTCTGACATCATATCACATATCACTCCTACCGCAACACCATGGCATAGCTAGTATCACTACATTAGCAAAATTACAACATTCTGTAATTAATGTTGTGTGTGAGTATATCATCACCCTATGTAGGCACCGCTACTATGAGCACACCAATATCTAAGTGTGAACTTCACTCCAATAGAGCATACATAAAGTGGTGCAACTCTTATACAATACAATTTAGTGACCCCACCAGAACCTGTAGCAATCATATTCTGGTACTTCCTGCCCTCCTAACTACGTTACTGCAAGGGATGGCTTGGACACCTATCAGTATGGAAGATTTCCACAGATGTTGGTTGTCAGAAAATTACTAAACATTCTGGTACATTCTAGGGCCTACATCTGTGGTAGATCAAAGTACTAGGCATGATGTCTATGACGATACTAACTATTTACCTATCTACACACACACATTAGTAGTACTTGTTCTTTTTGACTGTTATTGTGACATGCCTGCTCAATCAATGCATGACATAACTATGCTCATCCTTTTCTTACTGACAGCAAACGTGTGCCTGATCTGACCATCAGCATTGATCCTGTAAGTCAAAAGATCTATCTAGTTTTCTGTACATTGCTGCACAGTCCCCTCCATTGCTTGCATCACTTTTGCAGGACTACTATCTTGAGTTGGCATCAGTGGCTGAATGTGACAAGCCAACAGTTTGTGAGGATGTGGACATTGAAAAGTGGGTAGATGATATCACCCAAGAAGAAGATACAGCAGCGCCTGAGACCAGTGATGGTGCCAAGGATTTTCCTGCCTACATCTGAGGGATACACAAATGGAAACAGGAACAGGAACTGAAATAGAATAGGAATAGGAATAGGAACAGAAATAGAATTAGGAATAGGAATAGGAATGGGGGATAATTTTAGCATGCAGTATATGAACACCCATCACCACACAGCTCAAATATACTTCACTATTGAGCTTTGTGCCTAGCTACCAGCACTGCTTGTAGCTAGAAAGTCAGTATTCACATGCACTTTCACTGTCCTTTGTATTTCATTCATAATAAGACATGATGAGTGAACAGCAAAAATTACTGTCATGCAGTAAACATACAGATTGAGATAAATAACTGGCTATTACACACACTGCACATTCACACATGCTAGTTCCAAAGAAAGTTCTGAGTCATTTGTTCCAGGTGGAAAGATCGAGGGTAACAACATTAATTAATCATACTATGTAATCATACAAGCAAATAATATAAATGACACTGTCCCCACTTAATTTTTACCCTTTCACATGGACCAACTCACCCTGAACAGACCCATGATGAGTGGTTCATATTAAAGAGGTGTACAGTAAAGGGACACTGTCTGTATCTCATCAGGCGATCATCTTTATCTAGCTACACATGCATGCACATGCACATGTGGTCAGTTATACACATGAAGGCACATTTAGCTGATCCTTAAGACAGCTATATTGCTCAATGCACCTCACTGAGCATGCATATGTTTCCTTCCTTTGATGTTCCATACATCCTGTCAGCTTTCAGTCCAGAAGTCCTTTGACAATTACAACAGAGTATATATAACATGGCCTGCTTCACAGGCAGGTTGATTCCACCAACTTCATATTAATTGTATTTATCTCTATAACCGTCTGACACACACAAACTTAGAATCCATCCCACTTTGATAGTCAACATTCCATGCTAGATATTTACACACAGAATGGAGGCAACTCCAACTTGTCTCTTTTACTGCCACCATGCAGTAACAAACCATGATTATTAAATGTATGAATATTAATGTTACTGCCCAGTTAATGTAAACCATTGTATATAAATACATTAGTTTTATGTCACTTATTGTTTCTTTTTCACAGTCAATTAACAAACCTTGATCCCAACTTGGTGTGCACATGCACTAATTCGATCTGCATGTTGCGTATATGATAGTAATGTTTCATGTAATAATATACGGTACAAAGGTACATGTCATAATTAGATAGTGGTAAGTGAGTCAAATTCTGATATGTGGGTCCAATACAAGACATTTACAGATGATTAGTTGTATTATTACAAGCGTCATTCTCATTCTCGGATGTGAGCCTCCGCCGTGACGAGGTCACAGCCTTCACCACTTATTGTGCACACTCTGGCAGACAGTGTCTGTGCCCAGTACAAGTATTTGCCAAATTAGTGTCTGGAGGAGGAGTTTGAGCAAGGGTAAGACAATATCTGAGCAAAACACACTGCATAACACACTGCATCACACTGCATGAATATGCAGTGTTCATGTCTCTCTATGACATTAAGGAGCAAACTATTCACAATTATGATTGCATTCCATTGGGTCCCTTGGGCCATGTTGTCTTTGTACTTTGGTGTACATTGTTAGAGACATGTGCACTTATTGGCTTACCTTTTCTGTCTCAAGTCAGTCTTTAAGTTTGCAAGATGATCACTATATATCTGATTGCTGATAGAGACTCACAGTTTCAGTGAGCATACCTGTAGCTATGTAGCTATACGAAGACCAGAAGACCTGGATGTTATACACATAACAATGTAAATGTTTGGAGAATGAAGGCTGTAAGAGGTGTGAGTTTGTACGTAACTGATGAAGACTTTTGTGGCCATATGGTGTATGCATATGAGCAATGTGTGTTGGTATACACAGAGAAAGATTTATAACACCATCCAATATAACATGATAAAACCTTATTCAGCAGCTGTCCAGTTGTTGCATCATTTACAACGTCTCCTAGACAGCTTGTGCAACTTCTGTTTCATTGTTTAGTTTTGTACAAGATCACCTGTAAGAGGACACAAAGTTTGCATAACTACAAATTAAACATTAACAATTATTATATACTGTGAATTTGGCAGACTCATCTGTGAATCCCAGTATACGCACACACTACAGTATACTCAATTGATTGTACCATGCCATGACTCAGCCTGCTGTGCATAATGCAGCCATGCATGTCCAACAACAGGTGCTTGTAATGGCGTCAGTGTGGGCATGTGAGCAATCTGTGTTGGTATGCTCAGTCAATAGAAATGGTATTATCTTTTACCTTGTACCTGCCACACCAGCATATGTACTACAAACTATGTAGCTTGGGCACCATGCACATCATCCCACACCACCCCAAACTACAACAGTACTTCCCACCAACTGCTCTATTCTCAAGACAACCCATCCTACATCACCCCTTTAATAAAATTAGGCACTTTTAGTATAGTCACCCAATATCACATTTACCAACAACCTATGTAAAACACCTTCTGTATCTATCGGCATAGAACACACAAGTGGTCAGCGGGGTGCTTGCTGCACTCAATACCACATAGCGTAATTATGTCATCATCAGGCGTGGACGCGTAGGTAGGCAAACACCTGTTCTTAGCTCGATTCCAAGACCGTGCGTGGATTTTAGGCCCTGGCCATCTTCCGTTGACTCTACCATTTGGCGGGTGTTTGTGGCTGTACGTCACTGCCTGATGTGCCTGTAGCTCCGCTGTCTGTCTGATATCTGGTCAGCTCCCAGATATATAACAATGCGGCGGTGGATTCCAGGTCAAGCACGCGTTCTCCTCATTTTGATGCTGACTCGATTCTTCATACTGGTCGAAGGTGAGGCACCCCGGGCCAGGTGAGCACATCATGTTGTACGTAATTTAATGTACTAGCAGAGTGTGTGCATTGCGATGCTGGAGTCACATCTAAAGCTATCCTGGGATCAAGTACGTAGCTACGTAAGCTCACATACATGCAGTTTAGAGTTCTAAAACGGCTTCCGAACGTCGTCTTAGCCAGCTTAGGACGTCCTCTTCCGCCGCTACTTGTGGAGCAGACTCCTACAGCACTCCTAGTTGACGGGCACAGAGACAGCTTGGGACAGCGCCCAACAGGTCATCACCTTAACCCCGCATCTTCTTTGATAATGTCCGCCCGCCTCGGAGGCCTTCACTCCGCCGCCTGAAACACATAGCAGGAATAACGTAGGAACAGTACTGTACACGCTAACATTATTCTAGCTTATTTTTTAGCTACTCTTCAACCGTCGCCCGCGCGTACTGCGCTGTAGCAAACTACGTACATAGCTTTGTGTGTGTGTGTGTGTGTGTGTGTGTGTGTGTGTGTGTGTGTGTGTGTGTGTGTGTGTGTGTGTGTGTGTGTGTGTGTGTGTGTGTGTGTGTGTGTGTGTGTGTGTGTGTGTGCGTGCTGAGGTCACTGCGGTGCCTGACACAACGTCATGCTTATCTATGTTGAGTGACAGAGCAGCGACCGAAGGGAGAAAGTATTTCGTATTGAGGCAGCAGCCCCACGAGTTTTTTAACTCAAAATACTTGTATAGATGGCTATCAGGAGATCTTGCTGGAGAGCTTTTGACTTGGCAGTGGGGTACTTGTACCTGTCCATGCATGGATCTCTGAAGAATGCCAGTAGGGTCCTACGACAGTGACCATGCCTGTGTTTAATTGAGGAGCATGAATCTTGTTAAAGGTCCACTGTCGCATTTTTTTTAATTTTTATATTGATAGTGCTTTGTGAATGATCTTCAATGATACCCATTTCAGTGTGCTCTGGCAGTTACGAGGGCGCAAAGTTGCAAAAAGACCAATTATGCGTGGCGTTTCCGGTTTTTCGGTGGCAGCAATGCTAAAACGTCGTGACGGACTGAACAAGAAATCGTTATTTCCTGCTAGTCTTTATTTTAAGATGAAGGCGAAACTTCTTGAGACAATGAAGGAGATGCCCCTGCTGATTCTGAAATAGATCTGGGCATGCGGGTTGCGCAGCCGTACGGCACAACATCAATTTTGCGACACGACCAATCATAAGGTGACGCCCGTTCTCAGCCCTACAAATGCCGATTCGCACCATTCTTGGACTGTTACAAGAGCATACGAAACAGAGATGGTACACTAGCCTAGAGCTGATTTGTCACCTCCTACAAGGCGTAACAGCTGAAATACGAAGTGTGCCGAAAACATATTTCGGAGCACTCGGCACGTATTTCAGGTCACTGGCTCGCACGTCGCGAGACGTAAGCATCTCTCCGCTCCTACTTGCTAGGTAGTAGGGAACACACAAGCTCTGGTCACAGCAAAAGGTTCTGACTTCAGAGGAAAAACCGTCCCCTGCTCTCTACCGAGAACGGCTGCGCAGAACACCAGGAGGTGGGGGCATCGAAATGGCCCTGGCACGCCTTTTTCGTCATTCTAAAGCTACTACTCACCCTTTCGTCCTTTGTAGCGATTTGTCGTCTTCTCGATTGGCTTTCTCTGTGCTAGGAAAAACTCTCCTGTAAGTTAAAGCGCCATTCGGATTCTGACGGATGTACTAGAGTGAGCAAAGTAGTTGTTGATAAAGGGGGGATTACTTGAGCGTTAAACACGTGGTGCACTTTTTTTACCAAAGGGCAAAACGTTTCGGCCCCAAAAGGGCCTTCTTCAGTTGCACAAGAGTACAAAAAACAGAACAGTTCTGTTTTTTTGTCTGTTTCTGTTTTTTGTACTCTTGTGCAACTGAAGAAGGCCCTTTTGGGGCCGAAACGTTTTGCCCTTTGGTAAAAAAAAAGTGCACCACGTGTTTAACGCTCAAGTAATCCCCCCTTTATCAATGTCCAGACGTGGTAATGAATCTCTATTCTATCAAAGTAGTTGTTGCTAGAATATTTACACCAAGAAACAGCGAAATGGCAGGTAGGGCAGCAGTCGCAATCCAATAGGCGCTCTAACGTACGGGAGAGTCTTACCAGCACAGAAAGACCCTGCCAACAGCTGCTGGCCACCGCTTCTTCAGACTATCGCTCTTTGTGAAATGAAGCAGCGACCGTTGCCTCCACCATAGATCTATGCCTCCACTGGCCCTACTACATCCTCCAGCAACGCATTTGTGATGCATCGGGGCGAGTTCATCGGCAAGAGAGACGTGAATAGCCAGTCGGCGATTGTCTTCCCACACGGCGTGTGACACGTACAAGCATAGACGCAAGTGTACAGCAAGCCTACTGTGACGTCACAGCAATATGGCGGATTTCTTCGGTCGATTTTCCGGAAGTGAGCCATTATCGCTCTACCAGGGAATTTCGAAGCGCTCTAACAGCAATTTTCGGTGGTTTCAGACGATAATCTATCATATAAAGACAACTTGTATAACCGTGACAGTGGACCTTTAAAGCCTGCAGCTTGTGAGGAAGTAAGGATCAGTAATTTAGCTAGCTAGAAGCCTGTCAGAGCAGATACAAAGACACACATGTGCACTGCCTAATATGAGAAATATGAGCTACAAAGAATAAATGGAAAGGTTAAGAATCAAAGTCAAAGTGTGTATGCAAAAAGAATGGGGTGAGATCAGCTGGTGAGGCATGTCCCGTCAGCAGGCCGTACGTACATGTGGTGGAGGTCCCTCCAGGATCTGGGTTTGTATAGTGGTCCAAGGCATAATGGAGGGTCAGAAGGATCATTTTCTGAAGGTTCATAGCTACCTTCCAGTGGCCATGCATATAGATCAAAATGTCCTAATATATTTTTCCTGGGATAGAATAATGGTCCACAGTTCCCAGACACAGAATTTACTTATATCATGTGTATATGCAGTGCAAAAGCTATGCAAGATAAGTCAAAGTGCATAGCATTTAAGATCAGTCCACATTATGATACTAATCTGGGTAAGTTGGGTGTGAGTAGAGACTATGAATTGATCCTTTAAATTCTGCATCCTTTTCTAGGTGACATGGAACCAGAGAGACCTTATTACATTCGACCAAGTCCAGCAATATTGTTGACTCAACCACTGGATGGCATTATCAAGTTTGGAGAGTCGCTAAACCTCACATGTAAAGTGATGGGAATGGATGCCATTATCAGTGGATGGTGGCCGCACATCTACTGGCGTCACAATGGAAGCACTGTCAACTCCACTTGGCCTGAGAATGTCACTGTAGACACAAACTACTGGGATATGACAACACTCCATACTCCACTTCCAGGGACGTACCAATGTGTAGTGGATGATGGCAGCTTCGTTCTTGCCTCCAGACTTGCAACAGTGAAGGAAGGTGGGCATGAATTATGACCTTCTTGAGCGTTATGTATCAAAGAGTGCAATTTAGCCCAATTGCTAGCTACTAATGCCATGGAGCATTACAGTGCATCAGTTCAACTGCAAAGGTTTTGCTGTTTTTCATTTTGACATGCACTAGTTTGGTATGTTGCAGCTGGTGAGCACTATACAGTACATGTACAAGTGCAAATGAGTGCTAGTTGATGGAAGGAAAAACTTCACTAGCACAAGTTGCAAAAGGTTAGGAGGACTAAGAACCCTTTTTGGCTGGAGAGGGATACAGCAGCAACACAACTTGCACAAAAGCAACTGCAAACCAGTCAGTGCTCATGTGCAAGTTTCATGCTGTTGCTGCATCCCACTCCAACTTGAACCAAGAATGGTGATCAGTCTCAGTAACCTTCAGCAACTTACACCGGTGGTGTTTCTACTCCATCAATTAGCCAAATTCTCCATTAATCTGCACTTGTAACACTCGTTGACTTGAGCAAGTGTTCTTTTTCAGCTGTAAAGCTGATTTCAGAATGGCTGGCCAAATGGCAAATGGTAAATCACAAGTGGTAAAGGGCATATATATTGCAAAGTCAGATATTGTGACATCTTCGCATTATTATAGTCACATGTGCCACTGAGGATGCTCAGACTAAGACATCACACTATGATGTTACACCATTTGCCATGCCATTTGCGATTTACATTTAGAGAACTGTTCTGAAACCAACTAAAATAGCGCATACACTGTACTAATCCTATATAATAATGGAGCTAAGCCTGAGTATCTGTGTTCCGTATTCTTGGTACCGTTCCGTATTCTTAGGCGTTCCGTATTCTTGGCCGCGTTCCGTATTCTTAGCAGCATTTAGGGGTTTGCGCTGCGCAATCGGCCTGCTCCATTCGTCTGCACTTCGCCCCACTTCAGTTCCGAACAATGAGATCGCCAAAACAGCGGCGTTCGGCTTCGGCGCGGTGAGGAAAGGCAAGGAGATACGGGGAAGCGGCCATTTTTCGTGGATACCGAAGCCATTCGTGCACCCGTTAATTGCCAGCCATGCCCATTGGTGCAAAAGTGCTCTCAAGCGCAGCATACCCAACAGCGTGGCCCAATTGCAGTGACAGGGCCCATGCGTGACACACATGCCTAAACACAACAGCACACCATGGATGCGGAGCACTTCCGCGACGAAAAGACCGCTATCTTTGGCGGATGCCCCGTGCACTGACCAGCAGCAGCCCGGCCCGGTGCGAAGTCCAACGAAAATGCCTGCGCTGCGTACACAGCACTGCACTAGCAGTACTTTAGTGGCAGAAAGAGAGCGCTTGCAGGAGACCAGAGAGGAGAATAAGCAGTGCGGATATACCCAGCAACAGCAAACCCAGCGACAGAACAACTTCAGGTTGGCTTCTTGCATTACTCCTAACCCCCTCGGAAGGCTCCTTCAATTCATGTCTGCTGCATGCTTCTTATGTCTAGGATGGCCTTCCGCTCCGGCACAACCAAAAGGGTTGCTGATGTGCTTTCAGTGGTGCCTGCAGTAAGCACTTCGCAGACTGTGTATGTCTAAGCGCATAGGCACCTCAGCTATACCCTCTTCTTACCGTCTTAGTATGACCTTAAGACCAGGTAGACAGGGCGGACACACCACCACACAGACTACACATATGGCCACTATTGAAGAGTCAGTGCTTCCAGATGCCCAGTCAAATATGGCGACATTAGAGTTTCATCACTTGCAAGCTTTGTACCTTCTCTCAGACATGACTATGTACAACCTCTAGCTATTCTTGCAGTGCATGTCCTGTTGTACAATATTGCATGCCAGCATGGTATACTATCTATAGTCACTCGCTACACTTTGGCACTCTGTGGGTTTGACACAGAGTGGAACTACAACATGCGTCCAGCTGCGTTTACATGCAGCAACAACTGCATGATTGACCCATTTCATAAGCTGCTTTCATCACTCACGTCAGCACATTACACACTGGCATACCAGGCTGTCGTGGAGCAGACTTCGTGGAGTCGCCGTCGTGGGGCGCCGGAGCAGGGAAGCCCGCCGAAGGCCGGCTTTCCTGCTAGTCTTATTATAATGGAGCTAGGCCGATTTTTGTCCGCACTAATCTCGGGAACCGTGAGGAGGGTTCGCAGAAAACGCGGTCCTAATGTTAAGGCGCTATCCGGAGGGTGTCTTCGGCTGGGTTTTCCTGCGAAATGTGCGAAATGAAGGTTTTGCGCCAACTCGCCATACGTTACTATAGGACGCCATTTTTGTTTTACGGAGGAAAGCAAAGTAGATTACGGAATTCGCAGCTAATTACTTTGTTACAAAACTACTCCTGGGGAGATGGTGCGACGGCTTCTTTGCTGTCGTTTTAGCACAATGTAGAAGGCTGTGGGTGACATAAGCTATATATCGGAAAGCGCCGTCTTACGCAAGTGAAAGCGGCTCGATGGCGAAAGGATGGGCACAAGTTATGCTAGTCTCGCTGGGCCAGACCCTTTTGTTCCGGTCTTGCGTAACCCGCCAGCCCGAAGAATAGGGTCTGGGAGTTAGCCTATGCGGAAGTTGTGGAGGCTCCCAACTTTGATTATCGATCGACGCCTCCTTATCGTGCCAGATTCGAAGTGTTACTAGCAATCAACTTCGTCGGCTATTCTTCTCTGGCAGTTATTCCACTGGGGATGAAGCGAGACTTCTGATCTAGCATTAGCGGCTGCGCCGACAAGGGGCTAATAACTAGAGCGATCGACACCTTTGGTGGACGTCCTCGCGCTATCTCTATTACCGCAGGTAGAATCTCATTGATGAGAGATTTGCCGAAGCCAGTGGGAAGGGAGACGAAAGCATCGCGCCCGCGTACGAATTCAACCACTGCTTGCACGTGCTCCTGCTTCAATCTCTAAAATCCTGCTGCAGCAGCCACTCTACGGGCAATTGCTTCGATCGGCATCCTTGCGCCTTCTTCGCACACCGCCATACCACCTTGGGTTGAACTTGGCCCACAACAAAGGGGTGTTATGAAACACCTAGTCCGGCGTTCCCACGGATATTACACAACAACAGTCGAGCTAACTCCCAGACCCTTTCTCGGGCGCTTGCGCAATACGGGAAAGGGTCTGGCCCCGCGAGACTAAAGTTATGCGGGTTTTAGGTTTGCGCAATGATCTCATGACGTCATTGTAATACGTTTCTTCCGAACAAAGCAATTTGCAACAGTTGCAGTGCGCATATGCCGAACATTAAGGGCAACACCGGACTAACCAAGAAGTCAAGACATTCAGGGATGATGAGAGCTCTTAGGAACCGACGAAACTGTCAGAACTCCAAGACCATCACTCAACCTTCACTCACAGGAGTCAGCTCCAGGGGAAAAGCAGGAGTCAGCTCAAAGGGACCAACCAGGAGTCAACTCAAGAGAACAACTAGGAATCAGCTCAAAGGGGCCATCATGAGTTAGTTCTGTTTAATTCGGAGGGCAGTACAAGACACTTGACCTTGCAGAAGGTGATTTGTGGTGGAAGAGGAGTCAGCTGCATGCAACTCTATAGCTAACTGCAACTGCAGCGTCTATAGCTATCACTCAGTTGCCAGGTTTGGAAGTGCTTTGCATCAGAAGCACTGGCATCAGAAGCACCTGCGTTGGGTGCCGGAGCAGAGGAGGGCGCCAATGGCGCCCTCCTCTGCTAGTGCACTCAATGCAGCACTGCAATGGTGTGATGCTAGTGGTTGTGTGAAGTGGTATGTGGTGGTGGTTGTATATACTGACTTAAAGAGGCATGGCCCCTTGATTGCTTAATTTGATGTACTGTGACTTTCTTCTTGTAGAATGCAGTGGCCCTAGTGTTCTTAGCACATGAGGCACTTACATAATGTTGTGAATTGATATGATATATAGTGGCAAAGGTGCTATATATATATGCCAGTGTGTTTGTATAGATAAGTAATGTGCACATTTGGTGTGAATGGATCTTTCAAAAGCATCGTGCAACACACAGAAAGCTACTGTAACAGAAACAGAATACATTGTAGGCTATTGCAATCAACAGGTCAGACTAGCCAAGTGCAACCCACAATAGCCTACAGTGCAGTCTAGTGCACTGACTCATGGCAGAACTCAACTGTGCATAGCATCAGTATTTATGCTTCCTGCTTGCTGTAATAGATCACTATCAGTCCATCTGAACATGCTCCCTAACCTGAGGGTTGCTCTTACCACAGTAATTGTGTTTGTGGCAGGGACCATGTGTGATTCACAAGGCATGAGAATATACGAGGCTAGCTTGACCCACTCACACCACCACTTTGGTCCTATATAATTATGTAAATCCAGTGTCACTGTGCATATACCCAGCTTCGTTCATTGAAAGGCTATTTAAGATACTCTATATACATAGCTACTTTCCGCACCAAAATAAGATTCACAACTAGTGAGTAGATTGAAGTATTCGCCTTCAAGTTCAAGAGGAATTTTGAAGTGTTGTGAATTGTTGCAGTTTACACCACATGACCAGTGCTGCACAGTTTTGCATGTAACTCACTGCCGAATAGAATCTCTTATACCTTGCAATGTTGCATGCAACATGCATTGCCTATAATTTCTCAAGTGCAATTCACAGCAGTCCACCATGGATAGGTGGCTTAAAACTTGCAAGCATGGAAATTTGAGTACCAAGTCCTGTATCTGGAGGTGTGGACGTGTTGTCCATAGCTACACAATGCAAACTATATTAGCTACATATGAACACTTACAGCTATATGTTCTTGCAATTGGATAGGGAACACTACCTTCTACAATAGAGTACAAATATTTTGAGTTAAAAAACTTGTGGGGCGCTGGGGCACCCCTGATCTCGAACTACCTGCTAGCAATTTCCCCATATATGTTCAGTAAATCAGATAGTTGGGGTACAGCATTGTTGTTGGCCTGAAAGATACATCAAGATACACTAGACCGTTGGGTTTGCAAGAGTTTCAAGTCTCTTGTGAATAGTTGTGATGTACAAGAATCTATTGCTAGATTGTATGGCCCAAATTCTAGCTACATACCATGCAGTAACCTCAGAAATTATAACTCCATCTTTATCTTGGTCCTCCTTTTTTCTTCTACTTATCATTACTTTCCCATTAGGCTGCCATGTTTTCCCATCACTCTGTTTTCCACCACTCTATCCTTCTCTTTGCATGTGTCACTACCGCTTCCTGCTATAAATACGTTTCTTATCCTTCACTTCTCACACAGTCCAATCTGGTCACTCCTGCCACTCTCCTCAGCACATTGTCTTCAGTCTCATCTTATTCCTATCCTTCAATACAACCACACCTCATAACCTTCAGGCTCATCTCAACGCTAGCACTAACACTAACCCTAACACTAATCCTAACCCTAGCTAAGTGTAGGCAATTACCATGCAGAGTTCAGAGATGCAGTCTGGCTCCCACTGTTTGCACATACATTCTACCACCAAAATAAGAGCAGTTGACTGCCATTTGTCTAACAGGCAATGTTGAGAGGTTGGTTCATTGCAGTAAGCCACTGCAACGGCCAGGTCGGGCTAGGTTGAACTGGCACCTTTTCCACTCTCACATGATCAAATGGCCAGGGCACAAGGCTAGTTTGAACCCAACTGCACCACTACATACTTTGGTCCTATATATATCAGTCTAACAGTGCCATACACTAATAGATCTAACTTCATCTGAGATGAAAGTCTATTTTTGGGTACTAACTCCTTTCTGCACTAAAATGTGGCTTATGACCATATAATATTGCAGTTTATGCTTTAATTAAATTCAGCTTCAAGAAGAGGTGTTGCAAATTGCTGTTTTCAAACCACATGCACAGAGCTGTGCGTGCAGTGCTGCTTGTAACTCACTGCCATATAGAATGTCTGATTGGTCTTGTAATTGTAGCCTGCAACAGTCTGCCTAGTCTGGTGTGCCTATCTTTAGAAGTTCACATTATATCTCTGCATTTTGCAGGTAGCATGAGAGAATGGTTGAATGGTAACTTCCGCATGGAGTGTGGTAAAGGTGTGGCAGAAAGCAAGTGGTACAAAGATGGCATCACATTGGATGGTCAGAGCTCAAGGACTGTAATTGTCACCAATGAAACGAGAGATCCCTTTGGATTGTACACATGCAAAGCTGATGATGTCATCGGGCAGTGGTACCTGCCAATGCAGGCAAGCAAAGGTAATGTATATACCTACAAAAGTTACTGGGGGGTGGGAATAGAAGAGCAAAAGCAAGCAGGAATTTAATAGGTTTGGTGTTCCTTGATCAGCTATTGGCCACTCTGCTTACACTTTCGTTCCACTGGGGTTTAGTTCATGGAATTCTGAATGGATATAGCTTACCCGTTGATTAATATATTCACTGCATTACCACTTAGAAAACACCATTGTGTTCATTGACGGTAACCCAAGCAGCAATGACATCTTTGTTAGCCACACTGGTGATGGGATGACAACAGAAGATATCACTCTACACTGCAATATCACTGTACAAGGGGAAGCTGTCAACATGACATGGTTTCACAATGGAGAAGAGAATGTTAACCTGTCAAAAACCAGTATTCATTTCCCAATCAACTCTAATGTCAGCATCATTGCAGGTACATATGTATGTGCTGCCTCCACTGACAACTGGGAAGCTCGTGTTCAGTTCAGAATCATGCTAAAAAGTGAGTTTAAAGCTCTTTGCATGAATTATGTAACATATACATAACTTGCTTCTTGCCCTTCTGATCATTTTTCATTGTCCTATCTTCAGACAAGCTCAATCCACAAAACGTGATTCACAGCACCTGTGTTGGGTACTACCCTGAGATCAATGCACAAAACCTACAGCTAACCTGGAATGTTCAGTGGTATACGAATGGCATAAAACAGCCATATAGAAAGAATGCTAAACAGCTGGTGGTGATTAGTAGGCAAAATTTTACAAATGAGACATTAGTTTATGCAACGTCCCCTTCAACCAGCTCAAAGCTACAAACCCTTCGTCTGGATTCTGAGTACTGCATTACATTAGTTGCAACAGCAGGAAATTCATTACCACAGTACTTCACAGCAGAAGGCAACAGCACCCTCCACCACTGCAGTGAGTCTTGTGGGACTAGTATGAGTGACACATGTTGATGGAGATTGTGCAAGCGTCATAATGATTGTATTCTTCTATACCATTGCTGATACTTCAGTATCACGGCTCATTCTGTTTTGTCACAGAATCAGTTCCTTGCAATTGATTCTATGCATATTGCCTTGCACATCCAATTCCATGGAAAATAGTATATTATACTATAGCAGCATACTGTATTAATCGGTTGTTAAGAGCACCCCCCTTATAAGCGCATACGCTTAACAACCGATCAGTATGATATTCTTAAAATTATTTCCCAAACCTTCTGACTGGTGTGAGGTTACCTTTGCTCAATTCCTCCTTGCAGATGGGACCATTCGTTCTTGTTCACAAGTGCCATATCAAGACAACCCCCAATTCTCTTGTAAGTGTTGCAATTGTGGTTGTTTTTATTTGTACCATGAAAATCTTGCAGGAAAATAGTGTCAGCATATGAACATTTGCCTGACATGTATCTTGCACCTAGGCCACATACCACGTGTTCCACACCATGTGTCATGAATGCTAGTAGTGAGGAATAATGATTGTCATGTATTTGCACACTGTTATTCCACATTTGGTGAGGCATGAGAGATCAGAGCATGCAGAATTGGTACAGTACTTGCAGCTTAATTAACATCCTTCCCCAGTATCCAGTGATGACACAGTGTCCAGCAACTGTGGAGAGCTCCAGAGCGAGGACATGTTTATGTGCACATTCATGTGGCAGCAACCTACAGATGACAGGCCAAGCAGACTTACTCCAGACCTCAGTATGACATGTCCAGATGAAAACCTAATCGGAACCGTTAGTGCACTGCAACATACAGATCTAGAGATATGCTAGTGTCAGCATTAGCTTGCAGTTAACCTTTGACTAGTGCGTACTTTAGCTATTGTCTAATATATTTTGTCAGGATTTGTGTGTATATATATATATGCACACATGTATGCAGCAACACTCCAATTGTTGGCCAGTGCTATATTACATACATGTACAGTACCATTGCATTTGATTGTACAAATGTAGTGGATTGCTCCTTTGAGGATACAAGCAGTACAAAATTATGATGGCAAGGAATTTTTGCACAGCATCAGATAGTGTGAGTACAGTGAGTGTTAGTTGTGCTATTTTTCTGTCTGCACTGTAGAGTAGCAACTATGGCTATGATGACCGGGTGATAACTGCTAGCGTAACATTCCAAGCAGCTGACTGTCTGTTGGATTGTCAGGTTAGCATATCTGTGAAGAACAGCAATGGACACCACGTATACTCACGGAGTGGAAAGTTCACACCACATTCAACCAGTGAGTGCATTAATTAGTTATTACTACTGGATGGATGTGCAAAGGTTCACAGTATACTGTATATGGCCATACTGAGCAGTGGATTGGCAAGTTTCCAATTCAATGAAAATTTGTTGTGACACTCTTCTGAGTTACATCACATTCACGAATGTCAGCTATTCATTTAATGTTGCCATTGGGTTCCCAGCTGTAATGTGCAAAGTGAGTGTTTAGCCACTCCAAATCAACTATGTAAGCAAAGAATTCCTTTGTTCATTCATTTGTCTAATAATGGTCATCAGTAAAGACGTGCATGACCTTCAAGCTAGACACAGGAGCTGAAGTCACTGCCATCATGGAGGAGATGTACCCCTACAACCAAGACCCTACCCTGGGCCAGATCATCAACCACTATTAGTTTGCTCACTCCCCAGCTTGCTCAGAAGAGGTCTTCCACATGGATTGATACCATTATGGGCATTTATGGGCTAATAAAACTAGCAGTAACTAATTAATATATCTCATTTATTCTTGTACTCATCAATCTAGCTGTATACATGTTATTTTGTATATGCACACTCAGAGCTCATGGCACCAACCATCAATTGTTCCACACTGAAAGGGAAATCAAGCATCACCATCGAGGTAGGTATATTTATATTATATAGGTGTATTTGCCGATATTTCTATTCAATAGTGTGATGTGCTCTACCTCTACATCCAGGTTCCTCAAACTGGCACTGACAGAATACGCAAATGCATGGAATTGGATGCCAACAACAACAGCAATATAAATATAACTGTATTTGCCAATGAGAGTGTGTTCACTTACCCAATTCAGCTCTATGAGATTCTTAAAATTGACACCACTGACATTACTAATGGAAGCAATGCCAACACCACTGTATCTGCCGTGTACAGTATGCCAACAACAGGGACATCAAAGAACAGTACAGAATTAAAGTTAGAAGGTACGTATTCAGAACCATGCACAGCTGTGTTCACTTTCATCCCCCCCCCCACACATACAAGAGTGAACTGATGAGAAAGTGGTCACCCTGTACCTGCTATGCTACAATCATCACTTTCCATCATAATTTGTTGTGGCACGTGCTCTTTTTCAATTCCCTGTCACAAAACAGTGTCCTGTATTTGTATATGCAACTGTTAATGAGCACCTTTTACTGCAGACACTATTGTACCTTGACTCCTAATATCCAGATAACTGCCCTTGTGTTACCGGGTGGACAGGAAGTCAGTGCAGTGAAGGTATGAGAACAAATTATGCCTGTTGATACATAGTCCTCTGTACTATGCTTTCTAGCAGTATGCACCATAGTTCTAGGAACGGAGCCAAAGTGCATGAATGCCTGCGTAGTTTACACTGTTGTCTGAAATCTAAAAGGGAGCAGCAGTGTGCAGTTGGTGGGGAAGAACAACTGCCAAAACAGCTAGACTTTACTAGACAGCTAGAAGAAGATTCATTAAGCAAACATTTAGACGGCTATGCAGCCGTCATTAGCTGTGGTAAAATACTCCAGTCCTCGCTAATGCAGTCGCAGTCACAACTGCTCATGTCTACTTTTAGTCACATTTTTACTTGCAACTGTGTCAGAACTTCTCATGCCCACTTTCATTCTCTTTTTCAGCTATTTGCACTATTCCCTGCCAGAATGGAGGCACTTGCTCCCAACCAGATACCTGCACATGTACTATGGGATGGTGCGGGACTTCATGCAGTGAAGGTTAGTATGACACAACATACCTTTTTGTCTGGTGAATATGTATGCACACATGCACAGGATGCATGTGCTTATAATTTTTGTTGTGACACTCTTCTGAGTTGCATCACATTCACAAAATTAATGCCAGCTATTCATTAACGTTGCCAGTGGGTTCCCAGCTTGTAATGTGTAATGTGAGTGTTTAGCCAATCCAAATCAACATTTTAATTGGCACATTCTGCATGACTCAATAAATCTCTGTGAACAAAGAATTTTCTTCATCCATTCATTTGTCTAAAAATGGTCAGCAGTGAAGACGTGCACTAGTTTGGTCACTCACCAACTTGCTTGGAAGAGCTCGAGGTCTTCCACTTGGATTATTGCTAGTGACTGGCAGAGGAGGTTGCCAACAAACCATATACAATCTTCACACTGTTCTCTTACTATGACTTATCTCTAACTACTTAACCCTATGCTGGCAGCAAAGAAAGTTCAGAAACAAGGAGTGTGGGGCAGTGTACTCTTCCAGTATACTGTATGGGTGAAAATTTATGGTGGGGAAAGTTTTTGGCATATAGGCAGATTTGAGAGCAATCCACTAATTCAAGACAGAACATACTTAAGAGAAGAGCTGAATGATTTGTCTGTGTGATGACATGTAATGCGAACAGCCTGTAAACTGGCACTGATAGTTGTTGGTCACGTATACCAAGGAAAGATTTTGCAGTTTGCTCTGCATTTATGTGTTGAAATTGTATGATTGTGTGCAAAATCATTAGGAGCTGGTGAGTGGCACCGTTAAGGCTGCAGCGATTGAGGTTTGATTTGCCTTAGTGTAAAATTTTACACTATTGCTTCTCTTCTTCCCCCACACAATGATGAGAAATTCAGTCCGGCTCACAGACACACAGATACACCACATCACAAACACGGCAATATGTATAAGGACACACAGACACTAGGGCCACACCTACACAAGCACCACACACACCTACTCACCCACACACCTGCACACCTTCTTCATGTTTTTCTCCTTACTCCTTGCCCATCATGGGTGTCAGGTAGGATTCATTTGCTCTACTTTGTCACAGATTGGGATCGGGCTGTTGACTTGGGTTGGTGTATTGCAGCTCTCCGTTCACTTCTTTCCATTACCACTTTTTGCCAGTTTGCAATTCTGGTTAGCTAGATCTCTCCTGATCAGATCTACCCATCGCCAAAGATGTCCCACATAGCCTCCTGTTCTTTCCTCTCAGTTTACATCTCAGGAGCTGCTTCTGTGGCCAATGGTCTGGTATTTTCTGTAGGTGTCCGAACCACTGGAGCCTCTTCTGCCTTAGTTGTTCTTCTACTTGTAGCTCCCCAGTCTCCTCCATTATGTCAGCATTGCGTTGCTTGCCCCACAGGGTCACTCCTATAATGTCCTGGAGGCATCTCATCTGGAAGGTCTTCAGTCTTCTGATGTTGTGCTGGGTTACTGGCCAGGTTTCCACACCATAGAGGAGGACTGACATGACCATTGATCAAAACATAAGTACATTGGTTGTCTTACTGAGGTTTTGACTCCTGAACACCTTCCATCTCCACATTCGATTGGTAAACAGTTGCTGCTTTCTCCAGTCTGATTCCAACATCTCTCTTCACCCTGGCAGTCTGTTCCACCTCACTTCCTAAGTAGGAGAAGAAGTCTACTTCCTCAAGTGCATGGCCATTCAGTGTGATGGCCGGATGGTCCCCTGTCAGTTCTCCAATGTTGAGCACCTTGGTCTTGTCTCCATGCACCGATCTTCATTCCCCATCAAGTGCAGGCTCTGTCCAGTACATCCAGCATACACTGCAGTTCCCTTCTGGTCTCTGCAATGAGGGTCAGGTCATCTGCATACTGGACATTTTGGATGCAGGTGGTCAGTGCTCACCTGCACACCAACACAACTTCATTGACTCTGTACATGTGATCAAACCTGTTCACCACTAAGCAAATAACCTGTTCCTATGGTATTATATACCATTGTGGGCATTCATTGGACTAATGATAGGAAACTAGAAGTAACTAATTAATATACCTCATTTACTCTTGTTGTACGTACTCAACAATCTAGCTGTGTACATGTTATTTTATATGTATACACTCAGAGCTCATGGCACCAACTGTCAATTGCTCCACATTGAACGGGAAATCGAACTTCACCATTAAGGTAGGTATATTTACCATCTGATACATTTCTTTCATTTCTAACTCAATCTACAACACTGAGTGATACTATTTGCACTTGCCTACTTTACTGTTCAATAGTGTGATGTGCTCTTCAACTACATCTAGGTTCCTGTCACTGACAAAATAAGCAAATGCGTAGAATTGGATGCCAACAACACGAGCAATATAACAGTAACTGTATTTGCCAATGACAAAATGTTTACTGAATCAGCTCAGCTCAATGAGACAATTAAAATTGACACCACTGACATTACCAGTGGTAGCAATGCCAGCACCACTGTATTTGTCATGTACAGTATGCCAACAACAGGGACATCAAAGAACAGTACAGCAATCAAGTTAGAAGGTACGTATTCAGAACAATGCACAGCTGTGTTCACTTTCACCCCCCCCCCTCACACATACAAGAGTGAACTGATGAGAAAGTGGTCACCCTGTACCTGCTATGCTATGCAGTCATCACTTTCCATCATAACTATTTTGTGGTGTTCTCTTCCAATTCCCTGTCACAAAACAGTGTCCTGTATTTGTATATGCAACTGTTAATGAGCACCTTTTACTGCAGACACTATTATACCTTGACTCCTAATATCCAGATACTTGCCCTTGTGTTACCGGGTGGACAGGAATTCAGTGCAGTGAAGGTATGAGAACAAATTATGCCTGTTGATACATAGTCCTCTGTACTATGCTCTCTAGCATCACACACCACAGTTCTAGGAAGGGAGCCAAAGTGTACATATGAATGCCTGCGTAGTTCACACTGTTGTGCGAGATCTAGAAGGTGTGCAGCAGTGTGCAGTTGGTGGGGGAAGAACAACTGTCAGAAAAAGCAGACTTCACTAGACAGCTAGAAGGAGATTCATCAAGCAAACGTTTTGACAGCTATACAGGCATTAATAGTTGTGATTACATACTCCAGTAGTGCACTCTCGCTAATGCAGTCGCAGTAACAACTGCTCATGTCTACTCTTAGTCGCATTGTTACTTGCAAGTGTGTCAGAATTTCTCATGTCCACTTTCATTCTGTTCTTCAGCTATTTGCACTATTCCCTGTCAGAATGGTGGTACTTGCTCCCAACCAGATACCTGCACATGTGCTATAGGATGGAGTGGGAGTATATGCAGTGAAGGTTTGTGTGTCAGAGCATTCTTTCTTGTCTGGTGAATATGTATGCACACATGCACAGGACACATGTGCTCTCATATACATAGATAAACACTGTCTGTGGTGTTCATATATCTCTACAAAGAGATTAGTAAGAGAAAACGTGTTGGGTTAAAGTGATTTCAGTTATGGCTTGTGGGAAGTAGACATAGGCAAACTACCTGCACACCACTGGGCACTGGAGAAACAATTACTCCTGGTTGTCCTACATTTTGTCAAGTGGTTGTGACAATTACATAATCAAGAAGTCCCAAATTAGCCATGATAGATTGTGCAACCATCAAGTGACAATACATCATGATTTATTCAGTTTCCTTAAGCTTGGTTTTCAATTCTGCAATTATTGACTGCTATAGCTATAGTATTGGTAGTATACTGGTTGGCCTCAAGGTTGCCATTTTGGTACCATATTTTTCAATACAAGGCAACTCACATTTCAGAAGTTAAATGCCCAAGGCACATATATATACAGTGCCTACACACGCGCACACATGCACGCACACACATACGTATGCATGCATACACACATGCATACACACACATACACATGTGCACGCATTTACACATGCATGCACACACACGCACACACACACACACACACACACACACACACACACACACACACACACACACACACACACGCACGCACGCACGCACGCACACACTTGCATGTATCAGCTCAGTGCCACATGTGATGTATTTCCTCCTCTCTTGCAGTTGATCTTGCTTTTTATTTACCTTTGGCTGGAAGTCTGCTCCTACTGAGTTGCATAGCTCTTGTCATTGGACTATGCTTGTGCTATAAGTGCAGAAGGTATGTATGTGCTTCCTTTTAGCTGCTATAGGAAGTGCCAATGCACCTTATAGCCAAAGTAACTACACCCTAGCCAATATTCTGTGAATTGTGCTTTCATGCAGTACTGATACCATTGCATGCATGCACTGTGCACTATAGTGCATATTTTCCTGCTTGTACTGAACATTTGTGGCCTGTTTCATTTTTTGCTCTCTTTGATTCAATGATGATACATGTCCAGTTCTGGGACTTGTACAGTTAATTATGTACTTTGATTGTGGCTTGTCTCTCCATTACTTGTTCCCAGTAGCTATGCATCTTGTTTGCACTCTCTATCTACTGCCTACCTCCAACACAAGTCAATGCTGCAGTACTTGTATTGTAACAGTTAGGATTAAAGCAGGGTATTTTGTGTTCATAGGTATCTTGAAACTTGAGCAGTACAATTATCCCTTCCCAAATATGGTAGATCATCATGTGCTCAAGACCATGTCCCAAAGTGATGCTTGTGGCCATTCTTCAAACATTCTTCATCCTACCACTATATTTTGTGGTCTGACATCATATCACATATCACTCCTACCACAACGCCATGGCATAGCTAGTATCACTGCATTAGCAAAAGTACAGCATTCTGTAATAAATGTTGTGTGTGAGTATAACATCATCCTATGTAAGCACTGCTACTCTGAGCACACCAATATCTAAGTGTGAACTTCACTCCAAGAGAGCATACATAAAGTGGTACAACTCTTATACAATACAATTTAGTGACCCCACCAGAACTTGTAGCAATCATATTCTGGTACTTCCTGCCCTTCTAACTACGTTACTGCAAGGGATGGCTTGGACACCTAGCTATCAGTATAGAAGATTTCCACAGATGTCGGTTGTCAGAAAATTACTAAATATTCTGGTACATTCTAGGGCCTACATCTGTGGTAGGCCAAAGTACATGGCATGATGACATTTACATACAAACAATGAGGGAGTGGTACAGCAGGAAAACATGGGCGGGAAATATATGATATCGTAGAGGCTCATAGTTGCGTTGATAATACAATGATACGAGATTCTTGAGCAAGACACAACTGATAATGATAAATCAATCAAATGCAGGACGTTTCGACTCGAAGGTCTTTGTCAACTGCGTACAGGATCATGCAGTTGATAAAGACCTTCGGGTTGAAACGTCCTGCATTTGATTGATTTATCATTATCAGTTGTGTCTTGCTCAAGAATCTTGTATCAGGAAATATATATTAAAAAAAATAATATAACTATTTACCTATCTACACACACACATTAGTAGTACTTGTTCTTTTTGACTGTTATTGTGACATGCCTGCTCAATCAGTGCATGTGTCATAACTGTGCTCATTCTTTTCTTACTGACAGCAAATGTGTGCCTGATCTGACCATCAACATTAATCCTGTAAGTCAAGAGATCTATCTAGTTTTCTGTACATTGCTGCACAGTTCACTCTGTTGCTCACATCACTTTTGTAGGACTACTATCTTGAGTTGGCATCAGTGGCTGAATGTGACAAGCCAACAGTTTGTGAGGATGTGGACATTGAAAAGTGGGTTGATGATATCACACAAGAAGAAGATACAGCAGTGCCCGAGACCGTTGATGGTGCCAAGGCTTTTCCTGCCTACATCTGAGGGATACACATATGGGAATAGGAACAGGAACTGAAATAGAATAGGGATAGGAACAGAAATAGAATTAGGAATAGGAATAGGAATGGGGGATAATTTTAGCGTGCAGTATATGAACACTCATCACCACACAGCTCAAATATGCTTCAATCTTGAGCTTTGTGCCTAGCTACCAGCACTGCTTGTAGCTAGAAAGTCAGTATTCACATGCACTTTCACTGTCCTTTGTATTTCATTGATAACAAGACATGATGAGTGAACAGCAAAAATTACTGTCATTACACACACTGCACATTCACACAAGCTAGTTCCAAAGGAAGTTCTGAGTCATTTGTTCCAGGCGGACAGATTAAGTGTAACAACATTAATCATACTATGTAATCATACTAGCAAATAACTAAATGACACTGTCCCCACTTAATTTTTACTCTTTCACATGGACCAACTAACCCTGAACAGACCCATGATGAGTGGTTCACATTAAAGAGGTGTACAGTAAAGGGACACTGTCTGTATCTCATCAGGCGATCGGTTTTATCTATGCTACACATGCATACACATGCACATGTGGTCAGTTATACACACAAAGGCACATTTAGCTGATCCTTAAGACAGCTATATTGCTCACTGCACCTCACTGAGCATGCATATGTTTCCTTCCTTTGATGCCCCATACGTCCTGTCAGCTTTCAGTCCAGAAGTCCTTTGACAATTACAACAAACAGAGTATAACATGGCCTGCTTCATAGACAGGTTGATTCCACCAACCTCATATTAATTGTATTTATCTCTATAACCATCCGACTCACACAATCTTAGAATCTATTCCTCTTTGTTGGTCAACATTCCATGCTAGATATTTACACACAGAATGGAGGCAACTCCAACTTGTCTCTTTTACTGCCACCATGCAGTAACAAACCATGATTATTAAATGTATGAATATTAATGTTACTGCCCAGTTAATGTAAACCATTAAAATCTTACTATAATGCACCGAATCTCGGATTTTATGTTTGTTTGTTATACCTCATAAAATCTGCGCCTTACAGGGAATTGGCTCGAGACGCTCCGTGCCAGTTGAGGGACTCGGGGGACAGGTTCTTAGAGGGGTGTCGTTTGCCTAGCAACCTTGCGGCCGAAAAGCGAGATGTCCTTCGTCAATTCTCCGCGGACCAACAGGCCATTTTTAACATTATCGACCGGCCCTTCCACTACCGGTCATTGGCGTACTTGATACGACCCATGCCAGTTAAAGGAGTGTGGGTACATGAGCTTAGAAGGGTGACGGTCACCTAGCTGCTCTGCAGCCGAAGAAAGCGCTTTTTTCCGCGGGCCGAAACGCCATTTTTAATTATTGGTCTCTAGGACTTTGGTTACCGGAGCTCTTATTCGCTGTCGGCAAACGTTCGAATTAAACTCTACGACCGTTATAGCAGCCAGCCTCCGTTGCTACCTGTGCAGATAGTTCAAAACTGGCAAGGGAACGACTCGCTGGCTTGCAATCGGCGGGCATTCAGCTAGTACATAGAAATACATTAATTTTATGTCACTTATTGTGCACACTCTGACAAACAGTGTCTGTGCCCAGTACAAGTACTTGCCAAATTAGTGTCTGGAGGAGGAGTTTGGGCAAGGGTAAGACGATTTATCTGAGCAAAACACACTGCATAACACACTGCATGCATATGCAGTGTCCATGTCTATGACATTTAGGAGCAAATTATTCACCTATTTGATTGCATTCCATTGGGGCCCTTGGGCCATGTTGTCTTTGTACTTTGGTGTACATTGTTAGAGACATGTGCACTTATTGGCTTACCTTTTCTGTCTCAAGTCATTCTTTAAGTTTGCAAGATGATCACTATATATCTGATTGCTGATAGAGACTCACAGTTTCAGTGAGCATACCTGTAGCTATGTAGCTATACAATGACCAGAAGACGTGGATGTTATACACATAACAATGTAAATGTTTGGAGAATGAAGGCTGTAAGAGGTGTGAGTTTGTACATAACTGATGAAGACTTTTGTGGCCATATGGTGTATGCATATGAGCAATGTGTGTTGGTATACACAGATAAAATTATAACACCATCCAATATAACATGATAAAACCTTATTCAGCAGCTGTCCAGTTGTTGCATCATTTGCAACTGTCTCTTGGACAAATTGTGCAACTTCTGTTTCATTGTTTAGTTTTGTACAAGAACACCTGTAAAAGGACACAAAGTTTGCATAACTACAAATTAAACTTTAACAATAATATATTGTGAATTTGGAACTTCCTTCAATAATGTAGGCAGACTCATCTGTGAATCCCAGTATGTGCAATCTATACGCACACACTACAGTACTCAATTGATTGTACCATGCCATGACTCAGCCAGCTGTGCCTAATGCAGCCATGCATGTCCAACAACAGGTGCTTGTAATGGGGTCAGTGTGGGCATGTGAGCAATCTGTGTTGGTATGCTCAGTCAATAGAATTGGTATTATCTTTTACCTTGTACCTGCCACACCAGCATATGTACTACAAACTGTTACTTGTGTAGTGTGGGCACCACATCATCCCACACCACCCCAAACTACAACAGTACTTCCCACCAACTGCTTTATCCTCAAGACAACCCATCCTACTTTTAAGTCTTACATCATCCCCTTAAAAATTAGACACTTTTAGTATAGTCACTCTATTTCACATTTACCAACAACCTATGTAAAACACCCATTTGTCCATTTGTATGTTATCCTATTGCCATATAACTTGTAATGTGTATTATAAAGCTGTTTATTCCACTTTGACCATGCATGTCTTTGTCAGACTATGATGTGGTACAGGATGTATTGCTATATAAACACATGATTAGCAGTCAATGACCCCTGTCTGTCAGCTCCATCCAATCACACACATGAGGTTACTTGCAGCTGTGTGGACACATTCCTGCACTGGAGACACCGTTACACCTGGCTTAACATCTCCAGACAGAATGTCACCAGACTGCTGATAATCAGGGATGTGCAGGAACTGGGACTTGGTGCGCTAACATGGCACTTACATGAGGAGGAACCCCCCCCCCCCCCCCCCACACACACACACATAACAGACTAGAAGAATCCAATCACAGAACCCCCACTTATCATATATCATCACCCTCCATGCATGCTTGCTTACTGGTTTTGTACCTGGTTTAGCATTGTATGTGGATTGGTGTATATATCCCTTGCTTGGCAATTAGCTAGTAGTATTTTGGTGATTTCACTGTTCTGTGTTGCTTTGTGACTGGCAGTCTGCATGCCTATACAACCTGGTGTATATTATGATGTGTGCTTCATTCAACACCCAAAGTTATGTAGAACAACAGTATTGGGTCACACTTAGCTACTCTCATTCTGTTGTGTTGGTATATAGTATTGGAGACTGCACAACACCAGCACAATGAACATGGGCCTGAAATGCCTTGCAAATGTCACTCCTTCCCCTCTGTGTACACCAACTCAACAAGTGAGTGCTATTAAATGTGTACAATGCAAATGATCACCATCTAGTAAGGCTGCCTTCAGCAGTGTGCGAGGGGAGAGGGCCGAGAGGCGCATGATTGCCCCTCTCCCCTCCGCCTGCTCCGAAGCCCCTCGTCAGCAAAATTTAATGTAGCTACCACTTCTATCGGCATAGAACACACAAGTGGTCAGCAGGGTGCTTGTTCCGTGCCTCTAATGAATCGCATATGGCTGCACTCAATACCACATAGCGTAATTATGTCATCATCAGGCGTGGACGCGTGGGTAGGCAAACACCAGTTCTTAGCTCGATTCCAAGACCGTGCGTGCATTTTCAGGCCCTGGCCATCTTCCGTTGACTCTACCATTTGGCGGGTGTTTGTGGCTGTACGTCACTGCCTGATGTACCTGTAGCTCCGCTATCTGTCTGATATCTGGTCAGCTCCCAGATATATAACAATGCGGCGGTGGATTCCAGGTCAAGCACGCGTTCTCCTCCTTCTGATTTTGACTCGATTCTTCATACTGGTCGAAGGTGAGGCACCGTGGGCCAGGTGAGCACATCATGATGTACGTAATTTGATGTACTAACAGAGTGTGTGCATTGCGATGCTGGAGTCACATCTAAAGCTATCCCCGGATAAAGTACGTAGCTACGTAGGCACACATACATGTAGTTTAGAGTCCTAAAAACGGCTTCCGTACGTCGTCTTAGCCAGCTTAGGATGTCCTCTTCCGCCGCTACTTGTGGAGCAGACTCCTACAGCACTCCTAGTCGACGGGCACAGAGACAGCTTTGGGACAGCGCCCAACAGGTCATCACCTTAACCCCACACCTTCTTTGATGGCCGCCCGCCTCGGAGGCCTTCACTCCGCTTCCTGAAACACATAACAGGAATAGCGTAGACTCCGTGATTTGTACAACACGCTAACATTATTAAATTATCAGTAGCGTTGAACAGCTTAGCGCGCAGCAACAACCTTTTAAAATTAATAGCTACTCTTCAACCGTCGCCCACGCGTACTGCGCTGTAGCAAACTACGTACATAGCTTTGCCATCACAGAACACTAGCTATTCTGACCAATGTGGGTTCCTTGGTACATTGATTCTGTGAATACTCACTGATGCATGTGCTGTAAGCAGTCATGTGTCTGTCTGTGTTGAAGCTTTCTCTGTGCATGTGTGTGTGTGGGGGGGGGGGTGTGGGTGGGTGTGTGGGTGTGGGTGTGTGGGTGTGGATGGGTGTGGGTGTGCACGCTGAGGTCACTGAGGTGCCTGTCACAATGTCATGCCTACCCAAGGTGAGTGACAGAGCAGCAACCGAAGGGAGCAAGTATTTCGAGTTGGGGCAGCAGCACCACGAGTTTTTAACTCAAAATACTTGTATAGATCTTGCTGAAGAGCTTTTGACTTGTACCTGTCCATGCATGGATCTCTGAAGAATGCCAGTAGGGTCCTACGACAATGACCATGCCTGTGTTTAATTGAGGAGCATGAACCTTGTTAAAGCCTGCAGCTTGTGAGGAAGTAAGGATCGGTAAGCTAGCTAGCTAGAAGCCTGTCAGAGCAGATACGAAGACACACATGTGCACTGCCTGATATGAGAAATATGAGCTACAAAGAGTAAATGGAAAGGTTAAGAATAAAAGTCAAAAGTGTGTATGCAAAAGAATGGGGTGGATCAGCTGGTGAGGCATGTCCCATCAGCAGGCCATACGTACGTGTGGTGGAGGTCCCTCCAGGATCTGGGTTTGTATATTCAGAATCTAACCATTTGTATTGGTCCAAGGCATAATGGAGGGCCAGAAGTATCATTTACCGAATCTTCATAGCTACCTTCCAGTGGCCATATGGAACAAAATGTCCTAATATATTTTTCCTGGGATAGAATAATAATATCATGACCATGAGCTTGGTCCACAGTACCCAGACACAGAATTTACTTATATCATGTGTATATGCTGTGCAAAAGCTATGCAAGATAAGTCAAAGTGCATAGCATTTAAGATCAGTCCACATTATGATGCTAATCTGGGTAAGTTGGGTGTGAGTAGAGACTATGAATTGATCCTTTAAATTCTGCATCCTTTTCTAGGTGACATGGAACCAGAGAGACCTTATTACATTCGACCAAGTCCAGCAATATTGCTGAATCAACCACTGGATGGCATTATCAAGTTTGGAGAGTCGCTAAACCTCACATGTAAAGTGATGGGAATGGATGCCATTATCAGTGGATGGTGGCCACACATCTACTGGCGTCACAACGGAAGCACTGTCAACTCCACTTGGCCTGAGAATGTCACTGTAGACACAAACTACTGGGATATGACAACACTCCATACTCCACTTCCAGGGACGTACCAATGTGTAGTGGATGATGGCAGCTTCGTTCTTGCCTCCAGACTTGCGACAGTGAAGGAAGGTGAGCACCACTTGATCCTTCCAGCCCTTGATTCCCTACTTATATGAAACCACATATCTGTGAATTACCAACATCATGCAGTGTGTGTATACTGCTTTAAGCAGTATTACATTACATTACATTGCATTACTGTTCAGTGCACTGCAAAGTTGCCATATATACTGCTCGTGCAAGCTTTGCACGCATCATAATTCCATCTTTCCTTGAGTATGGCTTGAGGATGAGGTTAGCTTGACATTCCTACATGTACTCTTAGCAGTGTTTGTGTATTAGTCGAAACCTTGTCTAGTGGCTAACACAGTTTTCAATCAATCAGTCATATCCAAAACTATAGGAGGAGTTTGGGCAATGGTTAGTGATTTTGAATGAAACACACTGCATGCAGAACTTTGCAATTGTTAAACAATGCAGGGTGTAAGATAGTTGTAATTAGCACAGATCTTTGTCCAACAATTGCACTGTTCTGCTAAATGTTTCACTTAAGAATCGTTCACCCCTACCTACACTGGAACATTGAGCTTCTATGACAATTTTCATTGGTCAATAGGCCTCTGTGCATCCAGTGTGCGTAATCTACACACTATCTCAACTGATGAATGACTCTGCCTGCTGTGCATAGTGCAGCCATGTCCAACAACAAGTGTTTCTAATGGCTTAGTGTGGGCAGGTGGGTAATGCATGTTGGCATGCGGAGAGAACAGAAATGGTGCTATCTTTCACTTTGTACCTGCCACACCAACACATGTAGGACCAATGTTACTTGTGTACTTTGCCCTTCATCCCACACCATCCCCCAACCTATAGGGACCTACCTACCTATTCCCCAACAAATTAGTACACAATGGGCATAATTAGGAGAGTCCTTGACCCCCATCTCTCAGATTACATGTAATCACACACATGAAGTCACTTGCAGCTGTCAACACATTCCTGCACTTGAGGTAACAATTGGTATAGTAGTGGACATGGTTCACAGACCATCCCAGTGCCCCCTAGATGAAGCAACAACTACATATGCTGTCACACCTGGCCTAATAATCCCAGACAGAGTGTCCGACATCCCAGAACTGCTCAGGGATGTACATCAACCGGGACATGGTGTGCTAACATGGTGGCTGCATGAGGAGGACCCCCCCCCCCCCCCCCCCCCACCCACAGACACATACTGTTGAAAACCAGAAGAATACAAACACACTTTTAAATTTCCCACTAGTGACACCAAGCAATTTATCCCTCCAAGCATGATTACTGAATACACTGTTATGGAGTGTGCTGTATTGTGTGTGGAATGCAGTGTACCTGGTTTGTCACTGTATGTGGATTGGTGCCTATAGCTTTTGGCAACTGTGATTTCAGTCATCTCGTGTTCTGCACTGCTTTAATGGGCTGGCTCTGGGCAGTCTGCATACCATTTTTGACTTCGTGTACGTATGTGTGATGTGTGTGTCTCATTCACTTCCACACCTGATGTTTATATACCATGCAGTATCTTTCCACATGTACACTTGCTCTATTTCACATTAGCAGGCTGTACTGGAGAATGCTCAACATCACCACATTGGATGGGTAACTTTCACATGGAGTGTGGTCAAGGTGGAAGAACTTACAGCTGGACTAAAGATGGCATCTCATTTGTTGGTCAGAGGATTGTAACTATCACCAATGAAAAGAGAGATCCCTTTGGATTGTACACATGCGTAGCTGGTGGTGTCATCAGGCAGTGGTACCTGCCAGTACAGTCAAGTAAAGGTACAAGAGTGGTGGAGGCAAAGAATGGGGAGTTAGGGGGTGAAGGGCAGGCAGACCTACTAAAGTGTAACATTCCAAACTGCCTCCATGCATGTACTAGCTTGGCATGGGAATCAGCTCATGGTGACCTGGTTAGGCACGTACTTAATCTCTCTTATCAGTTGTTTCAATGTATTTCCACATAGAAAACACCACTGTGCTCATTGATGGTAACCCAAGTGGTAATGACATCTTTATCAGCCACACTGGCGATGGAAGGACAACAGAAGATATCACCCTGCAATGTAACATCACTGTACCAGGAGAAGCTGTCAACGTCACATGGTTTCACAATGGAGAAGAGAATGTTAACCTGTCAGGAACCAGTATTCATTTCCCAACCAACTCCAATGTCAGCATCATTGCAGGTACATATGTATGTGCTGCCTCCACTGACAACTGGGAAGCTCGTGTTCAGTTCAGGATCATGCTAAAATGTGAGTTTAATTACAATAGTTGCAATGATAAGCATCATACCTATATCCTTCCGTTGACAGTGTTTGATTTCCTCATCTTTAGACAAGCCCAACCCACCAGGCTTAGTGCACAGCACTTGTGTTGGGGAGTACCCTGAGATCAATGCACAAAACCTACAGTTATCCTGGACTCCTCTTGAGTGGGATGACAGTTTAAAGCCCGAGGAGGATCATTGGCAGGTGTTGGTGATTACTAGGCAGAATCATTCCACTGAGAATTGCTATATCGTAGCAGACGAATATGTCAACTCCCTACGAAATGACTATTTCAACTCCGTAAGTTTTCGTTTGGACTCAGATTACTGCATTTCAATTATTGCAACAGGAACACGGACATTAGAGCCATACTACACAGCAGAAAGCAACAGCACCCTCCACCACTGCAGTGAGTACCATGTGAACATAACACAGTGAATCAAATTTCAAAGGCCTCAATGGATAGAATAAGTTGCTTAGTTTTAGCTTTGATGGTGCTGAAGTCAGCAATCCTTCTAATTGAGAGGAAGGCATACATATGTAGCACTCTAACTCTCCCAACACTCTAACTCACAGTACACAGCAATTTAATGTTGTTATGTGCTTTGTCTCTCGAGAGCCTGAATTCCACACTTTTCCAGCATGGGTGTGCATGCCTCCCGACCACTTAGGAGGCATGTTTTGGGCACAATAGTTCCCCCAAATGTCTACAGCATAGTTAACACCCTGGAAGCTGTATTAGAATTATACTGAAGACTGCTACCTATTATATACAGTAATACTGCTGATGATTTGGTGTTAATCTTTGCTCACTATCCTACACACTGCAGATGGAAGAGCTCGCCCTTGTCAACAGGTGCAGCATCAGTATGATGTAAAAGTAAATACCACGTGTGATTGTGAGTTTTTTTGCAATTCTTTATCATACAGCACACCAAGCAGTGGCTGCAGTCTGCATGGCAGCTCACTAAGGATAATAATTAAGAGGATAACTTTTTGTACAACTCTGAGAAACCAAACATGCTTGTCTGCATACTTTCATGGGTTTGCTATGGATGCCTACTGCATGCTACCCTGTGACGCTGAATGTCATGAAGAAAGTGTCATTTAGTGAGTAATTTACACTATTTAGTAACATGCCTTAATTAGTGCGAAAAATCCTGTGTGGCTAGGTACCGACATACATATCTAAATTCTAATTAGATCACTAACTCTGCCCCCCTTAATTTCAACGGTTAATTTATTCATGTATGTCATTAGCTAGCTGTCACTCCCGTTTTGATTTCATACCTTTTTCCCACCTTTTTAGTGTACTTAAAGCGAGCTTATCCTTTGTTTTGTATTCGCCACTGATGATGACAACTGCATAGTTGTCGAAACGTTTGGCTTTATTAATTCAAAGTTTTGGCTAGTGAAGTTCAGTGATAATTACGTATGCCTTAATTAGTGTTACGTCCTTTCTCCAGTAATTTATGATGATGCATTATCTGCAAACTGTGAAGAGCTCCAGAACAATGCTGACCAGTTTCATTGCTCTTTCCTGTGGCTACAACCTAGTGAAGCTATTATTGAATATAGGCAGAGGAAGAAAGATGCAAAACCATACTTCAATGTGACTTGTCCAGCTGAATCTTTTAATCAATCCGACAAATTTGTTTGGACGAAAAATGACTCGCTGGTAACTTCACAAGTATCATTCCCAGAATCGGACTGTCTGTTGGAATGTCAAGTTAACGTGTGCATTAAAGAAGATTCTGATGAGTGCCTGTACTCAAGAAGAGGAAAATTGACACCAATTTCCCGTGGTGAGTGTTGTATAGTATGTGCATGATTAATTATGTTAATGCTTAGCAAGTGTGTGTATATCAGTGTGTATGTAGTACATTTTGGTAGCTGTCCTCATGAATTATAGCCAGCTACAGGGAAGCAAGATACAGTAAAAACGTTTAGTTTGCCAGTGCCACATGTACTGGCTGTGATAATTTGCAAATTATCAGGTTGCATGCATGCAAGATGTCATGAATGTGTATGGTCTTGATTATAGTGTATATTGAAGTGTATGTATACTCAACTGTTGTCACATGTAATTTGTGTTTGACAAGAACTTGTGTGTTGGTGAGAGTTAATCATACGGGCAGTCTTTTGCTAAGAGTAGTAATAGCAGGTGTGTGCTTAGCATATACAAAATTTTGGTTGTTTCATAAAGCATGGGTAGACTGTAGCTAAGACTTGGTCTAATTATTATTGTACTGATTACTAATTAGTCTGGGTGGCCAGGTACATCAGGCATGATTGAATGTGATCATAATAAGTAACCAAAATGTCCTCAAATTTCCAGACCTTTTGGCAGCTTTCAACTGCCTTCTTGAGCAAATAATGACAAGCGTTCACCATTATAGATGGCAGCGACAGGGAATGATGTGTCAATTTTTGTTATAGAACTTACAATTAAACTGAAGGTCTAACTAGCTAGAGCAATTAGTTGCATGACTATGGGTGATCTATGAAAGCTACAAAAATGGACACAGAGTCCCTTTATCTCTGTCATGCATCATTGGGTGGAGTTGAATGGCCAGCTGCAGCTTTCCAACAAGCAACATGTGATTAATACTAGCTATAAGGTTTATTGTTAATACCTCAATCCTTGAAGGACAGGAAGTATGACCCAATTATTCACTACCTTGTATAATAAATTTTTGTTAATGCTGAATCAATAATGCATGATAGTGAATATTATAATAGGGATATTAGAAATGTACAGTGTACTCTTACAACAACACATACACATTGTGAGTATATGAAAGGATGGTGAAACAATAGTATACAAGATGACAATGCATACTGAGGCTAAAGAATATAACACATGCATAATATATAATTATAATTGACAAACGACAAAAATATCAAACAGGAGCACCTATGAATGATTAATTAGAACATGCAGAAAATTTAGCAAATTCAACTATCGGCTTGTTAGTGCTTGTGTGAACTAATTTGAATCATGTACTCGGGGCTGCATACCTTGCAGTGGCAGAGGGCCAGCTGCAGATCAGACAATGCCAAACGTCTCTCATATGCATTGACATCTGTTACCATTACAATCATTACTTCTTGGTCTTGTATCATCATCGCGGCTCTTTGTTATTTCCTTGTGCCCAATATAATTTGCATTCTTCTGCTACTGTATGACATTAATTGTGCTTCACTCAAAAAAATATTGAATCATGTCAACTCAGTATGCAATGTACACAATGTCATGTCATTTCTTATGTGAATTTCAGAGCTGACTGAACCAAACATCACGTGCTCCACAGGGATATCCAGCATCATCATTGAGGTAAACCTAATTATATGTTTTCCAACTGAGCAATGCCCCTCTCTCGCAGAGTCAACCCAGAACACTGAATGATGCACACTGACTCTTAATTGTTCATACTCTCATGCTATATGTTGTTGTCTTTCAATGCCACTATAGGTTCCTCCAGATGACACCAGCAGAATAAGTAAATGCTTGGAAGTGAATGGCAACAACTACAATAGCAATGTAACTATAACTGTATTTGCCAATGAGAGGATGTTCACGTACCCAGTTCAGCTCAACAAGACTCTTGAAATTCAGACCACTGACATTACCAATGGAAGCAATGCCAACACCACTGTATTTGTCATGTACAGTATGCCAACAACAGGGACATCAAAGAACAGTACAGCAATCAGTTTAGCAGGTGATGGTTTAGTCTTGTATCCCTCCCTGTCCGCTGGCTGCCACTTTGTTCATCGCCTTGAATGAAATGGTGGCTGGCGGACAGGGTTGGTTACTAGACTAGTAACTAATGGTTAGCATTGTGGCTACTATACACCCCACATCCAAGTGGACTTTAATTACACAATCAGACATAAGTTAGTATTGGCTGGCTATTTTCTTCAGAGTGGATGTTTCAGTTAATTGGCCACTGTTTTCATTATCTATAGAAAGTTTCATGCCTGTGTTCATAATAATTATTATGCATAGCTATTACGTACGTGAACAGTTACTGTACAAAGAGGAATTGAGTGTACCTTCACTCCATTATGTTCACATACAGAAAACTGCCCTTGTGTTACTGGGTGGAAAGGCAGCCAATGTGATGAAGGTAGGCTTGTGATGTTGGTGTCCTGTACAGTTTGTTTTGCAATAAGCACCTTACTGGTACTCCTGTGTAGGAAGGAGCCAAAATGTGTGTGCAGTTGCACAGTTTAACATTTGTTTCAAGAAAGGAACGCACTGTGTATGTGTTGTGAGAAAGTATGTACTGAAATTTTCCACTTTTCATTCTGTTCTTCAGCCATATGCACTATTCCCTGCCAGAATGGTGGTACTTGCTCCCAACCAGATACCTGCACATGTGCTATAGGATGGAGTGGGAGGACATGCAGTGAAGGTTTGTGTGTGGCAGGAACATTATGTATACGTATAAGAACACATGCATGATGGCAGAACAGGAGAGGGGGGAGGGGGCTAGGGGGCTGTAGCATGCCAATAATTCTTGATCACAGAGCAGTGTTGCCACCATGCAGACCCCTCCCCAAACTGGGGCAACTGATTTTGTTTGTGTAATCTTATGTTCAGCAATTACAATATGCCTTCAACAGCATCAATTTCCTTGTAGGAATGAACAAGTATTTCGAGTTAAAAAACTTGTGGGGCTGCTGCCCCAACTCGAAATACTTAATTGCTCCCTTTGGTCGCTGCTCTGTCACTCACAATAGGTAAACATGACATTGTGTCATACAGGTTAGCTATGTGCACTGTTCAGTCCCTGCTTCCTCGTGGGAAGCTTTGTTTGTCAGTTTTCAGTCCTGTTCAGAAGTAGCGCTGCTCTTCGTTTGTATTACCGCATACAAACAACCACTGCCATCCCTACATAGACAGCACTACCGTGCTGTCTGATACACGCTACAGAAAGCTGTAGTGTAAGGGCACATACACAATGAGCTGGGAGTATATTTCTTATCTATATTTTATTATATCCGTAACATGAAGTCATACGACAAAATGTCAATTTGAAAACAATATAGGGGCTGCCACAGGCAGTGCATAGAAGTGGAGTGCATGAAGATCTGCATGGCATTTAGACCTTTACTTTCAAAGCCTTAGCAGTATATACTCTCCCTAAGCAATGCTTCATCCATACATGATTATTATGAAATATATATGCATCCAGATAATCTGTATACAGATTACTGGCTTTGACCACACAGTTGCTATTTGTGTGCAGCATAATTTACCCATTGCATCTATTATAACATGTTAAGCCTATAAAAGTAATTATCTAGTTGTGCTGTCTCCAAACACTAACATTCAAATCTGCCTATCCTCACAGCAATTGACTGTGGTGATCCTGGTACTCCCACTAACGGTCAACGCACTCTCTCCAGTACAACCTACAACTCTGTAGTGACCTACACCTGTGATGTAGGCTACACACTACAGGGATCAAACAGTAGCACCTGCCAATCCAATGGACAGTGGGATGGGGATGTACCTCAGTGCCAATGTGAGTTTGAATTAGAGAATTGTAGAGTTGCATGAATACAGTATTTGGTTTTGTACTATGCGCATGCCTATTCATTTGTATTACAATTAAGAGGCACAGTGGGGTGACTAAGTAAAAGCATAGCTAGAGATGGTGCATCATTCCTTAATTGCATGAGAAAGCAGATCAAATACACCTACGTCTTACATATCACATGAACAGGAGAAACAGCAAAATTATTCTTTCAGAACTGGTGACTGCAGCTGATTCCACAACACATACAAGTGCTTGGTGAAAGATACTGTCAGCATTTTGACCACAGAGATCAAGAACTTTCATCGTACAGTTTTGTATAATGTTATGCCTTCTAAACTTTCTAATGCTTTCATAGCTATACAATTCACTATCCTTCATCACCAATTCATCATCATCACAGCACAACTATAATATTATTACTTGTATAGTCTTATCCTGTTAAAATAGATGCAATGGGTAAATTGTGCTGTCTCCAAACACTAACATTCAAATCTGCCTATCCTCACAGCAATTGACTGTGGTGATCCTGGTACTCCCACTAACGGTCAACGCACTCTCTCCAGTACAACCTACAACTCTGTAGTGACCTACACCTGTGATGTAGGCTACACACTACAGGGATCAAACAGTAGCACCTGCCAATCCAATGGACAGTGGGATGGGGATGTACCTCAGTGCCAATGTGAGTTTGAATTAGAGAATTGTAGAGTTGCATGAATACAGTATTTTGTTTTGTACTATGCGCATGCCTATTCATTTGTATTACAATTAAGAGGCACAGTGGGGTGACAAGTATTTCAAGTTAATAAACTCGTGGGGCTGCCACCCAACTCAAAATACTTGCTCCTTTCAGTTGCTGCTCTGTCACTCATGATAGGTAAACATGACATTGTGTCAAATGGTGATAAGGTATTTGTACACAATCCTGCCAAAGCCAAGCTAGCGTGCAAATGCACAACTGCCAGCACTGACTGCCACATACAAATACAGCCAACATCACCGTATACACCTATTATGTCACATGCCCAAATATTATTATATTATATACAACAACCACCACATTCTACCATCCCATGGCACCAATTCCATGACACCACCACCACCACTACCATCAACATCACAGTGCAAGTTGTAATCTGCGCATACAGTATATGTGCAAGTGCTACTAGGAAATAGACCACCAGTGCAAGTTGCCAAGGGTAACCACCCCGAGTGCGGGTAGAGTGTTTGCGTTGTATATACGACCACCACCACCACCACCACCACCACCACCACACAGTGCAAGTTGTAATCTGCACATACAGTATATGCGCCAGTGCTTCTATGAACAAGGCCACCAGTGCAAGTTGCCAAGGGTAACCACCCTGAGTGCAAGTAGAGTGTTTGCGCTAGTTGATGAAAGGAAAACACCACCACTACAAATTGCTTAAGGTCAGGAGGACCGGGCACGCGCACCAGCATCGATCGACCGGCATGCAGTGGGGGACCACTATGAATGCAAGTACAGTGTTGGTGCTAGTCGCGCGAACGGCACAAGATGGAGCAGGATGCAGCAACATGATTTCACTTCTCAGAATACACAATCTACATAATATTAACACTGAATTAATAGTTTGCATACTACCTAACCTGTCAGTATCTGTTGTCATGCTCTTGTGTCCTGCAGTGGCTCTCCGTCTCACTGATAATATAAATGATGCTGCCTATTCAGCAATGGTTGGGCTGCCACTACTAGTGTGCTTTGTGCTATTCATCCTCCTTTACTGCAAATATAAAAAGTAAGTGACTCTTTCATAATTCTGTACTGTGTGCACACTTGCAATTGAATACTATTTCAATGAAGGAGATACCTGATCAGCATTTTGAGTAAAGTAGCATGCACATCTGCAGGAGTTCAAATTCCCAGCTACACACTGCATGTACTGTAAAAATAATTATTTATGTAACTATTACCAGTTTAGATCTTACATGCACTGCATGCTTTCACATCACCATGTGAGAGCTGACCATAGTCTAAAATTCTTGGTCTTTGATTTTAATGCATTTTGTGCCATCTCATGGTGTATAGGTCTGATTCTAGAGTATTCCTTGCATGCCTCAGCAAGCCTTCTGTGTTAGCTATGTGTTGCACTGCATGCTGCCTATATGCATGAGACAGACTAGTGAAGATTTGAGGGCTGTGATTTGTATCAGATGTCTGATACTTTACTTACCATGCCAGTCACAGCATGTGCATCTTTGAAAAGGATGCCTGCTTCATCACAGCTCCCTGAAATCAGTTTTAAACGAATAGTTTGTAGTTGTTCTGAGTTTTCGACTGAATCTACACATACATGGGGATATCTGACTTAGCATAGTGAATTCTAGTCTGGTATGATACATAACTTGTTCTTTCCAATAGATCTAGAAAGGCTTTGACTGGTCTTAAGCTTGCTGTCAAATTGGACCCTGTGAGTTGGTAATGTGACCAAGTAAAAGCATAGCTAGAGATGGTGCATCATTCTTTAATTGCATGAGAAAGCAGATCAAATACACCTACATCTTACATATCACATGAACAGGAGAAACAGCAAAATAATTCTTTCAGAACTGGTGACTGCAGCTGATTCCACAGCACATACGAGTGCTTGGCGAAAGATACTGTCAGCATTTTGACCACAGAGATCAAGAACTTTCATCGTACAGTTTTGTATAATGTTATGCCTTCTAAACTTACTAATGCTTTCATAGCTATACAATTCATTATCCTTCATTACCAATGCATCATATACACTTCATCCTCAGCTGTAAACTGGTTTCCTATACCCAGATTAGCACATTAACTCATATAGGATAAAGCAGTTAATAATGCATGACAAGTGTGCAACTGCAGCTAAGCTATATAAGCCCATATAGGAGTGTTTTACATAATCTTCATTCCAAGCCAGATTAACTTGTTAGTGTAAAACATGGCCACTGGCTATAGCCACCATGATCGTGATACATAGCAAGTTTATCTTGAATAACTGCTGGTACCCTATAACCATAGCTACGTACATCTAGTGGTGAGGGAACTGTGCATGCATTGCCAATGGGCTAGAGACATACTACAAACAGTCTCTTGTAGAAATAGAGCTCGCATGCAGCTACTACAATGTGTCAGAAAGCAACAAAAGTTGGCTGAATTCTGGCAGTGGTCATAGTTCAAGGAACCAAGTCATCCAGCTTAGCTGCAGTTGCACACTCATCATGGGGGGATGGCATAATCAACGCTGCTCATATTCTATTCCTTATTCAATTTTGCATTCTGCTTCACTTTTGAAGGAATGGTACCCAGGCTTGGAGTCAGTTGTTGAATGTGATACACCAACAATTTGTGATGGTGTGGAAATGGAAGAGTGGAGTGAACTTCAAGACCTATCCAGCGATGCAGTCTCAGTTGATATCAAGAATATCTCTTCTAATTACATCCCTACAGCTATCATCCCAAGCTATAACTGATCCACCAGCCATTTGAAATACTTAAGTCTGTCTGCATTTTCCTATATCACAGTATAGCTACCATGCAGTATACACATTTATAGCATACACATAGTACAGGTACCATGCATGCAGTATATACACATTTAGAACAAGGAATATGGATGTGATAGAGTCAAAATCCTCAAAATTATAAAATTGCTGTACAATTATCTAACAGTGTCTTGCCAAAGATAACCAGCATGTTTGTAGCCATGCAAATTGCTAACCACCCTAGGCCTGCTATTTACATTGAAGTCAAACTCATGCAGTGCTTAACTAAGACACTGGTCGCGGCAGTCGCCATGCCCTAGCTATTCAACAAAGCCACAGACAGCTGCTTCGTCCCCAAAACTGGAGGTGTATGTAACATATACTGAGGTAATTGGATGACTATCTGTCTAAATATTATAATGAATGTATGCAGTCTGCATAACTGTTGGTTTATTGAAGGGAAGTGTTTGCAGTCAGACAATATCACACCATGCATGAGGGAAACTTCTTGTTGCAACTTTACATGCAAATGTGTATATGGCCATCCACCACTGCAAGGTGCCTAGTCAATCCTTCTAGTTGATGCTCATACTTTCTATTACATATACACACTTAAGCATGCATGGAGTACCAACATATATTATATAATTATACTGTGAGTTTGCAGATGTTTGCAAGCTCACACTACTGGTGTTAGGTATGCTGCAAGCTGTGCCATCCTGTAGTGTGTGGAGGCAGGCAGCTACCAGTGCCACTGCTCTCACTGCACTGGGGAGTGAACGTGGGGTTTTCTTGTCACAAACTGTTGAGGGGAAGGTCTTTTGAAGTCAAGTCAAGTGGAAAGGTGAGCAAGGAAGTGCTCAAGACAGCTCAAGAGGCCATCAGACTAAGTGCTGAAATGGACTCTGACTGTTGGTCATTGAACTAAAGAGCTACGATTATGTAGGTGTGCACACAGTGACAGTACTTGTGTATAGAAAATGTTAGCTTAATGTCTAATGAAGGAACAAGGAAAGCCCTATCAGCATATGCATGGTATGGGCTATAATTATGAGGTGGCGTACAAAGAGATTGCTGCGCTCCGCATCCAATTATGGGTAGGCTATTATATAGACGCACTCCGCCTACGGGCGTTTACACCGAAACGTGACACGGTCAAAGGCGATCTGTGAGCTGAGTCATTCTCGTAGATCTGATCAATGTTTTAATTGATAATGGCTCGTCTAGCAGATAATGGATTGGTCGTCAAGGGTAAGAACACCCCCCTGCCCCTGAAGGACGTGTCAGTGAGTGCCTTTGTGCAGGGATACCTCCTGGGACTCCAGTCTGTCCTCAAGTACGAGAACAGCGGGCCAGATCCGGTAGAGGTACTGTTCCGTACACCAGTCGACGAGTCGTATGCAGTGGTGGGACTGGATGCGGTAATCGACGGACGGAAGATCCGTGCTGAGATCAAGGAGAAGGAAGAAGCAAAGCAGGCATACGATGATGCCGTGGCCAGTGGGCTGACGGCAGCCTTCGGCGAAGAGAAGAAGGGAGACATCTTCAGTCTCGTTCTTGGCAACCTTCCTCCTGGAAAGGAGGCAGAGATCCACCTGACCATGGTGGGCGAGTTGAGTATCGATGCTGAGGGCTCCGTCCGCTTCTCCCTCCCAGCTGTACTGAAGCCCCGCTACACCCCCTCAGGGACCGAGGACCCTCTGTCCCCCGTAACAGGCGGAGAGACTCCCGGGGGGCAGGTCCAACGCACCGAGGCTCCCTCCGTATATAAGTTTGATCTGAGCATTGCAGGAGCTGAGGGCATTGCAGAAGTGAGTTCCCCCTCCCACAAGATCAGGACGTCCTCCCCTCCTGGTGGCAGTGGCATGCTGAAGGTGGAGTTGGACCAGGGTGGCCCGGTGACCAAGGACATTGTGATCCTGATCAAGCCCAAGGACCCACACCGGCCACTGGTGGTGGTGGAGCCCGGTGCAGCAGACTCTAATCCATTGATGTCTAAGCCTGCCGTGATGGTGAGCTTCTTCCCCGAGATCAAGAATGACTCTGCTGAGGTTGCCTGCGAGTTGATCTTTGTGGTGGATCGCAGTGGCAGCATGCGTGGCAGCTTCATCAGGGAGGCGGCAGAGACACTGATCTTGTTCCTGAAGAGCATACCAGAAGGGTGCACCTTCAACATCATTGGATTCGGCAGCAGGTATGAGAAGCTGTTTCCCGAGAGTGTCCCATACACTCAGGAGAATCTGGATAAGGCTGTAGGTCATGTGGAGCGCTTGCAAGCTGATCTCGGTGGCACTGAGCTGTACCCTCCACTGGAGTATATCTTCAAACAGCAGCTGAACCCGCACCTCACTCGCCAGGTGTTTGTACTGACAGACGGTAGTGTCAGCAACACCGAACAGGTGATCCAACTGGTCCGCAAGAATGCCCACAAATCAAGGTACATTCTTGTGTGAATTGTCTATATACAGAGTGTTGTGCTTGGATGTGCCTGCAGAGTGAATGGCTGTGTATGTACATCTATACCTTGTGTGTCTGGCCTATACAGGTGCTTCTCCTTTGGTATTGGTTCCGGTGCATCCACTCATCTTGTGAAGGGTATTGCAGAGGCTGGCCTTGGCACTTCAGAGTTCATCACCAGCGGAGAGCGCATGCAGCCAAAGGTGTGTGCTGGCAGAACAAGATGGTCTATAGAGACCCAAGCATGCAGTGTGTACTCAGATGTGTGAACACCAGGGTGGCTTGCTTATAGTGATTCCTTATCTGCTGTGCCTGTTATTTGACGGTACCAAGCTCCCTCTTAATGTTCACAAATGGCATGTTAACTAGATACATATGCACTGGGCTCAGTATACATATGTACTCAGTGAAGCCTGTCTAAGACAGCCACCTGTGGGCCAGCTCTAACTGACCTTTATAGAGAGGTGGCTGCTCTGCTCTGGTAGATTTCAATGCTTTAATGTTATTTGGGGCCAGGGAGCCTGGCTGTGTTAGAGAGGTGGCTGCCTAACACATTGACCATCTTAGACAGGTCCCACTGTATTTCTATTTTTTCTGTATTTAATGCACGCCTCCTCTACTGTGTTGCAGGTGATCCGTTCCCTGAAGCATGCAATGCAGCCTGCTGTGACTGGTGCTAAGGTCCACTTTAGCCTCCCTCTTGGCTACACGGCCAAGGTGGTCCCTGAGCAGGTCCCTCCCATCTTCTTTGGAGAACGCACCATTGTGTATGGTATCCTCCAGAAGAACATGCTTGGGAAGGTAGTGAGCGGCAGTAAGGGCACAGTGACCCTTGAGGGAGAACTCCTTGGGGAGAAGATGAAGCATGCTCTGGAGTTTGAGGTGCCTGAAGAGGGAGCAGCCCAATCCCAATTGGTGCCCACTATCCACCACTTGGCTGGCAAGGCACTCATCAAGGGGTTGCAAAATGAGGAATCAGCTGGGGCAAAGAAGGCTGAGATAGTGAAGCTTAGTTGTGAGTGCAGTGTCATCTCTAAGCACACTGCATTCATTGCCATCGATGAGGATCAGAAGGAACCTGTCAAAGGGAGTCTGCAGACCTGGGATGTGGTGGCCCCTCCTCCAGAAGTGTTCATGGCCAACTGTAGATCTGGAGGTCTACGCCTAGCTGGAGCCCAATTCGGAGGAGGTGGAGGGAAGGGAGGGGTTATGAAAATAAAAAAATTGAGCTTCAAATCATATGGCCATGCAAGAAGAAATAGTCCTGGAATGGAGCCATTTGATGCCATGGCTCTGAGAAGTTGTGGGGACGCAGATGCTTTTGATAGTATTCCTCCTCCTCCCCCTTGTCCATCTCAGTTTGGTGCAGGTCCCCCTCCTCCCCCTCCTGGGTCAGGCTGGAATGTAATGCCCACCTCCGGGCCTCCTCCTCCACCTGCCACAAGTGCCCCAAGTAGTTCTCTTGCAACACAGCCAAAGCCCTCTTCTACCTCTCAGCCTGCCCTTCCTCGCATCATCAGCCTCCAGCTTGCCAGCGGGGCCTGGAAGCTGTCTGCAGAGCTAGCTGCCCTGCTGGGCCACAGCATGGAGGAGCTGAAGACTGCCTGCCCTGCTGCATGTGAGGGAGAGATGGAGCTGGTGTGGGCCACTGTGCTGGTGCTGAGCTACCTGGAGAAGAAGCTGCTGGAGCTGAAGGATGAGTGGGAGCTGATTGCCATGAAGGCCCACAACTGGTTGAAGAAGCAGCACACCCCAGAAGGACACACCAAAGAGAGCTTCTTTGAGAAGGCCAAGACAGTGGCATGACTATGACTGCAGGAAGGGTATAAATGTAGAATGCAATTTTTATAGTTGAATCAGCAACTGCGTTGTGTACAGATGCATACGTACTTGGCTAAGTGCATATGTATATACATATACAATGTGTTGTGTTAGCTATTATTACTGTATATACAAGCATATACGTATATGCCTCATCATTGATGAGTATTGTGGCCATTCAGTCAATCTGAAACGTACCCTTCTCAGTGCCATCCCATGTGCATGAGTGCAAGGATCAATCTATATATATATACAGCTGACTGCATGGAGTTGTGACTGGTGAATTAATTAAGACACACTCTACATATTCCACAGTACACTGTGAATTGCCCATCAAAGGTATGAAAAATGCCTCAAGTATAGTCAACTGAATTCTGTCTTCAGGTGCATGGGTATTATACATATGAGTTGTATATTATATATGGGGTATGAGGCATACTTGTATGCCTGTTACCACATCCACATGGTGATGCATGCAGAGCAACATCGCATGCAATCAGAACACAAATTCAACACATAGTGAGCAAGATAATATAAGAAAGGAGAGAGTGCATGAGAGAGTTCTTTGACTTGCATTGTACGTAATAACAATAATCAAAAGTCAGCATCAAGAGTGAATATATACGTGCTGCTCCTTGGCTGACATGACCCCAGATTTCTGATGCTTCCCAACATGCTTCTCAAAGAAATTGGTTTTTGCCCTCGAGGGAAATATTCTCCATGAAATCAAAGGGGTTCTCCACCCAGATCAGCACATTAACCTATAATTATAGGATGAAAGCGGTTGATAATGCATGACATGTGTGCAACTGCAGCTAAGCTAAGTCTATATAGGAGTGCTTTACATAATCTAGATTCCAAGCCAGATTAACTTGTTAGTGTAAATATGGCCACTAGCTATAGCCACCATGATCGGTGACACATAGCAAGATTATCTTGAATAACTGCAGTTGCACACTCATCATGGGAGGATAGCATTATCGACTGCATTTGTTGTTTGTTCTTTTCTAATTGTTTCTTTAACATTGATAGAATGGAGCTGGAAAAGATCAATCAATACAATTAAAACCCAACAATCAAACAATGTCAAAACCCATCCCCTCCCAAGTCCATGGGTCCTTTGAAGGTTCCCAGCACTGCCGCAGCATTTCCTCGCTGTGCTGCCACAGACACACATACGTTGCAGGAGAAATTAATAGGACCTTGGCTCTCGGACTCCGGTTACCTCCTTGCATGAGCCAATGTCCTAAATCCCAGAGGAACAGAAGAGCCTCTGGGTCCAACACTCCTGAGGTCTCCACTGCATGCCAACGGGACAAAGTGGTGGCTTGCATCCAGATTGGCATACTTAGCCCTCTTGGCCTGTTCTGCCTGCTTTTGCTAACAGTGCCAGAGGACATTGCAGCACTTGAGACATGTGAGTGTGCAAGTGTGTCTGAGATGTGTGCTGAGGACAGTGAGCGATGAATGATGTCGTTCAGAGCTGAGTGTCGAGGGTGGCGTCCCTCACTCCATCTGCAGCTGAGGTCATGCATGGGTAGCTAGGTTGTCAACTTCAGCTCCACACTGGCTGCAATCATGCAGCTAACACAAGGGGGTTTCAAGGCGGAGGCCCACTGCCACCCAAATGGTATCGTCATCCATCCTCAGCCCCATTGATGAAACTGGGAGGGTGTTCAGCCATGCTCCGAATTCCTTGTTTGAGCTGCTAACAAGCGTGCTTGGGACTGAACATCAGGCGCAGCCTCCAGTAGTGATGCAGAGGTCTCTAGAACTGTGTGGAGGTTCCAGTTCCTTTGATTAACGGTACCATTTTCCTTCTTTTTGAAGGACCTCCCCAACCCTGCCACCGAGTGAACCATCATCCCGATAGAGAACGACAAACTCAGAAGTGAGCTTTTCTGTTAGTGGGTGGATAGCAAGACAGAACAACAGTGGGCCTAGGGGGTCCCCTGCTGTGCTCCTTCAGAAGACTGTAAAGGGGTTTCCCGCAAAAGAGGGTGGATGGTGCAGAGTATCCAGAGTGCACAAAGGAAGAAGCTCTGGAGCCAGTTCACTGACCTGGGTTAACTTCTTGTCTTGGTGGACACTGTTGAAGGCATTTGAAAAGTCCAACATGAGAAGTACATGATCCAGAGGAAGGTTGTCAAAGTAGGTGCGTGCAGCATGCACTGTGACCTCTGCCCCCATGAACGGTCCCATATTCCAACTGACACAGGGCAAGGAGTGGCCGCATTGGGCTCTTGACACATGCTGCAGCAGTTTTAGCTGCCAGACGACGGAGTGTACAGCCCACAGCGATGGGTCTGACTCCATCCCCCTTTTTCTGCTTTTCTTCTATTCTTCATTCAATTTTGCATTCTGCTTCACTTTTGAAGGAATGGTACCCAGGCTTGGAGTCAGTTGTTGAATGTGATGCACCAACAGTTTGTGATGGTGTGGAAATGAAAGAGTGGAGTGAAGACCTATCCAGCGATGCCGACTCAGTTGAGCTCTATCAACATATGCATGGTATGGGCTATAATTAATAATGAGGTGGCATACAAAGAGATTGCTGCGCTCCGCATCCAAATTATGGGTAGAGTATATATATAGACGCACTCCGCCTACGGGCGTTTACACTGAAACGTGACACGGTCAAGGGCGATCCCTGTACTAAGCTGTGAGCTGAGTCATTCTCGTAGATCTGATCCATGTTTTAATTGATAATGGCTCGTCTAGCAGATAACGGATTGGTGGTCAAGGGTAAGAACACCCCCCTGCCTCTGAAGGACGTGTCAGTGAGTGCCTTTGTGCAGGGATACCTCCTGGGACTCCAGTCTGTCCTCAAGTACGAGAACAGCGGGCCAGATCCGGTAGAGGTACTGTTCCGTACACCAGTCGACGAGTCGTATGCAGTGGTGGGACTGGATGCGGTAATCGACGGACGGAAGATCCGTGCTGAGATCAAGGAAAAGGAAGAAGCCAAGCAGGCATACGATGATGCTGTGGCCAGTGGGCTGACGGCAGCCTTCGGCGAAGAGAAGAAGGGAGACATCTTCAGCCTCGTTCTTGGCAACCTTCCTCCTGGAAAGGAGGCAGAGATCCACCTTACCATGGTGGGCGAGTTGGATATCGATGCTGAGGGCTCCGTCCGCTTCTCCCTCCCAGCTGTACTGAAGCCCCGCTACACCCCCTCAGGGACCGAGGACCCTCTGTCCCCCGTAACAGGCGGAGAGACTCCCGGGGGGCAGGTCCAACGCACCGAGGCTCCCTCCGTATATAAGTTTGATCTGAGCATTGCAGGAGCTGAGGGCATTGCAGAAGTGAGTTCCCCCTCACACAAGATCAGGACGTCCTCCCCTCCTGATGGCGGTGGCATGCTGAATGTGGAGTTGGACCAGGATGGCCCGGTGACCAAGGACATTGTGATCCTGATCAAGCCCAAGGACCCACACCGGCCACTGGTGGTGGTGGAACCCGGTGCAGCAGACTCCAATCCATTGATGTCCAAGCCTGCCGTGATGGTGAGCTTCTTCCCCGAGATCAAGAATGACTCTGCTGAGGTTGCCTGCGAGTTGATCTTTGTGGTGGATCGCAGTGGCAGCATGCGTGGCAGCTTCATCAGGGAGGCGGCAGAGACACTGATCTTGTTCCTGAAGAGCATACCAGAAGGGTGCACCTTCAACATCATTGGATTCGGCAGCAGGTATGAGAAGCTGTTTCCCGAGAGTGTCCCATACACTCAGGAGAATCTGGATAAGGCTGTAGGTCATGTGGAGCGCTTGCAAGCTGATCTCGGTGGCACTGAGCTGTACCCTCCACTGGAGTATATCTTCAAACAGCAGCTGAACCCACACCTCACTCGCCAGGTGTTTGTACTGACAGACGGTAGTGTCAGCAACACCGAACAGGTGATCCAACTGGTCCGCAAGAATGCCAACAAATCAAGGTACATTCTTGTGTGAATTGTCTGTATACAGAGTGTTGTGCTTGGATGTGTCTGCAGAGTGAATGGCTGTACGTATATGTACATCTATACCTTGTGTGTCTGGCCTATACAGGTGCTTCTCCTTTGGTATTGGTTCCGGTGCATCCACTCATCTTGTGAAGGGTATTGCAGAGGCTGGCCTTGGCACTTCAGAGTTCATCACCAGCGGAGAGCGCATGCAGCCAAAGGTGTGTGCTGGCAGAACAAGATGGTCTATAGAGACCCAAGCATGCAGTGTGTACTCAGATGTGTGAACACCAGGGTGGCTTGCTTATAGTGATTCCTTATGTGCTGTGCCTGTTATTTGATGGTACCAAGCTCCCTCTTAATGTTCACAAATGGCATGTTAACTAGATACATATGCACTGGGCTCAGTATACATACCGTATGTGTCCGAATAGAGGCCCGGGCCTCTATTTCTTTCCCGGGAGTTTTGACCCGGCCTCTATTCAAGCCTGGCTTCTATTAAAATATTTTCCTAATACTTGGCCTTGTTTCAATATAAAATCAGTGGTGTATAATATTGTGTCTCCGCGCATGGGGAGAATGACTGTAAGTCAAGATTCGCACGCGACTAGTTCTGTCGTGAAAGAGAGCATTGTCAGAGGCCACCGCGTGTATAAGGTGGCAGCGGCTTCCTTGGTCGTCTTCTCTGCACACTCAACGGCTTTCAACTTGAAGGAGACATCGTCATGAGGTAAAGTAGGGGGTTTCCGAACACTGCGCCGCGCTCTGTCTGCATTCGAAGGAACAGCTTCTCGTTATGTCAGTTTATGCATTGACTCTTGTGCTAACTGCATACAGAAACGGAAGCCATTCTACTGGGCGCAGGCGAAACGCGGCGCCCTGTTCGGATTCCCCGTCTTGTTTGGAACCCCCTCCCCTACCTTACGACATTCTCTTAGACATCGCTCTTGCAACTCTGATGATCCTTGGCAACTGTGAAGTATGACAAGCGACTTGCAGTTGCTAAAGAGCACAAAGTGTCGATCGAGAGGCATTCCGTGTCAATTGCGGCGAAACCGACCAATATTCGGTACCCGGCCACTATTCGGACCGGGCCTCTATTAATGAACTGGCCTCCTGACCCGGCCGCTATTTGAGCCCCGGCCGCTATTCGAGCCCGGCCTCTATACGGACAAATACGGTATGTACTCAGTGAAGCCTGTCTAAGACAGCCACCTGTGGGCCAGCTCTAACTGACCTTTATAGAGACGGGTGCTCTGCAGAGGTAGATTTCAATGCTTTAATGTTATTTGGGGCCAGGGAGGCTGGCTGTGTTAGAGAGGTTGGCTGCCTAACACATTGAGCATCTTAGACCAGTTCCACTGTATTTTCTATTTTTCTGTATTTAGCTACTGTAATGCATACCTATTTATTCTATTTAATGCACGCCCCCTCTACTGTGTTGCAGGTGATCCGTTCCCTGAAGCATGCCATGCAGCCTGCTGTGACTGGTGCTAAGGTCCACTTTAGCCTCCCTTTTGGCTACACGGCCAAGGTGGTCCCTGAGCAGGTCCCTCCCATCTTCTTTGGAGAACGCACCATTGTGTATGGTATCCTCCAGAAGAACATGCTTGCAAAGGTAGTGAGCGGCAGTAAGGGCACAGTGACCCTTGAGGGAGAACTCCTTGGGGAGAAGATGAAGCATGCTCTGGAGTTTGAGGTGCCTGGAGAGGGAGCAGGCCAACCCCAGTTAGTGCCCACTATCCACCACTTGGCTGGCAAGGCACTCATCAAAGGATTGCAAAATGAGGAATCTGTTGGGGCAAAGAAGGCTGAGATAGTGAAGCTTAGCTGTGAGTGCAGTGTCATCTCCAAGCACACTGCATTCATTGCCATCGATGAGGATCAGAAGGAACCTGTCAAAGGGAGTCTGCAGACCTGGGATGTGGTGGCCCCTCCTCCACAAGCGTTCAAGCTGAAGGCCAAGCGCAGTAGTGCATTAAGAGTTGCCAGTGGTGGAGCCCGAGGAGGAGGAGGCAGTGTAGGGATGGAATGTCTTAGCAGAAAGAAAACGGCAAACTCCGTATCATCTAGCAGTGCTATGGAACGTAGGATGGTTTCCCGTGCAGGCAGAAATAGTCCTGAAATGGAGTTTGATGCCATTGCTCTAAATAGATGTTTTAAAGATGAAGGTGTTTCTGAAGGTATGCCTCCCCCTTGTCCATCTCGGTTTGGTGCAGGTCCCCCTCCTCCCCCTCCTGGGTCAGGCTGGAATGTAATGCCCTCCTCCGGGCTTCCTCCTCCACCTGCCCCAAGTGCCCCAAGTAGTTCTCTTGCAGCACAGCCAAAGCCCTCTTCTACCTCCCAGCCGGCCCTTCCCCGCATCATCAGCCTCCAGCTTGCCAGTGGGGCCTGGAAGCTGTCTGCAGAGCTAGCTGCCCTGCTGGGCCACAGCATGGAGGAGCTGAAGACTGCCTGCCCTGCTGCATGTGAGGGAGAGATGGAGCTGGTGTGGGCCACTGTGCTGGTGCTGAGCTACCTGGAGAAGAAGCTGCTGGAACTGAAGGATGAGTGGGAGCTGATTGCCATGAAGGCCCACAACTGGTTGAAGAAGCAGCACATCCCAGAAGGGCACACCAAAGATAGCTTCCTTGAGAAGGCCAAGACAGTGGCATGACTATGACTGCAGGAAGGGTATAAATGTAGAATGCAATTTTTATAGTTGAATCAGCAACTGCGTTGTGTACAGATGCATACGTACTTGGCTAAGTGCATATATATATGTTCTTATTATTAAAGTGACAGCAGCATGTAATCAGAGGCTGCACAGCCAGTACTGGCTTACTGGTCACAAAGGAAAAGACAGGATGTAAAGATGGGGGGGGTAAGTCACACATACATGGAGTGTGGATTTTAGTTGCTAAATAAAAGAGATTGCATATGTATATACATATACAATGTGTTGTGTTAGCTATTATTACTGTATATACAAGCATATACGTATATGCCTCATCATTGATGAGTATTGTGGCCATTCAGTCAATCTGAAACGTACCCTTCTCAGTGCCATCCCATGTGCATGAGTGCAAGGATCAATCTATATATATACAGCTGACTGCATGGAGTTGTGACTGGTGAATTAATTAAGACACACTCTACATATTCCACAGTACACTGTGAATTGCTCATCAAAGGTATGAAAATGCCTCGATCAAGTACAGTCAACTGAATTCTGTCTTCAGGTGCATGGGTATTATACATATGAGTTGTATATTATATATGGGGTATGAGGCATACTTGTATGCCTGTTACCACATCCACATGGTGATGCATGCAGAGCAACATCGCATGCAATCAGAACACAAATTGAACACATAGTGATCAAGATAATATAAGAAAGGAGAGAGTGCGTGAGAGAGTTCTTTGACATACATAGTAATAACAATAACAATCAAAAGTCGGCATCAAGAGTGAATATGTGCTGCTCCTTGGCTGACATGACCCCAGATTTCTGATACTTCCCAACACGCTTCTCAAAGAAATTGGTTTGCTCTCGAGGGAAATATTCTCCATGAAATCAAAGGGGTTCTCCACCCAGATCAGCACATTAACCCATAATTATAGGATGAAAGCGGTTGATAATGCATGACATGTGTGCAACTGCAGCTAAGCTAAGCCCATATAGGAGTGTTTTATATAATCTTCATTCCAAGCCAGATGAACTTGTTAGTGTAAATATGGCCACTAGCTATAGCCACCATGATCGGTGACACATAGCAAGATTATCTTGAATAACTGCAGTTGCACACTCATCATGGGAGGATGGCATTATCCACTGCTTTTATTGTTTTGTTCTTTTCTAATTGTTTCTTTAACATTGATAGAATGGAGCTGGAAAAGATCATTCAATACAATTAAAACCCAACAATCAAACAATGTCAAAACCCATCCCCTCCCAAGTCCATGTGTCCTTTGAAGGTTGCCAGCACTGCCGCAGCATTTCCTCGCTGTGCTGCCACAGACACACGTACGTTGCAGGAGAAACTGATAGGACCTTGGCTCTCAGACTCCAGTTGCCTCCTTGCATGAGCCAATGTCCTAAATCCCAGAGGAATAGAGAAGAGCCTCTGGTTCCAGCACTCCTGAGGTCTCCACTGCATGCCAACAGGGCAAACAAAGTGGTGGCTTGCATCCAGATTGGCATACTTAGTCCTCTTGGCCTGTTCTGCCTGCTTTGCTACAGTGCCAGAGGACATTGCAGCACTTGAGACATGTGAGTGTGCAAGTGTGTCTGAGATGTGTGCAGAGGACAGTGAGCGATGGATGGTGTCGTTCAGAGCTGAGTGTCAAGGGTGGTGTCCCTCACTCCATCTGCAGCTGAGGCCATGGGTAGCTAGGTTGTCAACTTCAGCTCCACACTGGCTGCAATCATGCAGCTAACACAAGGGGGTTTCAAGGCGGAGGCCCACTGCCACCCAAATGGTATCGTCATCCATCCTCAGCCCCATTGATGAAACTGGGAGGGTGTTCAGCCATGCTCTGGATTCCTTGTTAGTAGCTGCTAACAAGCGTGCTCAGGACTGGGCATCAGGTGCAGCCTCCAGTAGAGATGCAGAGGTCTCTAGAACTTTGTGGAGGTCCCAGTTCCTTTGATGGTGGGAGGCAGGTTCTGATGGGGGGGGGGGGGGGGGGGATGAGGTCCGAGCCCTGTCTTCAGGCAGCCAGGGCCTCCTCCCTGGTAGTGTCCACAGTGCCCATGAGGCAGTCTGGAAGAATTTGGCAAACAAGATTAGAGGAGGCAGCTGCAGAAGCCAACAAGACAGAAGGTGTGAGCTGCACAGCGCTCTGAATTCCCAGGCCACATACCATGCTTCACTGGAAGGGAAGCCTGTGTCCAGGATACATCTTGTTCTCCAATTAAAGTAGGTGTTGGTGACTTTGCTAGTGATGGCCCTCAGCATGTTATCATAGGTCACTAGCTCTGGGCAGGCAAACAAGGAAAAGTACACAGGGTGAGGAGAATGACATCATGGGCATGGAGGTGCTGCGGTCTGTCCCCCGTGACCCCAAACATCTCAGTCTTCTCTTGAATGGTTCTGAAAACAGACTCTGCATTCCCCACAGGGGAGCCAAGGAGGTGGCTTGCTCTGGATTGGTTACTTTCAACTCTGGGGCTGCAGCCAGCAGAGAGAGGTTCCAGAAAGGCAGAGTCATGTCCAATGACCTCTGACTTCTCTCTGTTCAGCTGGAGCCCCAGCTCCTCTGCAGCACCCTCCACAATCTGGAGGTCCTAAAGAACCTCCCCAACCCTGCCACCAAGTGATCCATCATCCCGATAGAAAATGACAATCTCAGAAATGAGCTTTTCTGTTAGTGGGTGGATAGCAAGACAGAACAACAGTGGGCCTAGGGGGTCCCTTGCTGCGCTCCTTCAGAAGACTGTAAAGAGGTTTCCCCGCAAAAGAGGGTGGATGGTGCAGAGTATGCAGAGTGCACAAAGGAAGAAGTTCTGGAGCCAGTTCACTGACCTGGGTTAACTTCTTGTCTTGGTGGACACTGTTGAAGGCATTTGAGAAGTCCAACTTGAGAAGTACATGCACTGCGACCTCTGCCCCATGAACGGTCCCATATCCCAACTGACGCAGGGCAAGGAGTGACCTCATTGGGCTCTTGACACATGCTGCAGCAGTTTTAGCTGCCAGACGACGGAGTGTACAACCCACAGCAATGGGTCTGACTCCATCCCCCATTTTCTGCTTTTCTTCTATTCTTCATTCAATTTTGCATTCTGCTTCACTTTTGAAGGAATGGTACCCAGGCTTGGAGTCAGTTGTTGAATGTGATGCACCAACAGTTTGTGATGGTGTGGAAATGGAAGAGTGGGGAGTGACCTATCCAGCGATGCCATCTCAGTTGAGATTAAGAATATCTCTTCTAATTACATCCCTACATCTATCATCCCAAGCTAACTGATCCACCATTTGAATTACTTAAGCCTTTCTGAATTTTCCTATATCACATTATAGCTACCATACAGTATACACATTTATAGCATATACATAGTACAGGTACCATGCATGCAGTACATACACATTTAGAACAAGGAGTATGGATGTGATATAGTCAAAATTCTCAAAATTATAAAATTGCTGTACAATTATCTAACACAGTGTCTTGCCAAAGATAACCAGCAGTGTTTGTAGCCATGCCAATTGCTAACCACCCTAGGCCTGCTATTTACATTGAAGTCAAACTCATGCAGTGCTTAACTAAGACACTGGTCACGGCAGTCGCCATGCCCTAGCTATTCAACAAAGCTAGCTAAAAGAGCCACAGACAGCTGCTTTGTCCATAACTGCAGTATTATAGCATACTGAGGTAATTGGATGACTGTCAAGGAAGTGCTCAAGACAGCTCAAGAGGCCATCAGACTAAGTGCTGAAGTGGACTCTGATAGCTGGTCATTGAACTAAAGAGCTACGATTATGTAGGTGTGTACACAGTGACAGTATTTGTGTATAGGTAATGTTAGCTTAATGTCTAATGAAGGAACAAGAAAAGCCCTATCAGCATATGCATGGTATGGGCTATAATTAATAATGAGGTGGCATACAAAGAGATTGCTGCGCTCCGCATCCAAATTATGGGTAGACTATAATATGTAGACCGCACTCCGCCTACGGGCGTTTACACCGAAACGTGACACGATCAAGGGCGATCTGTACACAGCTGTGAGCTGAGTCCTTCTCGTAGATCTGATCAATGTTTTAATTGATAATGGCTCGTCTAGTAGATAACGGATTGGTCGTCAAGGGTAAGAACGCCCCTCTGCCCCTGAAGGACGTGTCAGTGAGTGCCTTTGTGCAGGGATACCTCCTGGGACTCCAGTCTGTCCTCAAGTATGAGAACAGCGGACCAGATCCGGTAGAGGTGCTGTTCCGTACACCAGTCGACGAGTCGTATGCAGTGGTGGGACTGGATGCGGTAATCGACGGACGGAAGATCCGTGCTGAGATCAAGGAAAAGGAAGAAGCGAAGCAGGCATACGATGATGCCGTGGCCAGTGGGCTGACGGCAGCCTTCGGCGAAGAGAAGAAGGGAGACATCTTCAGCCTCGTTCTTGGCAACCTTCCTCCTGGAAAGGAGGCAGAGATCCACCTTACCATGGTGGGCGAATTGGATATCGATGCTGAGGGCTCCGTCCGCTTCTCCCTCCCAGCTGTACTGAAGCCCCGCTACACCCCCTCAGGAACCGAGGACCCTCTGTCCCCCGTGACAGGCGGAGAGACTCCCGCGGGTCAGGTCCAACGCACCGAGGCTCCCTCCGTATATAAGTTTGATCTGAGCATTGCAGGAGCTGAGGGCATTGCAGAAGTGAGTTCCCCCTCACACAAGATCAGGACGTCCTCCCCTCCTGGTGGCGGTGGCATGCTGAATGTGGAGTTGGACCAGGGTGGCCCAGTGACCAAGGACATTGTGATCCTGATCAAGCCCAAGGACCCACACCGGCCACTGGTGGTGGTGGAACCCGGTGCAGCAGACTCCAATCCATTGATGTCCAAGCCTGCCGTGATGGTGAGCTTCTTCCCCGAGATCAAGAATGACTCTGCTGAGGTTGCCTGCGAGTTGATCTTTGTGGTGGATCGCAGTGGCAGCATGCGTGGCAGCTTCATCAGGGAGGCGGCAGAGACACTGATCTTGTTCCTGAAGAGCATACCAGAAGGGTGCACCTTCAACATCATTGGATTCGGCAGCAGGTATTAGAAGCTGTTTCCCGAGAGTGTCCCATACACTCAGGAGAATCTGGATAAGGCTGTAGGTCATGTGGAGCGCTTGCAAGCTGATCTCGGTGGCACTGAGCTGTACCCTCCACTGGAGTATATCTTCAAACAGCAGCTGAACCCACACCTCACTCGCCAGGTGTTTGTACTGACAGACGGTAGTGTCAGCAACACCGAACAGGTGATCCAACTGGTCCGCAAGAATGCCAACAAATCAAGGTACATTCTTGTGTGAATTGTCTGTATACAGAGTGTTGTGCTTGGATGTGCCTGCAGAGTGAATGGCTGTACGTATATGTACATCTATACCTTGTGTGTCTGGCCTATACAGGTGCTTCTCCTTTGGTATTGGTTCCGGTGCATCCACTCATCTTGTGAAGGGTATTGCAGAGGCTGGTCTTGGCACTTCAGAGTTCATCACCAGCGGAGAGCGCATGCAGCCAAAGGTGTGTGCTGGCAGAACAAGATGGTCTATAGAGACCCAAGCATGCAGTGTGTACTCAGATGTGTGAACACCAAGGTGGCTTGCTTATAGTGATTCCTTGTGTGCTGTGCCTGTTATTTGACGGTACCAAGCTCCCTCTAAATGTTCACAAATGGCATGTTAACTAGATACATATTATGCACTGGGCTCAGTATACATATGTACTCAGTGAAGCCTGTCTAAGACAGCCACCTGTGGGCCAGCTCTAATTGACCTTTATAGAGAGGTGGCTGCTCTGCTCCAATGCTTTAATGTTATTTGGGGCCAGGGAGGCTGGCTGTGTTAGAGAGGTGGCTGCCTAAGACATTGAGCATCTTAGACTAGTTCCACTGTATTTTCTATTTTTCTGTATTTACTGTAATGCATACCTATTTATTCTATTTAATGCACGCCTCCTCTACTGTGTTGCAGGTGATCCGTTCCCTGAAGCATGCCATGCAGCCTGCTGTGACTGGAGCTAAGGTCCACTTTAGTCTCCCTTTTGGCTACACAGCCAAGGTGGTCCCTGAGCAGGTCCCTCCCATCTTCTTTGGAGAACGCACCATTGTGTATGGTATCCTCCAGAAGAACATGCTTGGGAAGGTAGTGAGCGGCAGTAAGGGCACAGTGACCCTTGAGGGAGAACTCCTTGGGGAGAAGATGAAGCATGTTCTGGAGTTTGAGGTGCCTGAAGAGGGAGCAGGCCAACCCCAGTTAGTGCCCACTATCCACCACTTGGCTGGCAAGGCTCTCATCAAAGGATTGCAAAATGAGGAATCTGTTGGGGCAAAGAAGGCTGAGATAGTGAAGCTTAGCTGTGAATGCAGTGTCATCTCCAAGCACACTGCATTCATTGCCATCAATGAGGATCAGAAGGAACCTGTCAAAGGGAGTCTGCAGACCTGGGATGTGGTAGCCCCTCCTCCACAGGTTTTCATGGCCAACCGTGGATCTGGAGGTGCTCTAAACAGATGTTTTATAGTTGAAGGTGTTTCTGAAGGTATGCCTCCCCCTTGTCCATCTCGGTTTGGTGCAGGTCCCCCTCCTCCCCCTCCTGGGTCAGGCTGGAATGTAATGCCCTCCTCCGGGCCTCCTCCTCCACCTGCCCCAAGTGCCCCAAGTAGTTCTCTTGCAGCACAGCCAAAGCCCTCTTCTACCTCTCAGCCTGCCCTTCCCCGCATCATCAGCCTCCAGCTTGCCAGTGGGGCCTGGAAGCTGTCTGCAGAGCTAGCTGCCCTGCTGGGCCAGAGCATGGAGGAGCTGAAGACTGCCTGCCCTGCTGCATGTGAGGGAGAGATGGAGCTGGTGTGGGCCACTGTGCTGGTGCTGGGCTACCTGGAGAAGAAGCTGCTGGAGCTGAAGGACGAGTGGGAGCTGATTGCCATGAAGGCCAACAACTGGTTGAAGAAGCAGCACATCCCAGAAGGGCACAGCAAAGAGAGCTTCTTTGAGAAGGCCAAGACAGTGGCATGACTATGACTGCAGGAAGGGTACAAATATTAGCAACTGCATTCAGTACAGATGCATATATACGTAGCTACATGCATAATACTATGTGTTGTAAGCTATTATTGCTGTGCAAGTATTATGCCTCATCTTTGATCATGAATATTTGGGCAGGGGACACATTGTATTATGCATATGCATGAAAATTTAATGTAAGTACCATTCTAAGTGCCATGCATCCCTTCTGCATTTATGGCATGCACGTGACTGGAGATAAGACACAATCGATCATTAAGGGTATGAGCAAATGCCTCAAGCCTGCCACTGAAGTCAGATGACTATATATATATAAGAAGGCCTTGGGGGCTTGGTTTCAGCGGTACAGAGTAGAAGTTGGAGATATAGGCATTGGGAAGTTCAAGAAGCTGATGAGTTCGCTGGTGGAGTCCTCAATGCTATATGGAGCTGAGATTTGGGGGTGCTCTCGGAACTTAGAAGCAGTGGACCAGATACAACTGAGGGCATGTCGGATGTTCTTTGGTGTTGGAACCCTGCACCCTAGAGTGTCACTGTTATTAGAAATGGGGGATCTGCCAATGGTGTGGTTGGCAAGAATGCGATGCACCCTCTTTTGGTTCAAAGTGCTGGCAAGCAAAGTGTATGAGGGGAGAATACTGAGGAGAGTGGCAGTGGAGGCAGTAAAATATGGCAAGGGCAGTTGGATGCAGAAGATGCTGAGTTGTTGTAGGGAATTTGGTTGGCAGGAGGTGGGTGCTGAGCATGTACAGAACATGTCAGAGGCGGAGTTGAAAGGAATGCTGGAGAGTGTTGAATGGAGGAGAGTGAAGGCAGAATGGAGCAAAGATTTGGAGATGAAACCGAAGTTGTCGATGCTGAGGAGGACTGTCGAGTGTGGTGAGGAGTCTTCCTGTGCAGATGTGAAGGCAAAGAGGGAGAGGAGGGTTTTGCTGAAGCTAAGGGGAGGCACAGCGGCTTTTCAGGTGAAGACAGGCAGGTGGCAGGGAGTGAAGAGAGAGGATAGGCTGTGCAAGGAGTGTACCAGTAATGAAGTGGAAGATGTGACGCATTGGCTTCTGAGATGTCCAGCGTGGAACAGCCTTCGACAGCCATTGTTGCCTGAAGTCCGATCACACACAGAAGACGCAGAAGGCACAGCTCACCTATTGTCCCTTGCTTGTAGAAACTTTAACATTTTGTCCACTATTATGTCAATGTGGTATGCTCGGTTTGGCAAGTTTTAATTGAGACTCTGTGTTGTTCTCATCTCTTGCCCGCTCCTGATGTAGTCACAATGGTACAGCACTTTTTCCTGTTAGCTATGGCACATGTCCTGATTAACTCATCAACTGACTATTTACATAATGTTTCTTATTGTGTGCTACATTGGACCACAGTGAGTCCTAGTGCCGCCATGTGGCACGGTGCACGTTAATAATTGAATTGAATTGAATATATCCATAATATGCACATGCCAATATGGTGATGCATGCAGAGCAACATCACATGTGATCAAAACACAAATTGAACACATAGTGATCAAGATAATATAAGAAAGGAGAGAGTTCTTTGACTTGCATTGTAATAATAACAATCAAAAGTCAGCATCAAGAGTGAACACGTGCTGTTCCTTGGCTGACATGACCCCAGATTTCTGATACTCCCCAACACGCTTCTCAAAGAAATTGGTTTTGCCCTCAAGGGAAATATTCTCCATGAAATCAAAGGGGTTCTCCACATTGTACACCTGAACAATAGAGCAAATACAGTAGAGCACTCTTCTATGAATAAAACAAGTGTGTGACTAACCTTTGGGACATGCAGTGCAACCAGCAACCTGTCAGCCACAAACTCAATGTACTGGGCCATAAGTCTGTTGTTCATGCCAATGAGGGCCACAGGGAGTGCATCACAGAGGAACTCCTGCTCGATGGCGACTGCATCACGAATGATGCACTGCACACTCTCCTTTGACGGCTTGTTTTTGAGGTGGGAGAACATTAGACATGCAAAATCACAATGCAGGCCTTCATCACGGCTGATGAGCTCATTGGAGAAAGTCAGCCCGGGCATCAGTCCTCTGCATTGAGGTGCAGCCATTGCCACACAGTTTGACACAGTCACTGACATTGCACACACACATATGGCTTACAATAATGAGTAGTACAGCTTTGTGTAAGGTAGTGCTGTAGGACACACTATTGCAAGTTAAAGGCAGATTACAGTGGAAACTGACCCAGGAGGCTGTGTAAGACAGCCACCTCACATAAACAGCAAGCCTCCCTAGCTCCAAATGACATCAAGACAGCACTAACACATAGCAGTCTACCTCCTTAATACTGCCCACATGTGGCTGTCTCAGACAGGTCCACTGTAACTGGAAACAGTCCCATCCCTTAGCACTGGCAACAAGGTACAGAGGAACCTACCTCTTCTTCATCCAAAAGATTGCAGCAAAGGAACCCGAGAAGAAGATGCCCTCCACAGCAGCAAAGGCAATCACTCGCTCAGCATAACTGGCTTCTTCTGAACCAATCCACCTCAATGCCCATTCGGCCTTCTTTCTCACACACGGCACTGTAGTAAGAACATAGGCATGTAAAGTGTTCAAGCTACCAGTGTATGTGAATGAAGCATGTTCCTTCCATACAGTGAACTATATGTGTGTAATGTTGTACACATGGACCTACGTGTTTCCACTGCATTGAACAGCATGTCTCGTTCTGCCCGATCCTGGATGTAGGTATCAATGAGCAAGCTGTACATCTCTGAATGGATGTTCTCAATGGCAATCTGGAATCCATAGAAACACCTGGCCTCAGTCACTTGGACCTCTGCACTGAATCTTTCAACCTGCATTGTATGGTGGGGAGGTGGACATGAGCCGGGATGGAGGCTATGTACGTATGTACAGCGTAGCCACATGTCAGCCATACACATACATGTCAAGCTGTCATGGCTTGAGGTGCTACAATGACAGATGACATACCAGGTTCTCATTGACAATGCCATCACTGGCAGCAAAGAATGCTAGCACATGCTTGAGAAAGTATCTTTCTTCCTCCTTAAGCGATTCCCAGTCGGCAATGTCCTTTGACAAGTCCACCTCTTCAGCTGTCCAGAAGGAAGCTGCAGAGCAAACATCACATCACAGTCAGGGCTAATGATACAGCACAATAGCAAATGCACTTGCGCACAGCCGAAAGTAATGCCTACCTTCTGCTTTCTTGTAGAACTGCCAGATGTCTGGATACTGAATGGGCAGGATGACGAACCGCTTCGGGTTCTCCATAAGCAAAGGCTCTTCCTTTTCCAGCTCCTTCAAACGGCGACTCTCGTCCCGGTTCAGCCCAGCAGCCTGCATGGCAGTCAATAGGTGGTGGTAATATCGACCATGTTACACTGATGTTGCCACACCGACAGTGAGTGAGCAACCTCTCACCTCCGCTGGCTTCTCGGTGCCCTTCTCAAATGGTTTGCTGCCCTTTACAGCTACCAATGACTCCGTCTGGCTCGCCAGTCCGTTCACTTGCTCAGCTGCAGTCAACATCTTTCAGTTTCAAAAGTAGGATATAGTAGTACAGATAGAAGATCAGGGAATCAGGCTGACAGAATCTTTAGGAATCAGCTTTTAACCTCAAAATTGGCGCGTTAACTTTGCGCCAGTTATCACATGCACCAATGAAATGTTGGTATTCGCCTACTAGCCCGCGCATTCGACGTCAGCTGACTGAAGTACGTTCCTTTACAAACTCAAAACAATGCACAGTACCTACGCGCATGCATTCCATGCACAGTACCACACACGTACGCGTGCATACGTTCACAGTACACCAATTTCATTCATAACTCGACTCCTTCTGCTTTCTATGATTGCAGCTGCAGGGAGGTAGGTTCGCAGCAAGGCTGGGTCCAGCCTGCCTAGGGCACACTCTATGATCTGCACGTCTTGATCATCATGTGGAGCTAGAATCTGCTTCAAGTGAGTCTGCTGTTCCTCAGTCAGACCCGCGCTACAGTTGGGGAGAGGAAGGGAAGAAAGCTATGCCATTAGAGCCTCCGATGCTATTCAATCATTAGGTCCTCTACTGCTAAGTACATACTCAAGCACTATTACGTCTCACAAACTGTCACAAAGGACACACACTTGCACAGTCTAAAGGACACTTTTCAACAAAGTTGCAAGATCACACACACGTCGTGCAGCCACTGCTCATCAACACTTACTTCTGTCCAGGTTGTAAGTTGTCCACAAGAAATTTAGCCATAATCACTGCTTTACGTTGCAGCATTCTCTGAAAGTGACCAATGTATGCCTGGCACAAATTGTCACTTGGTGGAAGCTCCTTCATCTGTATCAGTTGGAGAGCACAGCAACAAACAGCATGACTGTATACTCTGACAGAAACACCATTGGATAATAAACAGATGAGGCTAGATTTATAGCTAAAGTCTCTAATCAGTCTAAGAGTCTTATTAGTCTCTAATCATACAAGCTTGTACATGGACACACACACGTGAATGTGCACACACATACATTCACACATACACAAACAACATACTTCCATGAAAAGGTTGTCAAGCATGGGCGATGACTGACGGACTTCCCAGAAGACTTCGCTTCCAGACCTAAACACAAACAAATGGTAATTGCCAACAGCAGCAAAACATACCAGTACACATGTTGTAGAGCCAAAACAAATCAACACCTTTATCCTCCAGATATTTGTTTGGCATGCTACTATCCAGATAATATTGTAGCTTCCATTGCTGCACTAATGTGTTGTAGTGTTTTAACACATAAACTCTTACAGAAGCTGATATGGCACAGCAACTGAACTGTCAATCAACTGGTTCTACCAGTCCTTGTGTGCAACAACACACCGAGTCAGAACTCACAGTCTGACAGTGCTGTCGGGTCCAGGTAATGCCTCCTTGTCTTGGCTACCTCCGCCACCAGTAGAGCTGGCCAGTGCACCAAAACTCATTAGCTTGAAGTACTGCATCAGACCACACCAGTGGAACACCTACATACACACTCACACAAGTAAACACACACAAGTAATACACACACATAAGCACATAAGTAAACATAGTGATCTCCATCTTGAGTTACATACAGACCTATGACTCATTTACACACACGCGCGCGCGCACACACACAACACACACACACACACACACACACACACACACACACACACACACACACACACACACACACACACACACACATACACACACACACACACACACACACACACACACACACATGCACACACACACACACGCACACACACACACCACTCCCATACGCACAGTGCAGAACTACAACACTACGCACCACACCTCTGAACACACACCTTCTTCACATCCATTAGCACAATGCTGGGAGGGTTAACAGTCATTGAGAGAGAGCTCTGACAAAGGTCCTTGTACTTGAGGGGCAACTCAAGGGTCCTTAGGTCAGGCTGAGGAATAAGGTACAAACAATACATGTTCATAGCACATACGCACACACAACAGATAATGTTGAGGTGCGGAAGGCTGGAAACTGTCATGCAAATACCTATCTTGACTTCAGTACATTTCCAAACATGGTTATTCTGCTGTATGTATCAGTTATATACCACCCTCAATGATGATGCAACAGTGGCACAGTGGTTTCACAATTTCTTGTCCACATTGCACAATGTGCATCACACATTGCACAATGCACACACACAGGAACACAACACACGCACACACACACACAACACACACACACACACACACACACACACACACACACACACACACACACACACACACCTCCTCCTCCTTCCTCCTTTGTACACCTTGTCCACAATTGGACGTTGGGCGACATCACGACAAACATCAGACAGGGTTGGTTGAGCTAGCTGGCAGATGTAGCTGGTGGATAGCAGACCGCCACTGGGCTCTGTCCTTCACTAGGTCTTCCCAGTTGGTGATCTTGGACAGGTCTCTATTGACAACGTCTATCCAGCGGAGTGAGGTTCCTCCAGGCTTCCTCTTCTTGCCTCGTGGCCGGCATTTCAGCACCTGTCGCTGTGGCCGGTGGGCTGGCATCCTTTGGAGGTGACCAAACCATTGCAGTCGTCTCAGTTTCACCTGGTCTTCCACTGGTATTTCGCCTACTTCTGCCAAAATATCCTCATTTCTTCTCTTGTTCCACAAGGTCACTCCAATAATGTCTCGCAGGCACTTCATCTGGAAGGCATGCAATCTTTTGAGGTCCTGCTGAGTGACTGCCCATGTCTCCGATCCATACAGAAGTACAGACATTACCATCACTCTGAACACATGAGCCTTGGTCTTCTTACTCACACTTCGACTTCTAAACACCTTCCTCCTCCACATCTGGTACACTGTGGCTGCCTTCTCCAATCGTGTGCTCACCTCTCCATCTACTCTAGCAGTCTGCCCCACTTTACTCCCCAGATAGGAGAATTCTTCCACAGCCTCCAGTGCATTGCCCCTAAGTGTGATTGTTGGTTGGTCATCATCAGTACCTGCTCTGATACTCATAATCTTTGTCTTCGCTCCATTGATGTCCATCCCCCACTTCATACAGGTCCTGTCCAGAGTGTCCACCATAAACTGCAGCTCTTCTCTGGTTTCAGCCACCAGGGTTAAGTCATCTGCATACTGGATATTCTGGATGTCAGTGGTTGCTGGAGTCTTCTCTCTGTAGGAGAGGAACAGTCCCTTGGTGGTTGTGTACTCAATGCTCCATCCTCCTGGTGTTGTCTCCAAAGTCTCTCTGAGGATCTTATCCATGAAACAATTGAAGAGGAGTGGAGACAGAACACATCCCTGTCTAACTCCACTTTCAACCTTAAACTCCTCAGAGGAACCTTCAGCAGTCTTCACCTGGCACCATGTGCCAGTGTACATTTCTTTGATGATGTCAATTAGGAGACCGGGAACTTTGTAGTTCTTTAGGGTGGCAATAAGGGCACTACGGTCTACTGAGTCATAGGCTTTGGTGAGATCTATGAAGCAAAGATGTGCTGCCGTTTCATATTCCACTGCTCTTTCAATGATCTGCCTCGTCACCCAGATCTGGTCTGTTGTCCCACGACTCTTCCGAAACCCACATTGTGACTCCAGAAGCTGGGGATCTATGATGGCCTGTAGCTTCTCATGGAGTATGAGAGAGAGTACCTTTCCTGGAATGCTCAACAAGGCGATTCCTCGATAGTTATCACACACTTTCCTGCACTTCTTTTTGTGGATTGGAATCAAGATGGCATTCTTCCATTCCTGAGGTACTTGCTTTGTCTTCCAGACCTCTTTCAGCAACTCCCACAACCAGTCAATCATTGCCTGTCCTCCATTCTTTACCATCTCTCCTGCTATTTCATCACTTCCTACTGCCTTGCCATTCTTCAGTTTACTGACTGCACACTCCACTTCCTCCCTTGTTAATTCTGCTGCATCTGTTGTTGAGAGGTCTTCCACACCAGCAATCACCTCCTCAGTTACAGTGCCCTGTACATTTAACACTCCTTCAAAGTGCCTCTTCCAGCGTGTTAATTTCTCATCCTTGCTCTTGAGCGGTTGTCCACTTTCATCCAGGATGGTTGGCGTAGGCCTAACTTTGTTTGCATTAAGGTCCCTTAGCTTCCTGAAGAAATCTCCTTGTCTGTTACGCTTCAGGCAGTCTTCCATTTCCTCCATCATTTCCTGCAACCACTTCTCTCGTTCCTCTTTCACTGCTGTTCTCACTGCTCTTCGAAGGGCTTGATATTCTCTCTGTCTTTCTGCATCTGTTCTACACTCTTGCCACTGTCTGTACGCCTTTCTCTTCGCTTCAATGATTTGCATTGTGTCATCGCTTATCCACTTCTTCTGTTTCTTCCTCTTCCATTGTAGATGTTCTTTGCTGGACTCCATGATAGTCTGCTTCATCTCCTTCCACCTGTCCTCAACAGTTCCCTCTGCTTTCCTCTTCTCAAAACCCTCTTTTATGATGTTTGCAAAATCAGCCTTGATGGACACATCTTGCAGAAGTTTCACACACACACACACACACACACACACACACACACACACACACACACACACACACACACACACACACACACACACACACACACACACACACAGTCTTACCACAACAAGCCCTTGAAGGTAGAGGTCACTGCAGTATGGTATGTCCTTGTCCTTTGGCACGGCTAGGGACATCTGACACTCATTCAGTGGAGAAAACAGAGCCAGGGTTCTGATCATCTGGCACAGGCAAACATGGCACAAGAATGATAGAATAAAGATTCATTACCATGTCCAGGAATTGGTTGGGGAGAATTCTCAAGCGTTAATCACGAGTAGACTTTTCAATGAGCAAAACATATCGGCCCCAAAAGGGCTTTCTTCAGTTGCAAAGGAGGGTATAAAAACAGATCAATGATGATTATGATCTGTTTGGTGATCTGTTTCTTTTGTAGCCCACTTTGCAACTGAAGAAGGCCCTTTTGTGGCTGAAATGTTTTTGCTAATTGAAATGCCTACCATGTGATTAACGCTCAATAGTCCTCCCCAACCAACATGGCACAAGGATGTTGTTACAAAGTCACTTGGACATACACATCCTCAGTTTACACAGGCACAGTATAGTGGAACCCCACCTTGCCGACCCCAGGAAAAGCAGACTCCTCCATAATGAAGATTTTCTTAAACGTCCCAATAATTGGCCCTATTCTAGTAATGTGTACTTCCCCTTCAAAATGCAGACACCCTGCTAATCCATATGGCAGACAGCATATGGCGCACCAGGGTATACAGTGCAATGTAACAACACTGTATAAGGCTCATCCTGTGATCAGGACAGTGTAATACCTCAGACAAGTTTGAGGAGTAACATACAACTTGACAAATCGTGTAAGCTATGTTTTGCCAACTGTCTGTTGTATGGGAAAGCTTAGCGCACACCTCCATACACCCTGCATGCATGCGGTTCACTCAAAGTGAACCACCTCCACCTTTGTAGCTCTTGCTTCTGTTTGCTAAAATATTCCAGCTGTTCACCTGCACTGCGTTCATATTACAATTATCCTACGTATGCCTGGTTACATAGATATGTATGTCAAATGTACCTCTGATACACGGACACCCTTGTAATCAGGGTACCTGTGTATGGGTGTACACTGTGCAACATGAACATATGTAGTTATTGCCTTGTGCCATGCTGATAGAAACATATATAAGTTGTGAATGAACAGTATCATAGTTGTTAAGTCGCAGCTAACCTTATCAACCTCTGTGGCATCAGTGCCAACGACCACTGTTCGCCCATACCCACAATAGTGAGCAGTAACAGCTCTGATGAGACAAGAAGGTGTACAGAAGGATGAAGGTGAAGGATACAGAAGTTATGGCAGCCACTGCAGACTGGGTTTCATACACACGTACATACACACACACTCAACTCCAACACACAAAAGAAGGCACAGCAAACTACTCTATATGGGCCATAGCGTTCTCCAGGGCATCCACCTCTACGAACACAGGCTCAAGTACCCAACAGTGAAAACAAAGGAGCAACACTTTAGTCATCATCATCATTCAACTGAAGGAATGACATATAATTGTACTGTGCCCCACTGCACGCACACACATCAGGGCCATAGATAGCTGCATGATCTGTGTACAATCCAGCCATGAAACCTGCATCATTCACAGTTGTAATAGCTCTGTCTACAATTCTCCACAATACATGCCATACAGCCTACCACACCATACAGTAGTCAGGCTTGGCACAAAACTGGCTGCATGCATCTCTGTACCCTTAGCAATATTGTGAATCCCTACAAGTATTCCCAAGAGTATAACATAAGACATGTATTCTTACGTACCCTTTGTATTCCCATACATGTATTCAATATACATACGTACATGTACAATAGCACATCAGTGCATTTCACAGTTAGCTAGCTAGCATGACCCATGTGCACCCTCACAGCTACAGTGGAGTGAGTTACAGAACACACTTCTTAATGAAATTGAGATCAATGGCCTTGTCTTTCCCTGAAGGTGTCTTCAGTCCATTTATGAAGTATGTCTTATCCTGCAAAAGTGAACACATCAGTCATCAAAACTGATCCCAAACGATGCATGTCTGCTTTGTATGAGCACAGTGGGGTGGTGATGTACACATGTGTATGTAAAGGTATTATCTGTGAGAGCATACTGTACACAGCATGCGTTATATGTGACACAATCCCAGCCAGGAGTGATGTAACATGCAATGGATGTGTTGCAACTCATGATGGGCATTACCAAGTGGCATACCACTAGTTCCTGGTATGCCACACACTCTGCTGCCAGGAGCTCACCAACCTGAGGAGTGTGGGCCAGTGAGTACTTCCGCACTTGGTGTGCCAGCTTGACGAAAGTGGAGAGGTTATCATTCCCATAAGAGCATTCAAAGTCGTCCAGCGCCTTAGTATACACATCTGCAGACTTCCAGTTTGACTGTAGGCAACAATGTGGAAGAAGACATGAAGGAACAGCATAGGAGCACACAACAGTTGAAGTGAGGGCTTGTCAAGTGGCTCTGATGTGAGAAGAGCGATTCATCTTAAGCCTGAAAACATGCAGGTTAGAATTTTCCAGTTTCGACCAGGAGCTCTGGTCTTCTTCGGGCCGAAACTGCTTTCCCAGTTCTTCCTTAGGACGGCCCAAGCACCTGGCCAAACTGTCAGCATGCAAGGCTCCAAACCTGTTTTTGAAGCTGGTATCAAATTACCCTACTCACACTACATGTGTTGCTACAGTGTCAGTGCTGTATATACATGTATATGGGATGCAAAGGGCCGGCCGCAGGGGGGGGCTCTATTACAGTCACCAACAGCACTCATCCAGGGATCAGGCGTCGTGCTTTTGTTTCATTTTGTTTTGATTCATCACAGATGGTCGCTATCAAAGTCGAATGAAGTAATGCCACGAGCTAGCTTAGCATGTACACACTCACTTGCTTTGTTGCAGCCTCTTTCAGTCCAATCACGAGGTTACGACTGATAATCCGTCTGCACGCGTTCTCCATGAAAGTCCTGCGTGCTAACCACTCGCTCAACTCAGAGTAAGGCAGAAGAAAGGACAAGGAGAATGTCTTGGTGTCCGAGGCATTGCTAGGGTTTGCTACGTGAATGAGAAAAGCAGAGACAACCACCGATCTTTGGTGCAGGACAAAGAATTTCTCCATGATGCTGTCGCGTTCGTCCGTCTCCCCAGTCACGTCAATGCTGTACGTGGCGACAGCTCGGACAAGGTCGTCTTCCAAAACCAGTGCCCGTGGAGTTGAGATGTCATCTCTCTTCGGGTCGCTCTCGCCCCATACACGAATGATGCGAGGCCCCAGCACGTGGTCCCAGGTGGAAAACAATACTAGCTTAAAGTATCTGTTGCCTCCAAGTGGTCGCCTTCTGGGCGTTGGAGAATCACTCTTCAAACGTCTGGCAGCCATGTTTAAGTTATATTAATGCCTCGCGGTGCATGTGTTCATACGTAATTAAATACGCGCGTACATACGTACATTGTATTGCACTGTGATTCATATCTCCATCACTGCGAATAGTAATACTACAACAGTGATCTACAGCTCTGCATCTGACAAACTAGTGCTACAATTAATACTTTCTAAACCTTCAGTCTCAGATATAGAGTTAATTGCTAAAGTCTACGTGTTACAAACTACCTAGTAGTAAAAGCTCCAGTTCTACTTCACTTCTTGTCTGGGTACACGGTGAAGGGGCTCCCTGGGATGTGCACCCCATGCCACTTCACACTGATTTTGGTCTCCCCAGACTCATCGAGTAGGTATTTAATGTTGAATGTGTAGTCTCCGTTGTGCTCCACGCCCATACTCTTGACAGGGACGAACTCCCCTGCACCACAAACCTCAAGCATACCATTGCCACCAGCTGCTGAGGCATCCAGTACAAAGCTACCCGGGCTGTCAATGCCATGAACCACACATTTAGAGGCATCGGGAGGAGGTCTTTCCACACGCACAGAAAATGGGTTATCAGGAACATCCACATCAGAAAACTTGATGTCAAATCTGTACTTTCCAGCCACCTCGGGGGTGTATGTGACCTTGAACACACCCTCTTCAATGCACTCACACACAACATCTGTTTTCTTTGGCCCTTCCAATGATATGCCAAGAGCTCCCTCACCAGCATCTCTGGTGTCAATGAAAAACTCAGCTTCTTCATCAACAATTGCACTGTGCAATCCTGCGCCATATGCCTTCACAGCTGAAGGATCACAAACATCCACAAAGAAGGGGCTGCCATCAATTTGGCCTTTGCAGAACTTCACATCAACTTTGTATTCGCTAGCTTTAGATGGAGTGTAGGTGACCTTGTACAAATTATCACCTGCCACATCTACCACACAGGCATCCTCATCTCCATCATTTGATACAATGTTGCAAGAAACTTTACCTGGACCTGCATTTTCAGTGTTTACATAAAAGTGAGTCTCGTTCTTAGCAAGTAGGCCAGATTCCAGGCCAGGGCCATAAGCCTTGCAAACCTTAGGATTGCTCACCACAACCTTCTGTGGCTGGTCAGTCACTTCAAAGCCGTTGTAGAGGAGTTGAAGATCCAGGTCCTTTGGTTCACATGGAGTGAACATGAGTTGATGGTGATCACGCTCCACCTCAACAAATTCGTAGTCAACTGGGGCTTTAAGCTTCTGCTCTAGGTCAGCAGGCTTGAAGGCGGCATCCAAGGTGCCTGGTCCTGCATCGCCTGTATAGACGTCCAGGATAGTGGGCTCGTCCACGGTGGCAAATATGGGAAGCACATCAGGGGCAAATTCAACGCCATCAATCCAATCTGCAGCGACCTCTTCATCAATTTCTGGCACTTGCACATTCACGGCATTTGGGTCAGGAATGGGGGCTTGGAAGGGTGACTCTGGTATGGCTTCATCACCATATGTGATGTCCACTTCAAAAACACCGGGCTCATCTGGTACATAGTCAGCAGTATAAATTCCCTTCTTCTGTGGCTGCATATCCAGGGGAAACTTTTCACCACTTGGTGTGCCCACACTTGCTGAAAGAGGGGCTGAACCTGCCTTGCTTGTGTCAACTTCCACTAGAGCAGGCACCCCAACTCGAGCTCCTACACCAGTGATACCTGGTCCAGATGCAGTCACCTTTGTTGGATCATACGCCTTGACAACAAAGGGAGAACCAGGAACAGGCTTGCCAGCATACAGGAAGCCAACATTGTAGTCACCAGGAGCAGTAGGAGTGAAGCTAAACTTCACAGTTCCATCTTCCTGTGCTTCTGGCACAATGGTTGCCTCAGAGGGACCTTCCAAGCTCACTTCCAGCTCACCTTCACCTGCAGCTGTAGAGTCTACGCAGAAGCTCACTGGTGTGTACACTCTCACACAGGCACCTTCAAAGCAGTCTCCTTCGACCTTCACCTTGGAAGGATCAACAACCTTGACCTCAGCAGGGCTGTGAGGGACACTGGTGCCATCGAATTTGAAGTGCAGGTTGTAGGGTCCAGGTACTGTTGGAACAAGCTTTGCAGCATAGTTGTTGTCAGTTGTCTTTACAGTGTCGATCTCCTCAGTGAACCCATCTGGGCCATCAACAGTCACCTTGAGTTCACCATTACCAGCACCAGTTGTATCCACTGCATAGTCCAGCGAGTCATTAGCACATTGCACAGTTTCGTGCAGAACTCCTGGGCCTCTGACTTTCACTTTGCTTGGGTCACTTACTTCAACAGTGTACGGACTGTAAGGTGTATCAATTCCATCATACGTGACATACACTCTGTACCGGCCTACTTTCCTGGGGTTGTACTTCACAGTGTATGTGTCGTCATTGTTGTTTGTGATGTGAGGCCTTGCTCCACTGTGAAAGGAACTGGTTCTCTTTCTCCCTGCCCCCACCTTACCATCTCCCCTGGATGATCGTGGGAGTGTATTACTGTCAAACATTGGGGCATCAACTTTCACATCCAGTGCACCAGGACCTGCCTCGCAAGTGTCGACTGTAAACAGGCCAGGATCACCCACTTTCACACCATGTGGCTCAAGACCAGGTCCATGTACATTGACCTTGGAAGCATCAGTGCAGGCCATAAACACAGGATTAAAGGGAGAGCCTGGAATGGCCTCATTGGCAAAGGAGACATTAACTGTGTATTCACCGGAATCCACCGGGAGATACTTGACTACAGCAGTACCATCTCCCTTGTCATCCACTGAAGCCTCAGCCTCACCTGGACCTTCAATAGACACGTCAAGGTTCCCACTTCCCGCCTGTGTCATATCCAGAAAGAATTCAGCCCACTGTTGTGCTATGCCTCCTTCCAGTCCTGGCCCATACGCTTTCACCCTTGATGCGTCTGTCGCCCAATCAGCATGCACAGTAAATGGGCTCCCAGGAACATCTTGGTAGGCAAACTTCACTTCAATATGGTAATCACCAGCCTCCTCAGGGTCGATGTAGAAGCGCACCTTGCGAAGGCGTTCTTCTACCTCTTCACAGTCCAGTTCCTCTCCACCACCAGGACCCCACACTTTGATCTCCAATTCTCCATTTCCTGCTTTCTTGTAGTCAACAAAGAACTCTGCCCACATATCTGTAAACAGTCTTCCTGGCTCAAAGGCTTCACCGTAGCACTTAACTGCTGTCGGGTCAATAGCAGGCCGCACTGAAATGTGGTAGGGGCTGTTGGGAATGTGAGTTCCTTCCCAGAGAACGTTGATGTCATAGTCACCAGGAACCAGAGGGATGTACTCACAGTTGACAACATTGTTGGCTTGGTCCTTGACAGTCACAGGGGTATTGGCTGGACCATCGATGCCCACATGCAAATGACCTTCACCACCTTTCCTCATGTCCACTGTGAATGTGGTGAGCTCTCCAGAAATGTTGCCATCTTCAAGGCCCTTGCCTTCAGCAACCACCTGACTTGCATCATAAACATAAAGTTTGATAGGAGTCTCTGGAATGGCTGATTCAGCAAAAGTAGCATTCATCTTCAGGCGTCCTGCTTCATTGGGTGTGTACATGATTTGGAAGGTTCCATCTCCATTGTCCTGCACTTTCACAGCAGACTGGTCATAGTCCTCTGGACGCATTGGCCCCTGCACACTGCATCCAACCTTGCCAGGACCAGCTCCTCGTGCGTCAACAAAGTACTCCAGTGGTTCATTGATGGGAAGGAACTCACCATTCATTCCTGGTCCAGTGATGCGGACCTTGTTGGTGTCTGTCACAGCTATTGGGAAGGGAGACCCTGGGACATGTTGACCTGCAAACTGGATGTCTGCTCTGTACATTCCAGGGGCCTTTGCCTCATATGTGTAGTTGTAGATGTATGGGGTTGATTTGGAATCATACGCAAGCTTGCGATTGTCTGGGCCAGTGATATCAACTTGCATCTCACCCCAACCAGCATTTTTGGTGCGCACCTGGAACTTGGTTGGAATGTCCACTCTCACCCCTTGAGCCTCCAAGCCAGGACCTGAGGCAACACATTTGGAGGCATCTGTCGGTGGCTCCACAGTTACCTTGAAGCGACTGCCTGGGATATTCTCTCCACCGTACTTGACTGTGATTACAAACTCTCCATCTTCCTCAGGAAGGTAGCTGCACTCGTATACTCCTGCCTCTTTCTGTGTGCACTCCACTGGGACAGTGCCAGATTTGCCACGGATGTTAACACTCAGATCACCACGTCCAGCTCCCTTAGTGTACACCCAAAAGTGGGTTTGTTTGCCCACCTCCAAACCCTTCCCGGTGATGCCATCTCCTTCAGCTCGACATTTGCTGGCATTTGCACGGTCTTGGGCAACATGAACCTTGTATGGGCTTTCTGCAATGTGCAGGCCTCCAAACAAGATATCAATGATGTATTGGCCTGTGGATGGAGCTGTGTAGAACACATGGTATTTCCCATTGCCTTCATCCTCCACCCTCATGTCTCCGTAAATGGGTCCCTTTGGGCCCTTGATCGACAGACTGAGGGTGCCTTCCCCTGCTCCAGCTGTTTCCACCCAGAACTCAGTCTCTGTGCCCTCCTTCAGGTTGGTGGCCTCTAGTCCAGGTCCGTAGGCATCACAAGCTCCGGCATCCGATCCCTGTGCCACATTGACTGGGAATGGGGAGCCAGGTATGGACTGACCAGCCCACGAAATGGCTACATTGTATAGCCCTGCAGCATCTGGCACATATGAGCACCTGAAAGTGCCATCTGCATTCTTCTCCAGGATGATATCCTCTCCTCCAGCTGGCCCATCAATGGTAACATTGAGAGTTCCAAACCCTGCTTCCAAAGGATCAATAGTGAACTCTGCAGTTTCATCATCGGTACTCAGCCCTTCTGGTTCCAAGCCAGGTCCGTAGGCTTTCACCTTGGAGGCATCACCTGCATGTGCTCTCCGAATAGGAGCACCTTCCTTCGCCTTTGCCTCAGCAAACTGGGACACATATGTCATCATGCTGAGCTCATCCACTTTCGGGTTAACCAAGTCTTCTGGTTGCAAGACCTGCACATGAAGTGGATTATAAGTCATAGCTCTAATGTGCAAGGCAATACCAGTTAAGAAAATAACCATGCACGTGGCAAACACACTCATATGCGGTGAGCACATCAGTATATCCAATATCACACTGTGATATTCTGCTCTGTGATCAACTGCAAGATGGTTCTGACAGGGCACCCCTCCTATCATGCAAACTCCAGCTTAGAATAGCATTCTGGCTAAGGTAGCAATAAATAATAAGGACATAGTAGTAGCTTGTTTGCCGGCTGGCCCTACTGGTTCCACTTTCTAAAGAATACTAGCTAACAAGAAAACAGTGCTAGAAAGAAGACTACGCTACAGTGCATAAAAACATTACAATTCAATTTCTTGTTAAATGCTTTTCGGCAGTTGCCCTTGTCTATCCGTGAGCGGGTGACGGGAGCCATTAAAAGTAACAGCTGCACACCTATATTTATATATGGATGCAACAAAAGTATAAATGGGCATAGAGCGAACTGATTGGTGAAGATGCTGCAGCTGTGAGCTCATCTTCCAGATGGGCAACATGCCACAAGATGCGTATGTATGAGATGTGCCCTTTTACAGGTTACATAATGCCCTTAGAGATGTACAATTCAACCCTCAAAATGGCATACCGATGTGCTCACCGCAACAGGCTTTCATTCTAACTTACAGTTGTGTGATGTTCTGCTTGCAATACATATGCTGATAAGGGTATTCTTTCCTTCTCCAGCACCAAATACTGAGCTACACATACAGGTATGGCCGTCCTTAGCCAACTAGCTAACCATTACTTTGCCGTTCGTTAACCTTTAAGTGACAGTAACCTTAACGGTTTTAGGATAACATAATGTCTTCTATGCACCGTACTGTATCTTCAGTTATGATTACAGCTCACCTGAGGCACTCCAAGCCAGTCCTCAGCCAACTTCATGGCATGGGATGCATTCTCCAGAGCATTTTGTGGTTCCATTGTTGCATACTCAGGACACAGCCCAGGGGCAGTAGCATCAACAAGGGCAGCTACTACCACTCCATCATTCCAGTCTGTGGTGAAGTTCTTCACTTTCCTGTCCGGGAGGTCAATCTTCTCCTAAAGTGTAAAGAAACATAGCAGCATAAGAAGAAAGGTGCATTTAGGCAGATTGAAGCCTGTTCAAATTGGATGCAGTTACATAACATTCACAGCAATACTGTTTGAATTCATAGTGGGAGGAACACTGTTTGTTGCACTTTCAAATAGCATTTCACTGCTTAAAGTACTGTAAGATACAGTAACAGTCTACAAATGCTTTGCCAATGGCTACCCACCCACATGCAAGGACAATTCCATTGCGATTGCCATCCCCTTGCCAATGAAATACACATGGTACATTATACTTTATGCGTGTAATGACTCCCATATCGTATCCACTTTAAAAATTTGTCATCCCTTGTGCATCAAACATTTCATTATATGAAGCCAATAGAGCGGGAATGGAGAAGACCATTGAAGGTAGCAACTAACTAAACTATTTGGACGAAGCATTACAACGAAGGTGAATCATTGGAGAGCACTTTCTCTAGGCGTGTTCCTCTCTGTGATGGTCACTTTCGAAATGACCAAGGCATGGTGCGAATAGCAATTCAAGGTTACCACATTTTGCATCCACTTAAGTCCATTGTCACCACCAACTGAATAAAAACAAGAAGCGTACATGTCGTAGAAAGGACTTACAGACAAACGAAACAAGGACAGAAGGGGACATAGACAGCAACTAGCATTGTTGGATTACTACCTCGCTTTGTTCCTATAGCCTGCACACAGCCATGTTGCAGCCACTTCTGACAAAATTTAGAACGCTTTCTGTCCATGATGAAAATTCGGGCTGAATGGTTTATTTAGAGAGACAGGAATTCATCGTGATTAGAATACACTTGAATAGATCATTTTCTCTGGCGAAATCAGACATGACGTATTTTAGAGCGGATACGGTAATATACAGATAAACAAATGCACTCGGCCACGATTTTACATTGGGTAGCCGCAAAAAATATTGTTTCTATACAAACTTATGTCTTCGCGGACTTCGCCCGCACTTCGTACGAAGTTCGCCCAAAGTGGGATCGAAGTTCGTACGAAGTAAGCCCTAAGTTCGTTCGAGGTTGGCCTGAAGTTCGCTAGAAGTTGCCCCGAAGTTAGTTCGAAGTTGCAGCGAAATTTGTTCGAAGCTGGCCTGGAGTTTGCACGAAGTTGCCTCGAATTTCGTTCGAAGTTCGATCGATTGATAGATCGCTATCGTTAGCACCAGCGTTACTAGAGAGCGAACGTGCTAGCTATTCGTGAACAAGTAGTTCGTAAGACTTGGAACGAAAACGTACAGGCTGCTGACCAGGCCCTTCTCCCCAACTGATGATGTCAAACTATAAACAAACTGAGGGGAGAAGCAGTCTGCACTATGTTAGACTACGCTCTAGTTTGGTGAAATGCAACCATTGCCATTAAGGTGTAGGAATGGGAGGCGATAAAGGAGAAACACTAAGTATATGCCTGTAAGAAATCTGGGAGGTATAGAACTAAAAAAATTAGGGAGGTGGCTAGCATAGAAGTTATGATTGTGCCTGTCCACACAGTATGTGCACGGGATGTAAATGAAACCAGTGTCTAAGGGACAGCTACCTGCAGTCAACAATACTATACCATCTAATTATGATACTGCACCCTTGTTTGAAGTGGATTACCTGTACAGTAGCTTGCAGGTACTGTCCTGTTAGTTATCTCTGAAATGCCAAAAACCTACTTTTCCTCAACCAACTATTTAGCTTGAGACAACATGCTAAAGCAAAATAGCGTGACATAAAGTTACCATAGTGATGCCACAAGTAGGAGTGTCAACTAACCCACAAGTGGGAGTGGTTTAATATCACAAGTGGTGTGATCAAGGCATGTTACTAAGGAGACAGAACTGAAAAACTAATTTTGGCACCAGGGTGGCCAGACCTATTAGTTATGTAAACTGTAACCAAGGGGAGGAATGCATAATGAGATTCATAGAGTGCGGGCTGAAATCAGTGTATTAACCCTCAGGGAGCACAGCTGCCACACAAGTGCTCCCTGCAGCTGGGCTCTAGCCCTGGGCCAGGTGTTCTCTAGTGGGCCAGTATGTACATAGTGTGGTTTGAAAGGGTAGATAAAAGATAATATATCACCCAGGCTAGTAGGAAGTAGTGTGGTGATTGATTGCACTGCTTCAGTATGACTCACATTGACAAAGGCCAGGAGAGCTTGCTTTGGAGTTGCTGTACTTCCTTCTGTGACCACTTCCTCTCCTGCCAGGCCAAGTGCAATCTGATAGTGCAGAATCAGTGTCCACACAAGCCCCAGAATCAGCTTTAAATTAGGTGTCACAATGTCCTCCGCACCTGAGGGATACATCACACAGAGGAGGATTGTACACAGCCATGGGACAGCACGCTCTGGCATTGTAGTTCTACTGTAAATGATTCTAACAATATATAACACTTTTTGTAAACAAATAACTTGATTAGCACAAGTGCATGCAAACACTAGTTTGCACAGTGACTTGTGTTGTACGTACACCTCAGTGGTCATGCAATCTTCACAGCTACTGGAGCTGTGCTGGCAGTAGGGCAGGGGATCGATGTGGCACAGGAGGACAGGAGGGCTATCACCCCTACTCAACCTTGATAGGATACAGTTTTGATATTGCTCTCTGATCCTCCGTCCCCCTCCCCCCCCCCCCCCCCACACACACACACAGTAACAACTGCTTTACTCTCCCCCTCCCCTCAACAGGGAAGCAGCTCCACAGCCCTTGTACTGAATCTCCCCATACCTATATTCACAAGTTTCACTTTCTCTTCCCTTAGGAATGCCAGTGCCATCGTCAAGTTCTCGACCTTCTGGGCATGGATGCGTGGTCTCTTGTTGAACTTTCTGAACTTCTTCCCGGAGAGTACCTCTAGCAGCGCGATCAGCTTAAGTCCGTCGCTGAGCTCGTTCGTGAGGTCGTCCACGACCATGCCTCGCGTGCGCAGCTGCTCGTTGCACCAACGGGTGAAGGTCTTCTTCTGAATGCGCTTCCATTCCGGCTCCTCCATCTTGACGGCAACAGGAAGCACCGTAGCTCAGGGTCCTGAGGTCGCTTGGAGACGCGTTCAACCTGCAGTAGCTTTGCAGAGAACTCTCTCTACCTATTCCGGCGATTTGGAAAAGAGGGAGGTTCTGGTAGGAGCTGGTTCTTATAGCAACGTGACAACGTCGCTACAGGAAGGGTAACGCCCAGCAGCAGACACTAGTGAATATCATTGAAATGTTATGGCGGCTAAAATTACCCTGGGGGGGAGGCCCCCAGATGTTGTAGTTCTGACTGTATAACAGAAGTCAAACACTTTACTTTGGTCTGTGACATAGCACAGCTGTGTCTGTCAGGCCTTGTCGTCAGTTTGGCATGTAGCTAGTCGAGTTCAGTAAGTGAGTCAACCCAGGCTGGCCCACTGCTTGTGCTAGCTAATACTGACTCCCACCTCTTTCTTTTGTTCAAAGATGTCACTCTATAGGTGAGTCCCTTTAGCAATGGGTATTTCAATGGCACTCTACATTCAGTTTCCCTTAGCTATGCAAATCAGACTTGGCTCTGTGAAGGCAGACACGCAGTAAGACACATCATGATTTTGCATTGATCAAGACATATAATAATTATACTCGAGTATCCATGATCAAGAGGACTCCTTTTTTCCTCTTCCAATGCTCCACATCACTGGGGCCATGTTTGCTGACATAACCTTCCTTTCTCTCACTCTCCCTCTCCAGTGGTACTGTACCTCCACTCCACCTGCTGTGTTGGCAAGAACTAGTGAACACAGTGGTCACTGATAGCACAAAGCAGAGGAATCTGAAGGCTTTGGACTGGCAGGGTGCAGATAGGTATGCAGGGAATGATACAAACTGCAGTGCGTTGACTACATTTAATCAAACTGTGGGCAGCAGTGGGCAGTGGTGGTTTGACCTCAAGGCACACCTGTGTCTATGTAGCTACTGTGTTCCCAGTCAACATGTGTACCCCATCATCCTGCTGCAGACACAGCTCTCAGCTCAGTGCTGTATGCATCAGAGGTGAGTGCATGCTTTGACGAGTGACAACACAGCACAATTGTACACTGTAAGTGTACCAGCATGTGCAGGTACACAGCTGCATGAAATCAACATTATTACAGAGAAACCTACTTTGTGTGGTCACACCATTCACAGCTTCCAGCCAATGACCTCCTCTGAAACTGATCATATCTGCACATTCCACCACTAATCCCCCCCCCCCATGTATAGACCGGCAGAGCCGTAGCAAACAGTCCGGCCAGTCTGACCATGGCCTGACTAGTTTTCAGGCACTCAACAGTTTTTGTATTTTTGAGAATGTTTTTAGCAAGAGAACTGTACCACATACCACCTTACCCTAATTCGCACTAACCAAAGATTACCCAACGTTCTTCAATCCAATTGCTCCACTTGTGGTGTATGGAGGACTGAGTTTTGTTTAGTTGCCAAGTAAAATAGCACTACGTAATAGACAATCACTTTCTGCTCTATGCAGCAGCCATGCAAACTATGACGAGTTACTATGACGTTTGCCTATGATTATAGCATTCTTGACCACATTCCCTATAGGTGCCTTAGTCTTTTGTAATGCCACTCCACTGTGAAGGGTTGCATATTACTGTAGACAATCAGGAAATCAAATGCAGTAGCTCTTGTTACATACATAATGTAGGTATATTCTTACAAGATCTTGTTGTGATAAAGAACAAGTGATTATTTGTCCCTTGCAAGATGGTCAGTTTCATCATAGACACACGTGTCTATGGTTACATGTTTGCTGTACTGGAGGACAAATTGAGACTTAAAATCTTTCATTTCACTCTAGATTTGTTGCTCACATGTGAGTGGGGTATTGATAGTCCCAGAATTGCCCCAGAATTGATCTAATAGCATCTAGATTTCAAAGATACCTATGGGAGCATGCCCCCAGACTTCTCTAGTTGCATCCAGCGCACCATGTAATGGCCTGACTGGTTTTTGACCCAATGCTACAGCCTGTAGTGCTGTCTATAAGGTACATGAACCTGATAGTGCTGTGTAGCATGAGCTTCTTATCAAGACAGCCATTCTCTTTAAACATAATGCAGCTTTACAACATAAAGGTCTTTTAGTCAAGTGTCCTTGTGCGTCTGCAATAGATGTTTTTCAAAAATGAACCCATTCAATCTTGTTGAGTGAGCAGCACAGAGCCATTAGGCCATACGTGGTTCGGCTGTATTTAATATAGTTTAGTGGTTGAAATAGTATTCACATTGTG